>MU182559.1:140405-180748 GCA_016904865.1 Pissodes strobi | reverse complement strand
ATATTAATAATATTAATAATATTAATAATATTAATAATATTAATAATTATAATGATAATAATGCCCGAAGCCTCGGAGAAAGGTCGCTGCCTGGGGATCGTCAGGGCATATCTGGAGCCAGCGTTGGACATGACAGCTTGCGGGACGTCGATGGCAGGGTGCTGAGGAGGCAGGCCCCTGCTGCACAAGAAGCTACAGCTCCACAACCACAACAACGACACAGGTGTAACCTAAGAACCCAGAGGGTTGAAGGTGCTGCGCAAGAACTTCAGCCAGCGCTCACTAAGGCGGGATACCCATACGACGCATGAAATGGACACCGTCCATGAATGAATCGATAGTGCGTATCAATTTTAGAATAGCACAGTTAGGAAGAGAGACAATGATCTATCGACAACGAAGATAATGAGGATCATGATGATAATGAGAATGAGAATCACGAAAATAACGAGAATGGTGACAAGTACGGAGACGCTGGACATGTGGGTGGGACACCTGAAGTAGCAGAGCAACAGCTGAATGGTGGGGCACATGATTTAAGTAGAGATAATGTGGACACCGAAGGATTATTCGAAAAACTTCTCTCAGAGATGAGAAAGCTAATTGTGGAGTACAATGTCACTGACCCATTAAGTAGACCACCATTACCTAGGGTGAACCCCTCAAAGAAACTAGGAATCGCCCTTACTATTACGAACAACCAAATTCTGCCAAACTATATCACCCAGGCCAACACGTTGGACCACTTTAATATGTTAACCTACTATGCTCGAAGGACCATTGCCCGAATCCTGGGAACCAAAGTATGAACAAAGGGAACAGCGCAAACAGTGGATGAACCACAAACACCTCATTGGGAAAGAAGATTGAATGCTAGGACTGATGACATACGAAGAGATATATGAAGGCTACAAAAATACATAATGGAGTAAGGTCCCATAGGCTAGAAGCTTGCGTTCGATCAATCATGATTCGATATTGAATCCATGTTCGTGATGATCCATAAAACCAAACACACCAGCAATGTCTTCACACTTTAAAAAAAATATCTGTTTTTTTTTCAGGGCGTTTAAAGAGGTACAAATCGAGTAATAAAAGAAAACGAGATAATGTCTTATTCCAACGATCAGAAAAAACATTCTGCAGAGCGTTATTCGTATTTACGAGGGCTAGAGAATCGAACAACAAATTCCCCAGCAGTGATGACGTTGAACAATTTTGGAGAGAACAGTTGGAAACACCGACCAACGTTGAAGTAAGCTGGATTACGGGGAGCGCCGAACCTCCTAGAAATACGACCAAATGCCTGGCGAGCCGTTTACGACAGCAGAAGTTACAAACTTCATCAGAGATACCCATGACTAGAAGGCACCTGGCCCAGATGGAATACAGAACTACTGGCTTAAGAAACTCCAATGTCCCCACGAAAAATTAACAAATATAGTAAATGGCGTAATCGCCAATCCTGAAAATATGCCATGCTTTCTATTTCACGGTGCCATATATCTTCTATCAAAGGACCCGGAAACACGGAGAATCCATCCAAGTACCGAGCAAACACGTGTCTCCCAATGATGTACAAAAAGATAACACTAATAACAACCAGCTTAGCCCACCGGCTATATGCCCACTGTGAGCGAAACAAGGTCATTGCTGACCAACAGAAAGGATGCCCTAAGGGTTCAATGGGGTGCAAAGACCAACTCATAATCGACTCTGTCATCTGTAACCAGGTATTTTTTAAGCGTAGGAATCTGTACATGACTTACATCGATTATAAAAAGGCTTACGACTCTGTGTTTTATGAGTGGCTACTAAAGATTTTTCAAATATGCAAGACTGATCACCCTAGAAGTAATAAGTGATGGTAGGCGGTTGAACATGTAATTTTCTTATGGAAACTTTTTGATTAGGTACAGTGCTGGAAATTTGCATCAGTATTGAAGATGATATAAGAAAATAGGGAAAAAAATGTCAGAAGTATAAGCGGAAGATGAAGGGCTGTCGGAAGGCGCCTATGTTGCGAAAATTTTCGCAACAATTTTGTCACTAGGTACACTTCTGATATTTTGTATACTTATTCTTTGATTCGAAATGAAATTAGCTGCAAATCGTCAGAATTCTAGGTGGAAAAATAACGGATATTATCGATAGTAAGAGTGTCGGAGCTCCACTCAAATCATCATTATATCTATTTTTTTTTCATCAAGTTCACTTCTGACGATTTGTGAACATAATTTACAATATTTTAATATAGTATTGCTCAACTGTCAGAAGTAAATTCGGACGGCAATGATTGTTTTTATACAATAACATAAAAATGATTTTTATTTATACGTCTAATACAATACAGGTATATATGTAACACTAAACGGATACTTATACTAATGAATCGCGAATATTAATACTAATTAATCTATATTAATACTAATACTAATATTGATCGAATGTAAAATTAGTCTGCTCCATAACCATCCATTTCCATAACCAGCCATTTCCATGTCGTCATCAAATTCAACGTCATCGTCGCTGTTATATATCATTTCATCATCGTCAGCTGAAAGTACAAATTAATAATTTAATTGAGTTTATAAATTGACAAAATAAATTCAAAATTACCTTCCGAATTTTCACTATCAGTGAGAACGTCTTTGATAGATGGTAGCAATTGTGGTCCTTCAAACCATTTGAATTCGTAAGTGGATCCATTCAATGTCCATCTGCAATTCTCTGCTTCCAATTCATATGGATCAAACAAAGTTGCATTTGTTCATATATTTGCGATGAAATGCGTTCTCTCCATACGTTGACGTAATTCAACGCCAACGTAGCAAGGTGGCAAGCAAGAAGCATCGAAATTTTTCAATTGTTTTTTTTAGGCTCATTTACATTTTTTATTGTATAATTTCGATGGAACAGTTCATATCGGAGGTGATCTACTTTATCGCATGATTTAACACTGTACATGTCACAAATAAATGATTCAATGATCGAAAAGTGTTTTCTTTATTTGCACCTGTATTTCCTAAATCAGCGGTTAGCGAATGCATTTTGGTACTCTTTTGATTTCAAAAGCATTTTGTAAGGACGTTGCTTTCCTTTCCTATAGAATGCGGGGTTATAGTCGCATCCTGTTAAAGCGTGAAATCCCGGTAATGCTTTACACAAGTCTGATCCGAGAGATCCATGAAGTGCATTGACATCAATAACATGACGCTTATCGGAAATTTCACATTCGATCCAAACTTTTGACTTAATTTTATGTAAGTTACCTAACAAAATAACAACAATATCTGTATCGGAACATTTGATAATTATATATGAATTTAAATCAATTTTAAAGGCATGATATATTATTTTAGTATCAGCTTCTTCATGTGGAGATCAACAAAATTTAGTATTCGGGCGAATGACATTACCATCAGCGTTTACTTGGTATGAATAGCAGTCTATATATTTTAAGACAATGGTTTTGTTGTTAATAAAGGCAACAACTCGACCAAAGCTCCTTTGAACTTATCACTTCGAAGTTCTTTCGAAAAGTCAGTTGGACGCGTTAGTTCTGGACCAGAGATGACGTATTCGTAGTCAGCTTCGAAACCTCCTCGCAACGAACGCTCATAATCTTTGATTGAAGGCCGACAGTAACGATCAAAAATATGTGTATACTTGGAGCATGATAATTGCAAAGGATTTGTAAAAATGTTTTCGATGTATTCCCGAAAGGCTTTGGTACATCTTTGATACAGTGAATTAAAAAGAAGCCATCAACAATTATGACATGGATTGCGGGAGGTAACGAGCTGTCGTGTCGGAAAGTAAGGCCGATTTGTCGGTTTTACAAATAGTGCCATCTAAATGACACATTGATGTGGTATTGGAGTCATCGGATACGAGAGCATTTTCTCAATATCTGCTACCTCCATCATCGAAATACCCAACATGCGGCCAAAGAGATCGCGTTACATGCGAACCTCGCGTACTTTGTT
This sequence comes from Pissodes strobi, assembly GCA_016904865.1. Lineage (NCBI taxonomy): Eukaryota > Metazoa > Arthropoda > Insecta > Coleoptera > Curculionidae > Pissodes > Pissodes strobi. The sequence goes on along the minus strand of MU182559.1, from coordinate 176,759 downwards.
ATTGACGGTTAATTTTCGTTTATTATTGCAACTAGCAAAGTTCAAAATTTTGTTTTGTTAAAATTGGTGCTTCGGATCTACTATCATCTTGTGAACATTCAGATATAAATGACTCTTGTATAGTCCGTCCATTTTCTACTAAATTTAATAGAAAATCAGTCACGAGGTCCGATGCGCGACGACCTGTTTTGATATTAAATAAAAAAAAATTCCTTTCGTTTCTGAACAATTAAATGGGTTGACATTCTGTTTAACTGCTGCGATGAATGAATCTAAAGTTTTAGAATCATTTACAATCGTATGTTTCTCTAGAGCGGCTGTTGTGTCTTGATTTCTTTTAATACCACTTTCATTATAAACGTGAGATATAATCGTCGATCTTATGGTATGACTTTTCGACCATCGCTGTCAAGCAGATATTCAATTTGTAAAATGTGTAATGCCGGTCAATCTTCTCGCTGCATGTTCACAAATCGTCAGAAGTGAACTTGATGAAAAAAAAAATAAGTATGAGATATAATGATGGTTTGAGTGGAGCTCCAACACTCATACTATCGATAATATCTCCGATATGCAGGTAATTTCATTTTGAATCATAGAATAAGTATACAAAATGTCAGAAGTGTACCTAGTGACAAAATTGTTGCGAAAATTTTCGCAACATAGGCGCCTTCTGACGGCCCTTTATCTTCCGCCAAGACTTCTGACAATATTTTCCTTATTTTCTTATATCATCTTCAGTACTGATGCAAATTTTCAGCACTGTACCTAATCAAAAATATTTCATAAAAAAATTACATGTTCAACCCCCTACCCTCACTTATTACTTCCAGGGTGACTTCTGACGGCCTACACCTTGCTTTGTCGGTAACAACCGAACCTGTAACTGACTAAATTTAGACTTTACCGAGTGACCCGTTTCTCACGTAGCCAGCTCTCCGTCTAGATGATCTAAAACTTATGGGAGATACCAAGAATCAGCTAGAGCAAATGTTGAAGATTGTAGAACAATTCTCCATGGATATTGAAATGCGGTTTCGACTGGAACAGTGCCATACAGTGAACATCGTACGAGGTAAAGTATGTCCAGGTCACTTTGGACTTAGGGACTGCCAGAACAAAGAAGCAATGAAGGGAGATGAATCTTACGAGTACCTCGGAATGAAACAAACAATGCGCATATCACATGCCGCAATGAAGGCTGAATTAACAGAAGAATTTACTAGAAGGATAAAACGTTTGGTAAAAAGTCAAGTTAACATCAAAAATCTCTGCAAGGCTATCAATACTCATGACGTCTCAGTGTCACAGTTCTTGGATACTTGTTTGGAATGGTAGCATGGACCGCCACTGACACTGAAAATCTCCAGCGGAAAACAAGTACCTTACTTATAGAAGCAACACTTACCAAACACCATCCGAGGAGCGCAGTGGAGCGAACAACCTTGCCAAGACATCTAGGTGGAAGAGGTCTAGAGGATCTACGTAAACAATTGGATCCGCAAATAAATAATTTGAGCAATTATTTTCACGGAAAAGCGAATTCTTCAGAAGCTCATAGGGAAGTTTCTAACGCAGACGACTCTACACCATCTGCTTTTAAAAGAGCGTAGGTTCAAAACCGCCATCAAACTAACCTTGAGAAAATCCGAGTGTGGCAGGAGAAGCCTTACATGAAAGGCATGCGAATGAGGCTACCCAGGATCACGTCGACAATACAGCTTCGACCTATTGGTTAGTTCCATGACAAATGTTCCCCGAAATCGAGGGATTTCTGCTGGTTCTTTAAGATCAAGTGATTTCCACTAGAAACTATCTCCAGTACATAATTGGAGATGCTACGGTGGCGGACAAGCGATGTCGATTCGGCTGTCAAACCACTGAGACCATCCATCATATTACATGAGGATGGCAAACGTTCGCAACAACAGAATATAAAGTTAGGCACGATGCAGTTGCGAGGATAATCCATCAGGAACTAGCAGACCAGCTGTTGCTAGTGCAGAGGGAAAAGGTAAGTTACTAAAGATACACTCCCGAACCTGTTTTAGAAAGTAATATCTATAAGATCTACAGGGACAGCACTGTGCTTACTGACCAGACGGCAACCCACAATAGACCGGCCATCATTCTCGTAGAAAAGCGGGCCAAGGAAGGCACGCTGATCGATATCACCATACCTAACAACAACAACTTGCAGGTCAAGCACGCCGAAAAGATCGCCAAATATCGAGATTTACAAGAGAAAATCCGGCAACAATGGGGATTGGAGAGAGTAAGAACATTGCAAATCATTGGGTCATCAACAGAACTCATTCCAAAGAACCTGTTATTAAACATCAAGGAACTAGGATTGAGCTAATATCTCTTCAAATTGATACAGAAAGCTGTACTTTCGAAAATTTGTAGAAAACCCGTAGATGCCACCAAGAGCTCGATAACATGGAAAGGGTTCCCTCAGAGCTTAATCCTTTTGATATCCGGGATATCTGGGATAAGTGAATGGTCCCTTTAGAGGAAGTGCGAATGCCGTAAGGCTAAATCATAATAATAATAATCATAATAATAATATTATTATAATAGTAATAATAATAATAATAATAATAATAATAATAATAATAATAATACGGTCTACTGCGTTGCTGTTACCGTCATCGAACTCTATGGCCAAAAAATATACATACCAAAGTCGGTACGGCAGAATACGATCCCGGCCTAGAAAAGACGCCTAGAACAGGATATAGATGAATTCCGCGGAATAGCTGATGTCATAGGCGCATACCTGCTGAACATCCGGTCGAGACAAATAATCAGAAAACCACTGCAATAGCGAACCGAGCAGGGATAGCACTATCAACAACTTGTGGAACTAAAAGACCTCTTCAGACAACAAGCTAAGGCTAAGGGAGCTCGACTTCGCAGATACAACGAGCTTTCCAAGAAAAAACAACAAAATGCACACTTCACAGCGGGCAGAAAGAAATATTTAAGGAGTTTGGAAACACGCCTAGAAAACCCAGGCAATGCACAAGCCCCAGCCAACACAGATGAATTTCACAACTATTGGAACTCCATCTGGTCAGAAGCCAGTACACTAGAGCAGATAGTCCGAATGGATAGCAGATGTTGAACAAAGTGCATCGGAAGTTGAGGAAATGTCTGTGAATCATTTAACAGTAGACTATATTTCCCAGGCTACCAGGAAAACCAGCAATTGGAAACCGTCGGGACCAGATGGACTACACAACTTTTGGATCAAAAAACTCCCGGCATGTTTTCCAAGCCTTGCTCGAAGTTTTGAAGGATCCTTCAAAATTCCCTAAGTTTCTTACAGAGGGAAACACTTACATGCTGTTCAAGAAGGGCGACCCCGCAACCATATACCAATAATGTGCCTGTCGGTAGTATACAAACTCTTCACGTCCACTTCTCAACTACCGAATATGCGAACACTGCGCGACAAACAACCTACTGGAGCAAGAGCAAAAGGGTTGTATACAAGGATCAGCCGAGTGCAAGCATCAACTTTCCATAGATGCAGTGGTTATAAAACAGGTTCATACTAGGAAAAGAGATCTCAATATGTGCTATATTGACTACCACAAGGCCTTAGATTCGATCCCTCATGATTGTCAGATAAAGGTACTGGAGATTTACAAGATTTGCACGAAAGTAAGACCGGTGCTCCAACAACCCATAATCACCTGGCGGACCAATATCCTTGTTAACAACAACAATGCTGGTATAGTCAAGATACCCAGAGTTATTTTTTAAGGAGACTCTTTATATCTCTGGCATTCTGCAACTTGAAATCACTACGGACGAAGATGACGATGAAGGCAATAACTGTGACTTCAGTTGTGACTTTGACAATACCGATGAGTTTGTGATTTATTGTGTATGTAATTCAACCGTATCGTAACAATTACATTAATTTGGCAATGCAATGGTGTGATTTTTTGGCATTGTATCATTTTATTCTTTAGATTAACATTTTTATTTTTATGTGTTAATTATTCCTCGAGATAATATTTTCGCCAGAGACGTAAATTAAATTGTCAATATATAAATTTTTTCTTGAAAGCCAAAATGGTTTTATATATATTTTTCTTAATATTTATAATTGTTGTAGGATTCAATTTTGTTACATCGTTGTATTGTATTCTTAACATGAAATGCAATTGCGTGTTGCACTTATTTCATTTCGACTTACAATAAAACTAATATGTACTTAAAAATAATTATTAAATAATCTTTATTGTTAAATATAAATTGGTTTATATCTGATAAATAATAAATATGATTTACAGTTTTTAATATTTTTGAGAGGAGTATATTTTTAACTCGGTAGCTTACTAACTTTGTTTATATTGCTTCAGATTAATGGGGAATTAATCTATTTCGCTAATTAAAAATATTAACTAGTTTTAGTCCCTAAAACTTTGCAGATTGGCTTATCTTATGTCAATTCATTATTACATTACGCTATGATCCCTGCGCTATGCAAAGTCATAAAAAAACTAGTTTCTATTTAAAACACAAAATTTTGCATTTTTTATTAATAACTGGTAGTTTTATAAATAAAACTACAAATGCAAAAATAGGCAACATCGTCATTAAATGCATTAAATTTTACGATTGTGTGCAAAAATTCTGCGTCTCTAGTGCCAACCATTTTGCTTTAAAGACAAAACTCGTTTTCAGAAGGTGTAGTCTTCCGTCTTAATGGTTTAGGCCTGCTCACTGGCATTCGAGGTGCAAAAGGCGCCAACCGCCTTTTCTTTTAACCTTTTTATGGATCCATACGGTTTTGCCACCGAACATTAATAATAGACTGGAAGGTTCACTCTAAGCCCCGCACCCCCAGCATTTTTGATCCGTCACGGGAGCTGGAAATGCTGGTTAACCGCTTAGGCCTCGTCCCACGATTCACTCCGTTGCGACTAAAGTCTGGCTCTCGCCTTTGTAAGCACTACATCAAAAGTGCCGACTGAGAGTGGAGCTTCTAGTCTCTTGTTAATGTTCGGTGGTTTTGCCTACAAATAAATATCATTAGATAAAATTAAAAGAAGTTAGATCGTGTTTCTTTTCGTATAATTGTAGTAGCCTTGCCTATTAATAGATTATGCATGGATTGTTTTAGATGCCTTAATATATCCGAAGTAACATTGAAATTTTTTAACATGTCCATCACAGTGTAGTAAAAATGTGACTGTTCAGTAATTTGTTACAAAATAAATGTCAGGGAAGTAATGATTTTGGCCGTCAGTTGGAAATCATTACAGATGAGCATAATTTAAATTATATACTCTTCATCCATATATGCATATTTTAAATAGTAAGTTCCAGAATGGTGTCAGAAAATTTTTAATGTCAAAAAGAATACACAACACCTGAAAAGGGGGAGATTTGCATCAGTTTGAGATATTTTTCGTAAGTTCCTCTAATTTTCAATAGTTTTATCGATTGAGAGTTTATATCGTTGAGCAAATGAATGTAGCCACGTTTTCGTTTTTTATTTTTGAGTCAAATTGAGAAAATATGCATTACTCTTCTTTCTGTAGGTAGAATGTCTGTTAATATAACCCTATTCGTATGATTAGGTTTTATACAAATAAATTTGAAAACTGTGATCAACATGAAATTTTATAACAAAGATTGTGCCTTAATCATTACTAGCCTATTCCTTATCAACTTAAAAGCACAAATTGCAATTTATTTCACTCGAATTTCTAAAGATGATTTTTATTTCCATTCGTCGCGGAAGCAGCCGAACTCAGGTGGCTTATTAAATTTTTACGGCCAATTATGAACAATCGCATTGTGTCCTCGTTCTCTAATTTCCTCCGAGAGACTGCCACTTTTTCGCCATTTAATCAAATAAAGTCGTCGCCCCTCAGTTTTCTTGCACCCGTTTTTCCTGCCTCCGGCAAGTTTATTGAGATGGCATCCAGCACTCTCGAAGGTTTTCGGTTATTATTATTTACACAGCCACACGCACCGGAACACCGTAATTCGAAATCGTCACGTATATCGATCTGGAGTCGATAGGACAGTGAGCTCTATAGTCGAAAACGAAGGCAAAGATGTCATCTTCTTAAACTTCTTAGTTTTTCCATGAGTTGAATATATCAATTTTTATCAAATTTATTAATTTTTGTTTTGGTTTTAGGCTTCAAATCTTCTAGACTGGGTCTTGATGTCTTCTAATACTTATTTCCTTACTTCAACACTAAGAGAAGTTAACCGAAATGGCGACCGGAAGTCATGTTTATTTTTGATATATGGAGGTTGGGTCATTTAATGTATAATTTTAAAGATCTTTTCAACACCAAAATTTCAGGATTTTGATTGAACGTGGGGACTATCCAACTGACCCGGATTTGGTCCAGGTTTAAAATGTGCAGGGTTAACCAACAGTATATAGCGTTTATATTGAGAATCGAATAATATATGCGTAAAAAAAGTATAGAAAACCAGCTATAGCATGAATTCAAAATATTCTGCGTTATTCAGGGTGAATCACAAAAGTAGGTTTTACAAGAGCTGAAACTATGATGTTGTCTTAAGCCGTAAGTATGGTACATTAAGTAAAGTCGCGATTTTATTTTCCCTAAAATTGCTAAAATAGTTGCTATTACCATAGCGTTTTGTACTTTGCAATTCATTTTATTAGAGTCTGGTACACTAAGCAAACGCAAATTTTAATAATCCGATTGAACACGGTTTTTCAGCAATAACAGCTGATTTATATATACCCTGAATTAAATTTGTAGCATGTAAGTGACACATTTATTGGAGAACTTCCTATGAATGAGGTTTCAGGTCGTCATTGAATGTTTAAAAAGAGTTAAATTTAATATCTAGGGAATGTTAAATTTTTTTAGGAAAAATAATATCTCAAAAACTGGTAATGATATCGAAAACGCGCGGATACGTTTTATAGGTGTAGTACATAGACCTTGTAGTGTTGTAAATGTTACCAAACCTAGAATTACAGTTTCTTCCCTTTCGCTGGTAAATTGATGTGATTGATATTCTCTTTACCTTACACGAGCACCACAGCTTACCACCAGCTACTCATCTTGCGGCGGCATCCTTTGATTTGGGAAAGTCAAGTGAAAATTTAAGAAGAGGGCTATGGCTTAATATTATTTTCATCTGAATAATACTTTTGACAGTTCGTTTAATTTAAAATATGATGTTTTATCGTCTAAAATCCGTTTAAAAACGATTTTAAATGGCAAAATTGTATAAAAATCCGAAATTTCCGATCTTCTTAGGGCGATAGCCGCAGCTTCGGACGAATTTGCAGTGGATTTTGAAGCGAATATTCATTTTAAATTCAGTTCGCTTCGTGGCATTACATTGCCTGAATCACGAGACCGTGGAATTGAACCGATCAGGGCACTGGCAGGTATGCGCAGTGCCCGACACTCTAAGTTTCCGATTTCGGTAGAGATGAGTAGCTGGTAGTGTATAAGCTAACATTCCTATGCTGAACTTCGAATTTATTTCTTAAAATTTAAAACTTTAACTAGTTCATACTTTGGAATGTTGGAACACTCCCAACCGGTTTCGACGAATACAGTTCCGAAGTGCTCGTAGTTGTACTTCATTTTCGGATTAGACGGATGTCTAAGATATCTTTTGGCATTCGACGCGGTCTTTCCCTTCCTCGCAATGAGCGCATAAGGAGAGAAAAAGTTTTAAAGTGGCGATATTATCGTTGTGATTTTTAACCATTTGGTCCATTTTTCGTATTAATTTATCGTTAGATAAAGTGGCAAACATGCACCCATTAATATTTTCCCGAATTATCAGCAATATCGTCCCGTAATGTACTTTAGGTAAAGTTAGATCACCCTCTTTTGAAGGTTTTATTTTTATGTTTCTATATTAGAGAGTTGAAATGATTTATAATGTAACTAAGATCCTTTCTAGGGTCTGAACCTACATCATCCGCTCGATCTTTCCCTGGCCTAAAGAATTTTTCAAATTTCATTCCTGCTCGTATGAAACCTTTTTGTCAAAGAGATGCTGACTGCAAGATGTGACGTGCAGCTTCATAGGAAGTAATAAAAAGCCTTAATTGGGGCCAGCCAAGTAGCCGTGTTAGTTGGGAAATAGCCACCAACCACTACTGGGAATTCTAATTCCGTGTGACCAGGTGAACAGGACGTACAAGTAGGCCCTATAATTACCGATCTTATTTCAAATCCAAATTCAAATTCAAATCTTTTATTAGCCTTATAGGTCCTAGTAACAGAACATTGGGTTTGTCACTAACTACAACTATTAAATCCTTACACACTAAAGAGAAAAAAAAAACACTAAAAGAATAAAATACTAAAGTTAGACAAACAACCACAAGTACAATACACGACATTTCGATAAAAAAGAAAAAAAAAAGCAAATTTCATAAGTTACTCTAAAACACATGTCCAAAAAATTCATCCAGATCATAAAGCTAATAAAATTATTCTTACTTCATTTTTGAATTTATAAATATTAGATATATTTCTGACTCTCTGTGGTAAGTGTTTATAAATTCGCAAAGGCATTACATAGCAGCTATTGCTGGTTAGACTCAATCTGTACTGGGGAATAATGAGATTATTAGAGTTTCTTAAAGGATATATTTGATTATCACCAACAGTTAAATAATCAACAATGAGTTTTTTAACATATATAGCACACTACAGAACATAAACTAATGGTAATCTCAAGATTTGTAGCTCCTTAAATAACGGGCGACAAGTCTGTCTAACAGGTTTCCTTAGCAAATTTCTAACAATTATCTTTTGTAACAGCAACAGTTCTTTAGATCTGCTGCAATACCCCAGACCACAAAAGCATAGCTCAACAGTGAGTAGACATAGTAATATGAGATTAGAATATGCTTCTCCACAAAATCCCTCAGCTTCCAAATGACAAAATTATAGTAGCTGAGCCTCCTTAAAACACCATCAACATGACCAGACCAGGAAAGCTGCTCGTCAATATTAACTCCTAGAAATTTAGTTGTGAAAAGCTGTTTAATTGTATGTCCGTCTTCTTTAGCATAAATAGACTGGTCATTGGATTTTATATTGACTCTCATCAGGATGGTCTTAGAAAAATTCAGGACAAGGTTATTATGATTATTATATTGTCGAGCCTGCCTGGCAAATTCAATCAGATGAACGAAGGCCAGCCAAACAATCAGAGGTCAATACAGTAGACATGTCATCAGCAAACACTACGGAAGATCCCACAGTAATTTAATGACTTTTAATTGATTACATTCTTTTATTGTCTCTATATCCTTTCTTATCGCTCTTTGATTAATTAATGCAGACTTTCTTCACTGCCGTATCCGAGATTATCTTGATGAGCCAATGTATTGCTAATATCACCGTAATTATCTGATATAATTTTCTTCTATTACCTATATTTACGTATGGTACGCTTTCACTGTAGGTCATATAACTACTTACTTTATTTTCATCGAACTTACCATTAAATGAGTTTAGAAGACGTCTATTATCTTGTATCGTACCTATTACTGTTTCTTACCGTTATTTGATTTACTAGTACTTACTTTATTCATTATCGTATCTGATATTATCTCGGTTAGCAAATGTATTGCTAATATTATTGTAATATATTCTTTGAATTTTGTATACTCACTTAAATGCTACGCACTTACTGTAATTTGATGTAAGCTTAATGGCAGTAGACTGTCTTACATAATTTCCTCTGTTGGTTTTTGTACCTAAGTAGATAACCGAATTGAGCCCACTTCGATTTCCCCTGCACTGACCGTATTTTTTTTTCACAGGTTAGTTTATTATTTGATTTCGTATTTTTTAAACTGTTTATTTGTCCACTATTATTATCGCTGCCTATGTATTTAGGGGATTAATCTTTATTTAGTGCGTTCTATGATTGTCAGATACTTAGTCAGAAATTTATAAATTCAACCTTTAGTTAGGCAGTGAGACTTATTTTAAAGAATCTTATATAAATATTTTAAATGCAATAATATAATCTCAATTAGGTTTGAGACTCTTGGTAAACGTTGCTGCTTGGGTCTTTGCTGAATTGAAGTGTACCAAATTTCGGTCGCTTCAAGTTTGAACTTTCTCCAGGTCTTGATTTATTGCCGTAATCTTCTCCTGTCTGCGGTGATGAGTCTCAGTCGCTGGTTAGGGTTTTTCTGATCTAAAGTGGGAGACAAGGGTACTGTCATCTGCAAAACTGTAAACAGGATTATTCGTCATTAATATAGATGAGGAACAGAGTTGGTGAAAGTACTGCGCCCTGAGGCACGCCCGCGTTAATGGTGAATGTGTCTGAGATGTGTCCATCAACTGCAACGTGCAGAGATCATTTCTTAAGGAAACTGGCAAGCCAGCTGCAGAGAGGGACTGGCAGTCCGAAGGACGGCAGTTTGTTGAGCAGTACGTGATGCCTAACTCTGTCGAATGCCAAATATTCAACGCAATCGCTCGAGACTCTCCGTAGTTCTCAATTGCTCCACTCCATATATGAGTGACATAGGTCAATATATCTCCAGTCGATCTCTCTTTGCGAAAGTCGTATTGATTATCGCTGATTATTCTATTGTTCTCGAGGTACTTGAGTAGTTGCTGATTGACTACACGTTCCATGACTTTGGAGATTATTGGAAGCAAGGCAATTGGGCGATAGTTTGAGGGCGTGATTTTCTTGCCTTTTTTTTGGAACAGGTTGCACTCGACCGACTTTCCAAGAGGATGGTTAAATACCTTTTCCGTAAAACAGAGAAAAAATCCTGGAAAAAACGGGTGTTAGCTCGTTGGCGCAGTTCTTTAGCACGATGGCAGATATTTCGTCCGGTCCTGATGCCTTTTACTTAGACGTCCCCCAAGGCAAGACTCTTCCCACCATATCGAACATCAACACTACCGTGGCAGAAGTCAAGTTTTATCACTGTGAAATTCGCAAAATCCTTAAAGAACTAGATCTTTAAGGATTTTGCGAATTTCACGGTGATGAAACTTGACTTCTGCCATGGTAGTGTTGATGTTCGATATGGTGGGGAGAGTCTTGCCTTGGGGGAAGTCTAAGGTAGAGTGCGATTAAAACATCTTGGCTAGCATGTTTGCTTTTTCCTTGGCTGTAGTCGCCGTGATGCCACGTTCGTCTGTCAAAGGTGGGCGAGACGTTTTTGTAAAATTGTAACTTACGGCCTTTTCTACCGACCAGAAATACCTGAAGCCACTGGGGCATTGCAAAAGTTTATTCCTGATCCTTTGATTGTGTTTGTCCTTAGTTTCGTCGATCACACGTTTGCATTCGTTTCTCGCTTCGATAAAATGATTGCGATTTTCAGCGGTCTGATTTTGCTGCCAGTACTTGTAGGCTTGCTGTTTCCTACCTACAGCTCTTTCGCATCTTCTGTCGAACCAGAGCGTTCCTTTTGATGGTAACTTGATGGAATTTGGCATATATGCTTCCATTCCTGAGGAAATTACTTGCGTGATCTCTTCGCAGCAGACTGTCGGGTCGTCAGTGCCAAAGCAGACGTCGAGCCAAGGAAAATCTAGGTAGAACTCCCTTAGATCGAGGCAATGGTGGGTCCTTCTGTATTAGTGTCGATTCACACACCGCTTTGTGGTTGGAAGTACCCAATGGCGGACCAACTGTAATTATGTACTGGTCAGGATTGGTGGTTAGAAAGAGATCCAGTAGGGCGGCGAATTCGCCCCTTTCTGAGATTCGAGTTGGTTCGTCTCTGAGTAAGCCAGCAGCTGATGGCAAATGCTTCAGCTTCTCTACCTTCGTTGTTAGTCTTGTTGTGATGTTTGAGCCAGTTTGTGTTGTGGACATTGAATTCTCCCAGAACGATTATTTCTGAACTGGAGTGATCGACCTGTATTGAGTCAAAAGTGGTAGCTAGTGTTAAGAAAAAGCTTTGGTAGGCTCTATCGCTCGGAGGGCGATAGAGACAACATATAAACTTGGTTAATCCCTTGGCGGTGAACTTGAGCCACATGACGTAAAGGTTGTTCGGTTCGAGTATTTCCTCGCGGTGACATGAAAGGTCGCTTCTGACAAAAAGGCATATTCCGAACTTATGTCTAAATCTGGTATGTAAGTCGCAACCAGGATAGGGGTAGTTCACTATTGTTGTTGTAGAACATATTTGTGTTTCTGTAAGGGCTAGTATGTGTGGTCTATTTGCTTCTAGATTTTGGTGTACCGAATTTATGTTGTTATTTAGGCCTCTTATGTTGCAGAAATCTATTCTAAATTGGTTCGGTATCTTTGCTGTCTGTGAAATACGGAATGAGGGCTCCCAGGGCACCCGGAGATCCGACTGGCCAGGGAGTTTACCTCCGGAATATTTTGATCCTGGAACCACCATCATGTCCATATATTCCTACTGTGAAACACGGAACCACCAGCGCGGAAGCGGGACGTGATTTGGGAAAACCACTTAGCGCTTCCCAGTTCTGGTAGGGTGGTCTTTCAACGGACGATGCGAATAGGCGTATGCATCTGCCACCTAGGGCCGCTTCCACTGGAAGCATCGGCCTCAGACTGATTCCTTTGGTGGTCCCTAGTCCGACAGGGGAAAAATGGGGTTTGTTGGATCACTCCCCAGTGATCAGCTCTAGACTTTGTACTTTGGTGCTCTCCAGTCTGGAAGAGGACGATGAGATTTGCTGGGCCACATCCCGTGGCAACTAACTCGAAATGGCGGGAGCATCTCTCCCCATAATCAAACTGCTCTCACCAGTTTGACGTTCCTGCCTGCTAATACAATGCAGCCCCTCTTGTCACAAACTGTCATTGATCAGCTCCAGACTTTGTACTTTGGTGTTCTCCAGCCTGGGGGAGGACGATGGGATTTGATGGGCCACATCCCGTGGCAGCTCGGAATGGCGAGGGCGTCACTCCCTGAAATCAAACTGCTCTCACCAGTTTGACGTCCCTTCGATGTACCCTTCGACAACTGCATCAGATTCCCAACTCCCATGCCTTTTCAGCGTAATAATATGCCCCCCCCCAACCCCTATCAACAAGCATTTTTGCGGAAGTTTGTCTTGTCATTGAATAATGAGCCCAGAAACTAGAACTCTTTATTTTTAGTGCCATTTTGGTAAAATATGCCAATAAAACGTTCTCAGAATATTGCATTACTTATTTTCCAGTGCACCATTTGTTGAAATTGACAAAGGCAGCTTCATATACTGTACCAGATTTCCTCGGCAGCAAGTTATGAATAGCTATTCTAGCTGCCTGTATCACCTCGGGAAGATCAGGCACTTCTAAACTCATTTTCTGTACATTTATTCGGTCTCAACTGATGCGACACCGAATTTGAAATATTTGTTTTGATAGATGCCAAACAAGTACGTATTATACCTATCCATGATAACGATATAGTCAAAAGCGGTCTTATCGTGCGGGTCCATAGGTCACAATTCTCAGTAAAAACTTCATTCGTGGCAGATTTTCCGTGTAAAAACTGTCAAAGGAATGACATTTAAGGAAAAATGTGACCTTTGGACCCGCACGATAAGACCGCTTTTGACTATACCTACGAGACACATGTGTATCGTGACGATACCAAGAAGGGAATATACAGTGAAATAAGTTAAAAATTCAATCTTGTTACCTTCTTTATCTCGAATAAAATGCTGCACGTTTGAAGAAAAAATAGAATCTTATATTCGGAAAAAAAGATACTTTATATGCTTCGCATACCATATTCAGCACATAAAGTATAACTTACTCTCCTAATATGCAGCGTACCTCAGTGAGTTACTGATTAGAGGTACAGGTGTTCACAATCGTGATACAAGACACAGAGAACTTTTTTGTCTCCCATAACACAACACAACCTTTTATAAAAATTCTTTCACATATAATGCTCTGACTATTTATAATTCTGCCGCAAAGTGTTTTATTTATTATCAAAACCTTAAAAAAAGGAGTGTAATTACTAATAAATAAGGTAAGTATAGGTATTATTATAATTCTGGTTGTAAACTTTAAGTAAAACTATTGTAATATAGTTGTAAAATTATCTTCTATTTGCAATTTATCCTCATAAAATGTTGATAATAGTGTTGTGATTCCATCTGAATTTTAGCGTAAATATTCATTCCTTGTGTAACTTTATGGAAAATTCCATGATTATTTTAGTAAATTTACAGCCGACTTAAAAAATGTAATGTAATGTAAAATTACGAAAAAAAAATAAGCAAACCGGACGTAATTCAATCGGAAATATTAAGTATTATTACAATATTATCGTTGTGAAGTTTAAGTAATCCTATTGTAATATTGTTGTAAAATAACCTTCCATTTAGAGTTCATTGCTGTAAAATGTTGGTAATAGTATTGTAAATCTACAATTAAAAAATGTAATAATTGTGTAATTAATTTACAATGCGAAAACACTATACTTACCTATAACTTACAATAACTTCCTAATTTTGTTATGAAAAGTAAATTTACTATAAATCTCGTAGGTATTAAATGAGTAAGTAGTACATTTACAAAATTTATTTTTACGGTGCTCGCGCATTCAGCTTGCTTTTTCCTAGGGTGATTAGATTTCCCGTTTTCGATTTATTACGTCATATGTGCGATTTTTCAACATTTTGCTTTCAAACTGCCGAAAAAATTTAATAATTTTAATGAAAAAATAGGAAAGTCAGCGATTGGAGAATTTGGATATTTTTCAAACAATAAGCAGCGATTGCTGCGGATTTTATGAAGGATTTCGCGGCAAAATTTTACTATAAACCTTAAGGTTGTAGCAACCTATTATTTCATTCTTAGAGTATGATACAAAAGAAGATCAGACAGGGCAAAGTTTACTTAAGCAACTGATGCATAATTATAATTGTATTTATTGTAAATATTATTACATTGTAAATATAGAACACAAAAAATTACTTGTATTTCATAAAATTAATCTCGACTTGTTGAAGTAAGTTTTTGCTTCTATCGTATGGTTATAAGTACACATCGTTATTCGCACTTAAACAGATTCTAACGCATTACATACATGTTATTGTTTGCACAAAATTATACTACTTTGTATATTAATATACATAGAAGTAGTACCCAATCTGCTTAATAAAACAGGCAAAACTCAAACGTTGATTTCCGGAAGTAGATTGTGGTTTATTCTACCAGCATAATAGCAAAGTTAAATGTTATTTTTTATTGAGATATTTTCCTCGATGTTAAATAGAATTACTGGCAGGCATGTTCACTGATATCTGCGAATTATGGTACAACCACTGAATATTAACGACACGATTAGATACAAGGGTGATACGTGGTACGAGGCCTGAGCGGTTAGCCAACATTTCACCAGGTTCCGTTTCGGGGCAAAAAGAGGGAAATGCTGGGGCGGAGCTTAGAGTGAACCTTCTAGCACCGAACATTAAAAATAGACTAGAAGGTTCACTCTAAGCCCCGCGCTCAGTATTTCCCTCCTTGCTCCGTCGAGGAACCTGATGAAATGCTGGTTAACCGCTCAAGCCTCGTGCCACGTTTCCCCCTGTCTGGTCTTAAGTCTGGCGTCTCGCCTTTGTAAGCGCTACATCAAAAGTACCGACTGAGAGTGAACATCCTAGTATCTTGTTAATGTTCGGTGCTTCTAGTCTATTGTTAATATTCGGTCGTACAGCCAAGCTGTCGGCTAATCAAACCGAAGTGTCCTATTGCGTGCGTTTTGACTCATTTCCTTACAAGCGTCTATAGGATACTATTACACTTTAAGATCGATACTTCGACATGAGCAGCATTACTTTATTTATTTCATTGTGTCATTCGTCGTTTCTCTAATTAAATTAATATTTTAAGTGTCTTCTTAACGTGAAACGGGGTTCGCGCTATCGTCTCCCAGACAAAAAATTGTTCATGTACCTATGCCATCCTAAACTCAAACTATAAAAATATATTATATAAAAGACACGACAGAAGTCTTTAAAAGATAAGAATTTGGTCCAGATTTTTCAGTTTTTCAGTAATAAAATCGCTTATCGTGGTATAAAAAGCATTATTATTTCTTGTACGATTTTTTACGTAGATTCTTGTCAAGTGATTGGTTATTTTATAGAGAAATCATATTTATAGAGAAATAATTTTTATAAAGAAAAATTAAAACTCATTTCTTGGACTTACAAATCGATGTTATTATATTTAGCCTTAAAAGACCATTTCGTCGATATTCTGGAAACAGGGAAGTCTTTAGACAAAAAAGTGCGCTGAATTCGCCAGAAGGCGTTTTTACTTCAAAAAATAAAATGAAGTCAAGAATCGATCGCAGTGTAATCGACTAAAGTGTGATTGACTCACATAATGCTTACCGAAACAGCAATGCTTTCCTTTCGTTTAAGACCATTATATCGTGAACGAACCTGCATAAACATACCTACTTGGACGTGCATCATTTTTTAAATGTTTCCCCTAACTTATGGTTTTGGACCACTGCAAAATGGGGTGATAGCCGTACTTGACTCCAAATTTCGGGGCTGACGCCTTACTTGTGACGGCCAATTTATTCTACGTGTCTTATCGTATAGCTTTCTTTCAACGTCTTGTTGTTCACTTTCGTAGTTTTGGCAACAAAATCTGGTTACTTTTATATTTTGCTACTTTTCTTTTGAAAGTAAAATATTACCTTAGGGGAATATTTTCAGTTTAAAGCTTGGTATGAAAAATTATTTAAAAAAATGCATATCCCTATTCAATTTTATCTGATATATTAATTTGTTTGCATACTTTTCATAGCAGACAATTGTTATCAAACTATTAGCATATTAAATCTTACTATATATCTGGATACTGGTAGAAAGGAAGGTTAATTACGTGCTTGATAATGACACCATGGGTGCTAACTATGAGACAGAGTAACCCTGAATTGAAAATAATAATGAAGCGTGTATTACCACTGTCAAACTGGATGACCAAAGTGTTACAGATAAAAGAGACATATTAATATTAAGGTTCATTGGAAATTTTTCGAAAATTTAAAGTATCCAAAATTTTTCAACCTAAAAAATGTTGGGCTACTTCGAGTAAATGCGAAAAATAACATGTCATTCCATGCTAATAAAATTACATGATTTTTGACGCTAGTAATTATTCCAAATTTAGAATTTGCGAAAACATCGAACAATCTTGTTCGTTTTTGCTAAATTTCCGAATGACTAGTGGGCTTTCATAATAAAATTACTATGCTGTGCTTTGGGTTATTCGCTTGGGGCAATATATATGAAAATATCTACGCTTTAAAATAAAGGAAATACTTCAAATCGGGACAGACTCACGATAACCTTGTACTTTCGTTTAGCGCTTCAGGGAATCATTTGTAATGCTTTACTTTAGGAAATAAGTAATAGTTGTTCATGATAGTCAGTGAATCGATTAAATTATCCCACTCTCAATTTTGATAAATGATTTCATAATTGTTCATTATATGACCGTCATGTGGTTAGGGAAATAAAATATTTGGAAGTTTGACATGAAGGTTACATGTTTTAATTCATTCGTGGGTTGAGACTAATTATAGGCAAAAACTTAGGAAAAAACAGGCTAGAGGCAAATAGGGTTTAATTTCATTTCATAAATTACCATGGTTATTTCTGAGCAAAAAGCAAATTCCACTAAGTGCTATTTTAAAATATTTTAGTAAGATTTGGGCAAGAGGATGGCTGATATATCAGTTTTCAGTTGTCAGATTGCTCGTGAAATCTTTGATGGGACCAACAAATATTGCAAATCTTTTCTCAATATCCCACATCGCTTCAACATTGCAATAATTGTTCTTTTTAGCACTTTTGAAATACAATAAGCTAAGAAGGGCCGAAATCTCATTCTTTTTAGTATTCCTTGTATCAAGAGCTCTTTGATATCCAGCTGATTTTTCTTAAATTAATGTTTAATATATTTCACATTATCTTCAATCATAAATATGTCAATAGTCGATTCTAACACAGAAATTTCGTATGTAAGAACTCTGGTGACTTGTTTTGCTCCGGAAACTATTTTCAACAAACTCCATTTTTATTCTAGAAATTGTTGACACATTGGTTATGAAATATTTTCTTGTTTTACCTCCGACAAGAAAAAAGATTATTATCTGGAGCTGTTCCATCGTACGACTCAGATTTCAAATAATCTTCATCGTTAATGGGTAGTTCAACTTCTAATGAATGTTTATTAAGGCATTTTGACAACTTTACATTTGTTAAGTATTTTTCCTCCCTGCAATAAAGAAAATAAAATTTTTAATTTAATTTTTTATCTATATTTGACAGTGTTTCCTAAATTGGTGATGCATGTACTGCGATTTCGGAAAATACAGAAATTAGAAAGGAGGTCAATTATTGATAGTTTTAGAGAACTTGATAATAAATTGAAATCTAGTTTCAAGACTTCCTTCTTCTTTCTTTATAGTGTTTAAAATATTTGGAAAATACAACGAATTTTATTTTTCTGTTTGCGTAATTTAAAAATTTATTGAAAAATATATATCACTTTTTCATAGCAACTTTTTCTCTTTCATAATTGGTATTATTAAGATTTTGGTTCGTATTCGGGCCATTATCAATAAGTATTTTTTTCAACCCTCGCCAGCAAGCAACACAAACTAAATTGAAAATTTCAGTATTTTTGAAACATTTTGAAAACCTTCTTTCCATCTCCTGTAATTTACAAGATCGCAAAACATGCTTCGCCGATTTGAAACACCCTCTATATAAACTACTCAAAAATTAATAGGGATATTGATTTTTTTTTGTATTTCTTTGGAGCCCGATATTGTTTGCATGGAAGCATGTAGAGGAACCTGCTTTTCACAGTGGGTGTATAATTTTATTGGCTTTACAATGATTTGGTTGTTTTTTAATGAAGGTTTTAATTTTGAAATATACAGTGTGCTTAAAGAGGGTGTCAATATCCCTTATTTTTGATTAACTCTAAACTTTTGTATAAGGAGTTTTTAATTAATTTTTGTGTTACATCCTGCATCTGTGTTAATTTTTCCTGAAACGATTTTGAAACCATTCGCCTATTGAGAACAATAAGGTCACAGTTTCAGTCATCGATATTAAAATCTCAAACTCCGTTTAGTAAAGTTCTAAAGTTCTTTGTTAACAATGAAATCATTTAAAGCCAATTCTTTCTTCAATTTTATTTACAAGTATAAAAGCATAATAGCAAAAAGAGTAATGAAAAAAACAATTAAAACAATTTGGTACAATAATCAAAAACGTGTAGCCCCACTATGAGCATCTATAACCGCTCTGCACCTTACTGGCTTACTTGCAGTGCAGTGATTACTATGTTCTTGCGGTATTTGCTGCCATAGAACAGGTAAAACGTCCCTAAGCTCTGATCGAGTTGTAGGCTGTGGATGATGGTCACCCAGTCGTCTTTGTAAAAAGTCCCACACGTGTTCTATAGAATTAGCATCCGAAGAGAGGGGTGGAAGGGAAAGATGATTTATTTCTTCGTCGTTAAACGTATTTAAAACCTCTTGCGCTCTATGCGGCATTGCATTGTCGTTCAGCTTCACGATTCAACACAAGTTTCAAAATGATCTCTTCGTTATATCGCTGGCCAGTTAGAGATGCATCAAAGATATGGATAACAGTGCAAAAATCCATCGAGATTCCTGCTCAGACCATAAAACCTCCACCACCGAACCCAACAACATATTGAGGTAAAGTACGATTTCTCGCAGTTCGATAAACTCTCGGGCGTCGACTGTCATTGTGCAGAAAAATCTTGACTCATCTGTAATCAGAATGGCATTCCAAGACGATTCTTCTTCTAAATGTAACCGTACTATTGAACTCGCTGTCTTCTGTGGGCAGGAATTCTCTCAGAGGACGATATGATGCAAATCCCTAGCTCACGTAAGCAGTTTCTAACAGATTGGTCTGAGATTCGGGTGGCAGTGGCATTGAAAAAGGCTTATTGCAGTTGTCGTACGGTAGAAAATGGGCGCAATCTTGTATTAATGATAAGAAATCGATCTTGTTGAGGAGTTGTTACCCGCAGCGATCCTCTTCCAGGTCTTCTTGCTGCACTGCCAGTTTCTCTGTACCGTGATATCGTTCACGAAATAAAGCTCTGTGTTATTCTTAACACTGCGGCTATCCAATATTTGACCGTTCCATTTTCAAGTGATTTTGCTGCATATTGCATTACCAAATGAAAACTGGTACTTCAGTTCTCAATAAACACTAAACATTTAATAAATGAGACCCTCCGAAAAAAAGGAATTATGCCTGCTTTTGTAACTTAAGACCTATGATTGGTACTGAAAAATGAAATGGATAAATAACTACTGTCAAATATTGTTACACCGGGCTACCTGATATTATTGGTTGTCAAAATGATTCAACGGAAATGTCGAAATGTACTGATCGATGCCTTATTTTTCCCCGTAGGCAAGAAGTTCCAAAACCGTTTCAGGAGAAGTTAACACAGATGCAGAATGCGACAAAAAAATTAATAAAAACCCGTTATTTATTTATTTATTTTATTTATTTAAGCATTTCTGTCTAACAGGAAATCCATTTATAAGACAATAATGTACAAACATAAGTGAAAAATACAAATTAGTGAATAGGTAACAATAATTAACACATTGTGTTAGTTCATAGTTATAATAAATTGTATAATACAAATTCAAATCACAAATTATATAAAAATAAGTTTTTAAGTTGATACGAGAACTGACTTAATGACATATGAAAAATATCGAGTTATCCAAAAGTTTAGAGTTGATCAAAAATAATGGATATTCCAATCTTTTCTAAAGCACCCTGTATATTTAGAAATTAAAATTTGCAACAAAAAACAACTGAATCATTGTAAAGCTAATAAAATTCTCCACCCACAGTGAAAAGCAGGTTCGTCTGCATGCTTCCATGCTAAAAATACAGGACTTCAAAGAAATACAAAAAAAAATCAATATTCGTTTTTGAGTAGTTTAACAACAACAAAATTACATGTATTACAACCAGAAAATATCAATAATAAAAATATGTATATAAACAGAGCAACTAACCAGGCACGCGGCGCACTCCGTGCGTCAAATAGGGCATATCTACGCAATGGTATATTATATAACGAGTGTTGAAAATTTACTTTCACACGAGTAGTGTACGCTATTTTTCCACCTTTGTGAAAGACACAAAAAGCACTCTTTAGATTCTTAAAAAATTTAATAAGATCATATACGTGTTGAAACCCGCTTTTCAATATGTGTGTTGAAAAGTACTTGTTGCGCCATCCGTATCTGTCAAGTCAAAATGTCAAATAAAATATGCTGTCAAATTAACCGGAATCGTCATCTATGCACATACGTATAGAGTCGTATTGAAATTATTTTCAACATGTGTGAACATAAGATTCCTCCAGCCCCGTAAACTAGGGGTTCGCGAGACCGAGACCGAGACCTGGCAAGTCTCGGTCTTGGTGTCGAAGAAAAAATTTAGTCTCGGTCTCGGTCTCGGTTTGAGCAAATAAAAAGCAATTAAATAATTTACTGTTTTATTTCGTTAATAACACAAACGCTACTTCGGAATGTTAAGAGGAATATAAATAATTTAGAAAATATACCGAGTGTTATTTAAACTGAATAAGTTTCGGTACAACTGAAAGCAATCTTTTATTTATATTTCATTAAAAATGTATATAACTGCCATCCGCATTACTGCTCTATGACTCAGAGGTTTCCAAATTAAAAAAACAATTAAAGTGTGTGCAGTTACGGAAAAATCCATAGGCAGTGGCAGTACTTCGGTTAATACCCAACATGTGAGGTATTTTAGCGTTACGGCAACATTTACAAAAAGGGGCAGGCTAAGGAATGAGATGAGGAAGGGACACAAATTATTATGTGAGTATGTCAAGTTTAAAAGTAATGGTGGATTTTCACGCTCATGCAATTTGCGCAAAGTGACTGGTGCATGCTAATTTGCGAAAATCAAACTTAATTGTTTGAATTCGTGTTCACGATCAGTGAAATTTGCTCAAAATTTAGTAAAGTTCAGATTTCTGCTTATAGAATATCGCGTGTGCGAGCAGTGAGCACTTGAAAAACTCATGATGAACCAGGAAAACGAATTATTAGCAGTAGCTGGGGTTTGCTAAATTAAAAAGTTAAAAATGAAAAAGAGATAAGACCAAGAAGACCACAAAAATGTCTCATTGAAAAGAAGGCTACACGTACTTTCATATTAATTTAAATAAAGAATTAAGCAATGAACTAAACGATTTTCGTAATTACCTGCGCATGGACAGGACAACATAGTACCCGAGCACAAGATGTGAAGAAAGCTTTTGAAAACTATTTCAATATTTCTGGTGCGGTGATATGGCAATAAAACATGATTTCTAATGAAAATGCAACAAAAAATAATATTGTTTGATAGAAATAGTTTTAATTTTCCTCAGTTGCAGAAGTATCTAGGATTTATTCATGCCTACAGTGGTTGTGATACGACTGCAGCTTTTTATAACATTCGCAACAAAAAAAATATGAATTTTATAACTAAAAACAGTGTACGACTTGAGCCATACATGGAAATATTTTTACGTGACAATGCAACTGAACAAGTTATTACCTCTGCATCGGAATACATTGCAGCTTGTTTGTATGGGGCAAAGACCAACATGAGTCTGAGCAACTGCCGATTTTTAAAGTTTTGTAAGCTGTCTAAAAATGCCAAGTGTTCTCTGACGCAATTACCACCAACACGTGATGCTATCAACCAGCATGGCTTGAGGACTTATCGTCAAATACAGCAGTGGAAAGGAAATATCTTGGACCCTCTGAGTTGGGGTTGGAAAAGGTTCAAGTACGGGTTAATTGCGATTCGCACAACAGCACCTCCAGCGCCAGAGATTTAGCTGAAAAAGTTGCTTGTGGTTGTACTACAGGTTGCCATGGTAACTGTGGTTGCAGAAAAATTAATATTACTTGCTCAATTTTTTGTAAAAAATGCATGGGGATTAATTGTGACAATATACAAGAAACTGTTATTGCAGAAGACGACATTACTAAAGATATAGATGATGATATCGATATGCAGTTTGATAATATTGTTGAAATGTAGTAGCACCATTGTTCCAAACATTAATTTGTCGTACTTGTCATATATTACTAAATAATAAGCGTAAAAAAACTTTTTTAATTGAGTAAAACAGTAATTTTTTCAATAAAATGCGAACAAAAACAATATTCGTACAAATGGGATGAAATGCCAAAAAAACAGCAAGGTTCAAATGGCCATATCTCGATCAATTTTCATGTAAAAATTTGTTCCGCCCACCATTTTAAAGGAAATTTACTCCATTTTTTTTAATCTGAAGCAACCCCTATACCTATCTAAGCCCAAAAAAAAAACATACAGGTGAAAAAGCAAAAAAAATCAAAAAAACTAAATTTTCGCTTTTTTTTCAAGTTTGTTTCGACTGTTTCGGCATCAATTTTTTTCTTTTTAATATTCGAAAAATTCTATTCCGATGGGAAATTTGATACTCTACAAAAAGTTTCATATGAGATATATCGAAATTTTGGTTTGTTTACGACATATATTGAAAGAACCAAAAAGGGTGGTTTTTCACCCGTATCTTCAAGATCCACCCTCTAATTTAATAGCATTTCGTGGTTTTTTCTTCATTTATAACCCATTGATCGATTCCTGTAATAAAAACCCGTGAACGTCTTAGTTCCTTATTGCCCTGTTTTTTAAGACATAATCAATAGCCTAATATATTTATGAAAATTTGCACTTCAACGTAGAATCAAATTTGAACAACTTTTCTCATCGACACTTTTTGATATGACGTCAAATGACCCCACTTTTTGCCTTGTAATTATTTGCATTTGTCAAAATCGATTTTTAGCTTATTGGACATGCTGAATTAATCCCCAAAAGAGTAAATTTCGGTATTTGAATAATAAAAATATTTCCAATTTATTTCAAACATTATGCCGGTCACTAGGTATATATATCCCGAACAAATTCTTTTCAAACATAACATTTGAATTGCTCAGATATTCTATGTATAAGTACAGTTATGGTCAATTAATAAAAATGATATCTACTACCTACTCTTTGATACGATATTTACAGATAAGAAATTATGTTAAACATTTGTAAAGGTAAGTTGGTAAGTAAATTTAATTACTTTTATGTTTTAATTTACCAAAAAGCATTATTCAATGTAAAATCTGAAAGTATTCACAGTTACAAATTTGCTTAAGTCGAACAAACTAATGACTACATAATTCTTTCGAGACTGAGACCGAGACCGAGAGTCTCGTTACCTTGGTCTCGGTCTAGATAGGTAAGTCTCGGTCTCGGTCTCGTTTTCGAGACCGAGACCGAGACCGAGACAAGACCGAGACCGAGACCATAGTCTGGCGAACCCCTACCGTAAACTGTCATTTCTTCTACTTTTATAAATTGGTTGTAGGAAACTAATACAACCGTCTCAACCTAAGCACAGTAATCTACTGCAGAAATACCTTAAGTCTTGGGAGCGTCATAAGAAAATTCACAATTTGGTTGAATCCTTCCCGTTCGAGGTTTAAACGCTCATATTTTTCATGCAGCATCTTAATTTTATATCTGAATTTAACGTCCTACATTGCGGTTTTTAGTGTTGCTGGCAGGATGCCGTACACTCTATCATCAATGATTTAAGTGATATTTTACATAGGGAACTGTGGTTAAATCTGATTAGAATTTATACGTAGTTCATTATTAGAATTAAATGACGACAATTATTTCAAGTTTGAGCATGCTTCTGAAACTATCTTTTTGAGATCAGCATCAAAAAACTTGAAGATGTACGAAATAAATTCCTCAGGTTTCTTGAACATAAATCAGATATATCAAAGTTATATTATAAATGATGATGGTAGCCGGATGTTACTGAGTATTTTTCCTCTTGCAAGATGAAGAGAATCATTGAATAAGTGTTACAGGCAGATAGATCTTCCGAAATGGTAACCATTTCCGGTTTTTATATTACAGAGAGACTATTTGCTTATAGAAATTATTTTATATACAATTCCATCAAACAAACCATGTACAAAACTGCGCTTTATAAAATTGGCCAGATTATGCAATAGTAGTGTCTGAGATATAAATTTGTTATTCTGATCTGCAGTTAATTTAAAGTTATAGTGAAAAAAATATATATTAATTGTTTATGCTCGTTTAAGTAATCTAATGGCATTACCAGTAAAAATATGTAGATAGGTCTAGCGTTATCTTATTTAATTAATGGTTTCAACTGTACATAAATGGACCTATTTCATTTTATTTCAACTAACCCATGAAAAAATGGAATAATGAATCATTTTGGATTTTCACCTTTTATATTTGTAATACAAATTGGAACACATTAGATAACGTACCTGATGTATCTCTAAAATGTTTATATAATGTATTAAACTCTGCAAAGTGGTGAGAAATACCTCATTATCACTACGAAGGATTATGCGAATGTAAGCAAGGTGCGGTGGCGCAACAACGCCTCTGATGTCACGTCGCGACGTTAAAAGCGTCGCGATAAGGCATAAGCAATAGTAATCTACTGCAGCAATATCACCCATCGTTTATCACATGGAGCCATATACGAGGAATCCTCTTAGCCATAAGCAGCAGCCAACAGGGAATTTGGCTGATATGGATTATGCATACACCTGTATCTAAATATAGTTACTACTTGGGATTTGATTTATATCTAGTTCTGTTGAATAATTTGTGCATATGTATGTGAAGTATATATTACGTTTAAGTGAAACATAATCTACATTATAATTTTTTAATATGTACTGACTATGTAGATTAATTAAATCAGTTCAAAAAGCAACTGTTGAAATACTTATATGAGCAAATTAATGGAGGCGAAAACATTGCGGTGGTATTCTTTCTTTTTTTAAATGCATCTAGCTGTATTTGTTATGTATGTAATGCCGCTATTCAGGAAACTGGTATTTTTATAATTACACATTTCTCAGGGATGATGAGCTTAAAAAATTTCACATATTAAATCTATTACTGCTAGATACCTGTAATTTATACGGATGATATATTGGTTATATTTATTTTGTTCTGGATGGTCAGTATCATTTAGTGTCAGTTTATTATAACATTTAATTTCCTTATATACATTCAAATTTCAGCAAATGTAAGCTTGCTCCATATCTCTTAACTTATTTCTTAAATTTCTAATTTTCCAAAAATGGTACAGCCCTTGACCTACACATATTTTTTTTACAGAAAAAGGGTTATTTCAAATTATTAGTTTTGTATCTATGGGGTTCAAATAGATCGTGCGCGCTTATAGCGAGATAAGGGGGGTGTAAGGGGTTGGCAAAATATATAGATCCATCTAAAGCCAACCCAAATGTCAACCTCACCTGCTCTAGTGGAACAATCTCTGCTACCCGGTACACCCTGCTGGACAACAAACGCGGCTCTGACGACCGAGTAACAGCGGGATAACTGTGAAAACGAGATTTGAGGAAATGCAAGCCCCCCCGGGTCCCTTATCAACACGCATTGGCCAGCGCGATAAGGTATTTGGCCCGTAATGATGTAATGATGGATTCAGACATACAACGGCCCTTAGTCCCCGGCAGCTCGAACGTCCCCGTCTACGGTAGCAGTCGGACAGAAGTGACAGCAAAGGGTGCGAAGAATCACCGGGTTAGACCAGGCTACCACGGTAAACGAAACCTGCAAATAGCAACATATAATACGAGAACACTCTCCACTGCTAAATTGTTAGAACTTGAAGAAGAACTCAAAGATATAAAATGGGGCGTCCTTGGCTTAGGCCAGGTCAGGAGAAAAGGAGAAATAAAACAAGTTTTAAAGTCCGGTCACCTATTCTACTTTAATGGAGATTCGGCTGTTGAAGGAGTTGGATTTCTGGTGAATAAAAAACACAAGGATAAGGTAACAGAGAGGCGTAGTATCTCCACGAGAGTGACCTTGCTGGTGTTAAAGTTAAATACGAAGTGCAATGTGAAGATCATACAGGTATATGCACCTACCTCAGACCATACGGTCGAAGAAGTTGACATATTTTATGACGATATTCAGCAAGCAATGCAGGGCACCCTAACATACTACACCTTTATCATTGGCGATTATAACGCAAAACTCGGTTTTAAGATGGGAGACTCCGAAACTTTCATGGGTGACCACGGATATGGAGAAAGAAAAGCAAGAGGAGATAG
This sequence comes from Pissodes strobi, assembly GCA_016904865.1. NCBI lineage: Eukaryota > Metazoa > Arthropoda > Insecta > Coleoptera > Curculionidae > Pissodes > Pissodes strobi. The sequence continues at coordinate 149,479 of MU182559.1, read as the reverse complement.
GTTGTCGGAATTTCTTATACACAACCGACTTCATGCCATGAACTCTTTCTTCCGGGGGAAACCTCAACGAAAGTGGACATGGATATGCCCGGACGGAAATACGAAGAACGAAATAGATTTCATAATTACCAGGCACAAAGAAAACGTACATGATGTAACCGTCCTGAACAAATGTGATATAGGTAGTGACCATAGACTTGTTAGGGGAAAAATCGTAATAAACTTGAAAAGAGAAAGGAAACAAATGACAACACGCAAAACTGGAAAACGGGATAACCTTATTAGAGATATCCACGCTTACAAGGAGCACATAAATGAAAAATTAAATACAACCACCATAGAGACAGAAGACAACATCGACAATCTTAACAACATAATCTCACAAGCGATAAAAAGCGCGGCACAGTAGCAACATCAGCAAGGATCAGTAAGTGGCGAGAAGATGAGCGAACATACAAAAAAGTTGATGACAAAACGAAGATACATGAAAAGTAAAGACCTAAATTCGTCAGACCTGAAACAACTTAATAAAGACATTTCTAAGGCTGTAAGACAAGATATAAGACAGTATAACACAAATATGATTACAAAAATTATAGACGAAAACAAGGGCATGAAAGTTTTGAGGAGAAATCTTGCAACGGGCAGGAACAACTTTTGTAACCTTGCGAATCGAGAAGGGGAAATAAAATCAAATAGGTAAGAAATCCTCAATATTGTGGAGTGCTTCAACGCAGAGCTGTATATTGATGCAAGATGCTTAAATAACGTAAAACTACCAACTATTCAGAATCAGGGCTCGGAAGATTTGCCTGAGATTACCCTTCATGAGGTTGAAGCTGCGTTGATGGAGATGAAAAATAACAAGGCACCAGGAGAAGATGAGATAGTGATTGAACAGGTAAAGGTGGGAGGACGAACATTGATCCAAGCTATATGTAAACTATTTAACCTATGTTTGTTCGATGGACAAATTCCATCAGTATGGAACAACGCAATAATCACCATCATGTACAAGAAAGGAGATATTGCAGACTTGAAAAATTATCCTCCCATCAGTCTGTTATCTAATCTATATAAAATGTTTATGAAAATCATCACAAAAAGATTGACGAATAAACTAGATTTCTGTCAACCTGTGGAACAGGCGGTTTTCCGAGCGGGCTTTGATACTAACGACCATCTTCAAGCAATGTAGACCCTTATTGAGAAATGCGTGGAACATATCCAGCTTTTGGCTCTAATTTTTGTAGACTTCGAGAAAGCATTCGACACTATTGATCAGTCAAAAATGCTCGAGGCGTTAACTAAATGCAAAATCGATCACAGATATATCACTCTTATAAAGAACACATACGCTGTAGCAACGGCATGTGTGAAACTGCACAAGTACACGAACAAGTTCTCAATCAAAAGGGGTGTAAGGCAAGGAGATACAATCTCTCAAAAGTTATTTACCACTCTCTTGGAATATATGTTCACGAAGATCGACTTCATCGATATGGGTATTAATATAGATGGTCGAAATTTAAACCATCTTCGATTCGTAGATGACATCGTTCTGATAAGCAATAGTTTAGACAAAGCAGCTAAAATGCTTGAGAAGGCTTCATTGGATGTAGGCCTTAAAATCAATATTGCTAGAACTAAAATCATGACGAATCTTGTTCCCAACCAAAATATAGCTCTAAGTGATTCTCAAATTGCACAAGTTACATCCTACGTGTATCTCGGCCACGAACTAAGAATATATAGAGCTAATCAAACTTGTGAAATTAAAAGAAGAATATCACTAACTTGGGCTGCCTTTGGGCGTCTTGGTTATATATTTAAAGAAAACATCCCCCTTTGCCTCAAAAGTAAGGTGTTCGAAAGATGTGTCCTGCCAGTTATGACCAATGAAGTCCTAACTAAAACCTCCGTGAGGAAAATAAGAGTGGCTCAGAGAGCCATGGAACGTTCTATGATGGGAATATCATTGAGAGATAAGTTTACGAACGAGTATATTGGGAGACAAACGAAAGTTACAGACACTGTTGAAAGGATAGCTTCCCTAAAGTGGAACTGGTCTGGACATGTGGCCCGTATGAGGGATGAAAGGTGGACTAAAGTACTACTGGAGTAAAGACCACGACGAGATGCTAAACGCAGTAGGGGATGACCTCCTACTCGATGGCGAGAACATCTGAAACGCTTCAAGGACAACTGGATGCAGGAGGCACAAGATAGAAGAGGATGGATAAAGTTACGGGAGGCCTATGTTCAGCAGTGGACAACTATGGCTGTGTGATGATGATGATCTATGGGTCTCAAATGGATCGTGTGCGCTTATCGCGAGATCATATACTTTTAAAAAAATGTTTGGTCATTGAGCAAATTCCATAACAAAATGGCGCGCAAATCGCGTAAGTAGTTATACAAGATCCAGAATATAGGTTTCTTCCTTGTGGAGAACATCATAGAGGGTGATCATTATTCTTGTCACTACTGTATGCATAAGCTCTTAATTTTAATGAGAAATATATGTCATAATCCTACCAGTAAATAGTACAATTGAACTATTGTAGCGGTGAGAAAATGCCGGCACTGTTAATTATTATACTTGTACATGGGAGTTTGCTTAAAAATCAACAAAAATTCAAAACGGCACACATTATAAAATGATCGTCTTATATTGGTCATATTACCCAGTATATTAAACCTCGGTCAGACGCAACCGATCTGTGAGGCACATCTCTAATATTCTCAATTAAAAGTCAGCTTTCAGCTTGTTTGGACTTGCTAGTACGGTACTACTGCTTACCGAGATGTTTGCAAGCAGTAGTACCGTACTAGCATTTTTTTTATAAAAAATATAGATCGTTCAAATTAATGCGATCTGTAGCTCGAATAATCTGGCCTTGAGAATGATGCGGAATGCATCAAAACGTTGGCATTTGATTTAAAAGCTTAACAATAAAGTCCAAACAAGCTGAAAACTGATTTTTAATTAAGATATCTCTGGACGAAAACCACATTACATAATCTAATATTCTCGTCCGCCACGGTATCTGTAGATGGCGCCGCACCGGTCGAACTACCCAATAGCTGCATATTTTTCATAGCTCTTTCGAACAATATCGACCAGTTAAATTTCGAAAACCGCGCCGTGGAAGGTTACAGTGGTAAATTTTGCCTGAAAGGCACATTGCGCCCGATTCTGCTATTTTGCAAAGATGTATTTTTCAAATGACAACTAGTAGATCCGATTATTCTGTTTATCTGTCAAGTAATTAACGTGATAAAATATTTAAGTTCACAAATTTTGTGTGTTTTTTTGATATGTGTGTCTGTCAGACACATTGCGCCTGATAGTGTATTTATTTAAATTTTTGCTTTTTTTGCAGATATTGTGAAGAATGTACCCGAAACCCTACTGTTTTGATAATCCTGATTATGTCAGCGAATTGACAAGGTTTTTACTGGTGATGACGATACAGACTTCATCAATGATGATTTGGGAGAAGAAAGCTACACCGCCTCGGAAGATGGGAAGGACGAACGAGAGACTGATTTTGAGCCGGAGCGGGAGGCTGACGATAGTGGCGATGGACTAGCGACGGGTACAATTTTTTTCAGTAAAGACAAATTTACTAAGTAGGGAGTTACTCCTGCACATGTTTGAAAGGGTTCTCACAACATAGTTACTGGAATGCCAGGGATTATAGGGAATGCTAAATCAGCCAAATCTTCTGTCGATTGCTGAAATATCTTATTCATTGACGAAATTTTTGAAGATATTATCAGTTTCATGAACCAGTACATAAATATTGTCAACAAAAAAAATATTCCAGGGAAAGGGATATACATACAACAGATATAATTGAAATTGCACTGTTGCGCTTAACAGGAGCTTATAGAGCAAATAGGCAACCTCCTGAAGAATTGTGGGTTACTGAAGGTGGTGATTGAGAAGTTCAAGCTAGTACTGAATATAAAAAATTCAAAACTCTTATTCGCTGATTCCATTTTGATGATCGTGATATTAGGGTGGCTAGGCAAGCAGAGGATCATCTTGCCCCGATTCACGATCATTTTGAATAATTTGTGAAAAATTGCCAAAGTTGTTACTCCTAAGGAGCGAAAGTAAAATTTGACGAAATGCGCCCAGGTTTTCGTGGTAAATGTCCATTCAGGTAAAAATACATACTACTTAAATCAAACAAATACTGCATAAAAATTTTGCTCTAGTGGATGCCACAATGACACTCCTATAATGTAAAAATCAGAAAAGAGCCATTATTTGGTTCTGGACGAAACATTAGAGCAGATAATTGGTTCACAGACCTAAAACTTGTATGTGAAGTAAAGGGTACTTCGATACCGTGAAAAAAGTAAAAGAGAGCTGCCGCCTTCATTTTCGCTACGAAGGAAGAAAACGAAATATCAACTCTTTTGGTTTTCACAAACGATTAACTATCGCATCATACGTTCCAAAACTTCAGAAAAATGTTTTTCTTGTTTCTACTCTCCATAACGATAAAGCAATCGACCCAGACTCTGGCCAAGAAGGCAAACCAGAAATTATTACTTTCTACAATTCAACGAAAGGAGGTGTTGATACTGCTGACAAGATGTATTCTACATACAATGTGGCTCGCAACGTGATTTTTTCACCATGATGAATAACGCTGGCATAAATGTTCAAGTAATTTATCTTCGAAATAGCTTGGAGGTGATGAAGAGAAGGCTCTTTCCCAAACTTCTATCTGACGAGATGGTTATCGGATAGCTTTAAAGAAGTATAAAAGGAGGCTGTCAAAATATGAGGGCAAGGAAAGCAAACGCCGGTTTTGCCTTTCATATGCCAATTATGTATGTGATACTTGTTATTCTGAAATATGTTCAACCTCCATCCCTCCTCAGGAGAATGAGTAATCCATTTTCTCGTTATGTTCATTTTTGATAATGGGTAAAAAACTAAATGTTATTTGGAATTTTATTTTTGATTTATGAGAATGACATAAGAACTATCGGTTTTTATTTTTATCTTTTTCTGTATTTAAATGAAACATAATTATAAAAAATAAAAACCATTTTCTTCAGGGTAAGTATTTTCTTAAAGATCTGTCTGTTGGGCACATTGCGCTCTAACTCGAACTCAAAATGTTGCGCCTGACGGAAGGTTAACACTTCTCGAATTAATAGCAGTTAAAATCCATTAAATTGCCTCAAACTTGATCGCAGTGATTTTACCATCTGGTTTGACAATATCCTTTTATTATGTTGTCTTTCGGAATAGGAAAAAACACACATGTGTCTGCCTGAAATAAAATTATGTAATTAATACTGAGTAGATTTGTAGAGCTTGAACTCCGATAATGACTTCTGGGTAAAAGGTTGAGAGTGGCACCCCAAAATTTTTCGCCGATCTTTTACCTCACCTGACGGTATGCCACGAGCCGCCACTTCTCTCTATAATTTCAATTATATGTTATTTAAATGTAAACTCTGGGTAACTATTCAATCCAATTCCAGCGTACTGAAATGCTTAACTATTAATGATTATTCTGTATTATTAGAAATGCATACTTATATTTTGGAATTTTTAACAACTATTTAGGCGATTTACCCACCACTTTGTGATAAATATATCTATCTATCTATATATATCTATATATATATATATATATCAGGGGTCGGCAACCTACAGCACACGTGCCAGGCTTGCAAATAAAGCAATAAGACAGTAATATTCATTTTTACAAGAAATGGAAAGTGCGTATTCAGATATTCCTCAGCAATATACGCTGGCTTAGCCGTGTTTTTTTTTTAATGTGTAGGGATTAGGAAATACGTGTCTGAGTACTCCCAGAGCATTGGTATTCTAACGCTCTAGGGAGTGTGGGACTCCGGCATTGCCGACCCACTAAAACCCTTCCTCTACGGAATCCTTGGTGGGTGCTATCTCCTGGAACTGCTTCCGGCATTACTTCAGGAGAGAGGAGGATGAAAATGTTGGTAAGTGTCCTAATTTTCTTTTCTTTGCTATTTCCCTCTTACATCTTGCTTCAGTTTTTTTTTCTCAATTATACAGAATTTACAGTTTAATTTACAGGATTTACAAGTTTATGCACAGTTGCTGTTCAACGCTATCAGATCAGATTAGAGTCGCTGTAGCTCTCACCTTCTAGCTCGGATATAGGTTTCCTTTCTGTCGATTACAGCCTTTATGAACCCACCGATTTTATTCCACTGGTCTTTGCTTCCAAGCATCCTCTGAATTATATTATCAGGTGTTAAATGTCCCACCTCCCCTTCTGGACTGATCTTTCGCGTTGCCATTTATCACATTCGAAGAAGGTATGTTCCACTGTGTCCTCTTGTCCACAGTACAGACACTCCTCGTTTTCACATAGATGGAACCTTCTTCGATATGCTTGAAAGCATTCGTGACCCGATATCAGCTGGGTGATGTGGTAGGTTATCTCACCATACTTCCTGGTTATCCAAGGTTCTATATTAGGGATGAGTCTTCTAGTCCACCTTCCTCTGTTTCCTTCACTCTGCCAAGCGTTTTGCCATTTTGAAAGCATCCTTCTGTGCGCTTCACCTTTTCCTATACGCCGTTCATCTTCCCTTTGTTCCACCAGTAAGTCTATGGGAGGAGACCTTGCCGCAACTAGTACTGCCACCGTGGATACTGTCCTATATGCGCCCGTAATTCTAATCACCGTCTTTCTTTGCACGCTTAGCAGAATGTTCTTGTATACTTTTTTCCCAAGGGCTCTCTTCCAAACCATGTCCCCGTATAGGATGATGGACTGTACAACAGAGCACAGAATACGCCTGTGGGATTCCCGTGGTCCACCTATATTTGGCATGATTTTGCTTATATTTCCCAGCGCCTAGATAGCCTTTTCTGCAGTTTTCCTAATGTGCTGCCCCATCCGCATATTTCTATCCATATGCACCCCGAGATATTTTATGGACTCCTTACTCCGTCTCCGATTTGGATAGTCATTATTTTGACTTTTCGTCCCGCTACTAAGAGCACAAGCTCCGTTCTTTGAGGTGCCAATTTCAGCTGTTTGTCTTCAATCCACTGGCTTATTCTCCTTAAAACTGCGTTTGACTTGCTTTCTAGGTGTCCCATCTGCTTAGCTGTGACGATTAAAGCCAGATCGTCGGCGTAGCCCACTAGCTCTACTCCCTTAGGGACACGCAATTTCAAGACTTCGTCATAGTATAAGTTCCATAATGTCGGGCCCATCACTGACTCTTGAGAAACACCGCACGTAACCTCCATTTTGCCCTCTTCTCCTATTATAGGTACCCTGTCTTCAAAGTAGCTGGCTATGATCTTATATATAGATAGGGACTTATGTTTCTTTTCCGCAGCTCTTCGAGCATTCCTTCTCACCGACCAGAGTTAAATGCGTTTTGTTCGTCGACTGTTATCAATGCACATAACCTTCTATTTGACCTTCGGTTGGCCTCGTCCGCAATCTCCTGGACTCTCTTCATTGCGTCAATCGTAGACTTTCCCTCTGAAACCAAACTGCTTCGGTGCTAATCCCCCCGTCTTTTCTATTTCCAGTTTTAGCCTAGCGAGGATCACCTGTTCTAGGAGCTTGCCGAGTACATTTAGCACACATATTGGTCTATAGGCTTTGTCCTGACCTGGTTTATGTTTTTCAATTAGCACTAGTCTTGCCATTTTCCATTCTTTCGGAAATTCCTCCTTTATCGTGGCGCGATTTTTTAGCGTCCGGCACGTGTCAGGGTACTGGTTCACGACAGCTTTTACCACTTCTGGTGGGAGGGCATCAGGTCCTGGGGCTTTTTTTATTTTTAATCCTGTTGTTTGCCAAGATCAGTTCTTGCCTTTTCAGAAAGGGTATTTCTGCTTCAGCCACGAGAAGTCTGTTTCATCTTCTACTTTCGTTAACTGGGAAGAGCCTCTTAGCTACATTCAGTTGCTCCTCATCGCTCATACTTATTAGGGGTGGAGCTCTCCATTTATATGTAACGATCTGGTAGCCTTTGCCTCATACATCATTATCCACTTCCTTAATCACGTCTCCCCACGCATCCTTTTTAGCTTGGAATATTGCCCCTTTCAGCTCTGATCTACTAGCCCTATATTTTTTCCGTTTTTCTCCTATCTGTTGTTCATCGCCTCTTTTGTTTACTCTTGCTAGAGCTCTTTTACTCTGTAGACACTTTTTTCTTTTGTCCGCTTCTTCATCATTCCACCAGTAGACCGGTCTTCTTTTTCCTCTGGATTTTCTTTGGAAATGTGTTATTACATGCTGTTGTTAGCATTTTTGAGAGGTCTTCGGTTTTCATATTTGTCAGATCTGATGCACTTATCGTTTTATTGAAGTTTTCGGTCAGCTTCTCCATATTTTCTTTTTTAACTCTCCAACCTTTGTTACGTTGGCGGTTTCCTGGGTTAGTTCGGTTCTCTGCACTACACACTTCATAGGTGATATGTTGGTGGTAACTCAGACTCTCCTCCTCTAATACCTTCCAGTTTTTCACACATTTAGCGATCTTCTTTGTGCTAAAGGTAATATCGATGTAGGAGTGGCTTTCCCATCTTACAAATGTTGGAGTGTCCCCTTGGTTGTGTACGATTAGGTCCTCTTCGCCAAGCCATTCTCTTAGTATTTCTCCCCTTCTGACCTCAAACCTTGACCCCCACAGGTATGATTTGGAATTAAAGTCTCCACCCACTAGAATTTCTTTTGTGTGACTCTTCATGTCCACTCTGAGCTCCTCTAGGAAATCTGTAAATTTCTTCATTTCAACGTTTGGAGATATATAGCACCCATAGATTACCAGTTGATCCGTCTCAATCCATGCAAAGCCCCTTTCCGTGTTACTTTAATAGCTGGGGTTGTTGTTTTGATGGCAACGTCCGTGTTTCTGTCTACTACCCACTCGCTTTTTGCTACTTTATTACGCTTTGGCTCTGCCATGATTATTATGTCTGCTTTTTCGTCACCTGCAAATTTGAACATTAAGTCCATGGCAGCTTTCCCCCTGTCTATGTTTTCCTGTATAATTTTTAGATTAATTTGAGGGAT
>MU182559.1:127303-139039 GCA_016904865.1 Pissodes strobi | reverse complement strand
ATATTTTGTGTATTGTTGATTATTCATGTTATTGCAGAGTGACAGATTAAAGGCATATATTTTTAACTGTCACACTCCGTAGAATAATGAATTTTCAATTCTACACATAATATGTACACCTTATGTCTAAATTGAATCGTCTTCAACTAATTAGCATTTGAAAATTCAGCAACTAATAGTCTATTGAATTAGAAGTTGCTAGTAAGTAAAAGACCGTTCAGTTTATACTAAGGGTACTATATATAAATTATGTTCAGAATTGAAGTCAGATTCTAAAAACGCATTAACATGCATGGGTGTTCTGTTTAAAAATATAAGACTTTGACCTATCACTTGTTTCTGCAACACTCTATCTATATTAAGATATATGTCTAAAGCTAGATGAATTTTGGGTCGTGCATTATTTAAAAAGGGCCAGACATATCATTAAAATAATTCAAACCCTGAAAGGGGAAGAAAACCGTGCTGTGGTATTAGTGCGGATTCAAAGCTAATTTCTGCTTTTATCATATATAGAATATAACAATAATGTAACTTCCAAGAAGTTCAACATAATCTACATACGTAACTTTGTAGTCTAATATAGCTTCGCTAAAGCCACTTTCAACGAAACTAAGCGAAAAGTCTAATATCCAAAACCTAATTGCCTTTTTAAAGCAGGTATGACACGTAAATATAAACAAATAACCATTTTCCGCCCCATTTAACCCTTTTAGAGTAATGAGCTCGGGTGTAATATAGTCTAAATGTAATTTATTATATAGTAACTCGTTAAAAGCTAAAGCATGTAGCATGTAACTTATCCCCCAAAGTGGCTCTTTGCGCACATTAAAATATACAGTTTTAATATAGATTAATTACATGTGATAGACACAGTTGCAATTTGTAAAATGAACATGCGTGTAGGGGGGCTGCTCTTCAATTTATTTCATTAAATGATAAAAATGGCATATCGATTGGAGAGTAGGACTTTGAAATATTACTTCAATAAATAATTGCCGATAAAGATGGCTAATTTTCAGGAAAATTAATTATAATTTTTGTGGCTATAGAGTTGAATACGGAATTTACGTTAAATTTTAGAAATAATTTTTTGTCAAATACGTATCTGCATATTCTGCAGGTGGATGAGCGGAATTGATAATGACTTAAACAAAACATTCATTCTCCTGCAATTTTATTTTAAACATATGGGGATCTCTATGGCAACACCTACTAATTCGTCAAAGAAATTGTGTATATTAGGTTTGTTCTAGCAATGATTTCAAACGGTTCAAAGCCATCCGGAGTTTGCGCATAGCGATATAAGCGTCGCTTATATTGCTATGCGCAAACTCCGGATGGCTTTGTACCGTTTGAAATCGCTGCTAGAACAAACCTAATAATACGGTTAGTCTCTTTAGAACATCTTTTGACATTTGCCGATGCCTAATTTAAACTTAATTCAATCTTCGCTATCTCCGGTATTAAATTTCATTCCCTTATTGATTCCTGGATTGTTGCCATTCTTGCCAGAATCTTTATTTTTCTTCTTGGTTCAATCGGCATCCATTCCAGAACTTGTTTTAAAAAGCTTATTTTAGGCATAGCCTACACGTGACCATAACACGTCAGCTGTTGCTTTTCGATGTCCTGCCTTATAATATCTCTAATTTGCATTCGTTTTCTTACGGTTTTTATTCATGATGATCCGATTGCAACTTTTGTTGTTAAATTTTAAACACTTGCCGTATCCATGTCGTCAAGCGAGAAGGATGTGGTTGTAGCTTGGCATTTTTGTGAAATCGACGTAAAATATATTCATCCATTATCTGTTTATAATTTAGAGAACAGCCCAGTAACTGTTGCACAGGAACAACTATCTCTCAATATGGAAAAATTTAAAGGCTTATATAGAATGAATCAGCAAAGTTTTAGAGTATTGATGAAACTTATAGGACTAATAATAGAAAGACTGGATACCCACTACCGAGAGATAATTTCTCCAGAATAACTTTTATTAATAACGCTAAGGTATGCATTAAAAAACAAAATATCATATTCATAGCAATATATATTGTTCCTTGTAATCGTTTAACTGTTTACCCACTTTTCATTTTTCGAAAAACTCTGGGAATATTTATAATTCTTTCCCTCTTCCTCCATTGACCATTCAGATCTTGCCAAATTCGAGCTTGATGTTGGACACTGCACTGGATTTCTGGGGCTTGGGTTGAGACACTGTACACCCTAAGCAGACCCACTTGGACTTGGTCTTACATAATATACAAAAGATTATGCTGAACTTCCATTTGAAGCTGATGAATGAGTGAACAGAATATCCTTATCTTCAAATATATCATCTATTAACCCTAAAACTTTTTACCGAAATATTCTATTGCTTATCCTAAATTTTTATCATATCTGGTAAAAAACTGCGTAAAATAACCTATTGGTATGGTCGCGGTCGTTTGTATTATTATTGCTATTATTATTTCTGTCGTGTTTATATTCTATCCATTTTAAAAAGGCATCATCGGCATCGGCGGGATTTAAGGTTGCCGACAGATTTTCAAAACATTTTTTTTTGTGGCAGTACTCGCCAGTTTTGCTACGATTATGAATTTATCACTGGCTATATCTTGCGAGGATTTATTTGCCATATTAGTTGAGGAAATTGCGGAGCCTTGTACTGTACTTAATTTTCTTGGGCCACTTGCGATTCCATAGTGTATTGTCGTCCGAGTCGCTATTGGAATCCTCAGAACTTTCAACGGAGGCGTTCACCGATGTCAAATTGCTATCACCGGATTTGTTTTAACATTGAAAATGTTTCTGTTTTCTATTATGGGGTATCAAATCACGAAAAATTGCATGCTACATTTGCCACACATGACGTCAGACGCGTTAGAGATCGTGTTAGTTTGTTTGTGTGGACGGAATCGGTTCAAATGACAAAAATAAATTAAAACTAACTGAAAACTTTCATGAACGCCACCACACGATTTATGAAAAATTGATTATAACGTATTGGAATCAGCTCAAATAAGTAAAATAAGTTGAGATTAAGGAAACTAACCGAAAGTTAATTGGTAGCCTAACCAAATCTATGATAATTGATTATAACGTATCGGAACCGGTTCAAATGACTAAAATAAGTTGAGACTAAGTGAAAATAACCAAAAGTTCATATGGACTCCGTCATTCTAAGGAATGCAATAAATATGCGGCCCAAGGATCCATGACGGACTACTCCAGAAATGAGGCTGGCTGAGCTACTCTTAGATAAACCAGGGCCTTATATGGCAAGGGCTTTTCTGGCTATGAAGAGGTAGAACATGAGGCTTGTGGCAAGGCTTCTCATAGGTATTTGTCACTTGAACAGGCATTCGCGCCTGCTGCAAATCGTATAAAATCCGTGGAACGGATGGCGCTTGGAGAACGAGGAACCATCCATTCATATTCTTGCCGATAGTCTAGTCTTTACCGGACTAAGAGAGTCGTAACCCGAAATATATAAAAACAAACCAGCCGATGAAGTTGTTTGCTATTGCATTGGAGGTCGGCTTAAATTGGCACGAGTGTCGGCGCAGGATGGGCACAGATTGGTAGAGACCGACCGAAAACCTTTTTTGTTTTCGGCCGAACCCGAAAACGAAATTCGGCATAAAGTTCTTTTTCGGTCGAAAACCGAAACCGAAATTCGGAATAAAGTTCCTTTTCGGCCGAAAACCTAAACCGAAATTCGGTATAAAATCGAAAACAAGAAAAGAAAACAAATTTCAAATTTATGTTACAATTTATAGAAATTTCAGTTAACAACCAATAAGATTACATATTATAAAATATCAGGAGAGGAACTATGTGCTTCTTCACTTCTCGAAACAAGATCAAATCTCATTCTGCCTTTTGGTAAATGCCACGTCATTTGTCATATATAGCTTATTCGATTCGTATCCGCTTTATTATTATCATGGTGTTCCTCGAAGTTCGACGATCATCCCCACCATGTTGCCATGGTGCAGCCGGCAGCGCGCTGACTCAACGAGAACGAAGCGGAACTAATCACCTAAAGGTGTTAGGTGATCCTGGTCAGCCAGCAAACGTGACACGAGCGACGAGACCAACAAAAATTTTTTTCGGCTTCCTGCTCGAGAAGTATCTTTTTTTTCGGCCGAAAACGAAATTCGGCCAAAAAGAATATTTTGGCCGAAAATGGCCGAAAACCGAAACCGAAAACGAAATTTGGTCAGTCTCTACAGACTGGTGATCTCAAATATTAGTTCAAGGTATGTATATCCGATGCTTATACGTTTCGTTTGTGACCTTTGAGCCTATTTGTTATTTAATTGTTATCTGTACTGGGCCAAATAAATAAGGTGAAGAAGTAAACATCTAAATCTTGGAAATTTAGTGGACTAGAGGGAGTATGTGCTGAAATATAGAACTGAAAGCTCTTTGAAATATTAACCTCCTCTATAAATAAGTGCTTAAACATACGGATTCCGAAGAATGAACGGAGCGTATTTCTTCTCAATACACAAGGAAGAAGAAAAGCATAACTAACAACAGCAAAGGTGTCTTAGTGACCCAGCTAATAGGTAGATTATTATGAAGAATAATGAGAAATTTGATTGTGGGTGCCTTAGAGAAAGTAAATAAGATGAGTAGGGTGGTTTTCGTGCAGAAAGGTCATGTATCGAAAATTTATTTTACCTCAAAAAATTAAAAATGACGTTTTAACGACATAAAAAGGCACTTTCCATTTGTGGTCCTTCAAAAAAGTCATGAAACCGTTCCAATTCTGTGGGAGGTTCTATAAGGGTTCCACACTATTTTGACTTACCTCAAAGTACTTAAGGAATTTTGCAAAGAGTCTAAATCTATGGTAAAATGTGATCATCAACCAGCAGAGGCAAGAATGTCAGCAACATATTTTAAAATATATGCGTCAGTAGCACCAAAAACTGATAAACTAAATGTTCAGGGATGGAACTTAATGATGCATATAGTATAATTTGCTGAGTGCCCACCAAGGAGCAGCGAGATGCGAGATGCTATGAATGATGAATTTTTAGGCTGAGCGCGGTTCTACACCAGGGAAACATGCGACATGAAGTAGATACCTCGGACAGACTCAAACAAATTTAAAACCGTAGATGTCGTCACAAGCAGGAGCAGGAGCACATCGGTACAACGTACGCATGTGTCTTACAACATGTGCCGCATGCGATTTTCCGTGCATGTCTCGTATTTATTGCGTGTTTGGGTAAAGAACATCTGGAGTGTTTTTGATAAACATGGCCGACAATCCAACTTTCAACTTTAATTTTATCAAAGTAATCGAAAATCATCATCGCATTTGGAATTTTAGTTTAACGGAGAACAGCAAGCGTAATTTAAAAGAAAAACCATGGGCGGAGGTAGCAAATGAATTAAAAGACGTAGGTTAATATACAATATTTTTGTATAGCTATTAGCAAGTTAGTTTGTTCTGTAACGAAATACTCGTCACATGGTTTTCATATTTTAAAATTTGTGTATTACAAAGTGATTTTTATGCAAATATCTACATGCGATTTGGTTTCGGTGAAATTTAGATCTTTTGTACATAGGTGGAGCTGCCATTAGAATTAGATGCGTATTATTTCTACATCGTTTTCTATAAAAATATTTTTATTATACTAGCCTTTGGATAGAGGGCGATAGTAATATCGTAATTTTGATTGATAGTCTCCCTCCTATTTCTTTCGATGCGAATTGGACCGATATTAAAATCGAACGGCCAACGTAGCTTTGTCTACGATGTCAAATCAAGGTGAGAGCCCATTTTTATTTTTGTCGAATGTGATTTGATTTTTGCACATTCCTTTTTAATAAATGAAGAGTGAAGGCTGTGTGCATGTACGAAATGTACTAAATGAAAAACTTTTGTATTTCATGCATAAATTTCATCCAAAAGGACGTCTAATCAGCGTAACAGAGCGCTTTCGGCCTTAGCCATCATCACTGTTAGTTGTTGTTCCAACTGACAAGTAACACTGATGATGGCTAAGGACGAAAGCGCTCTGTTACGCTGATTAGACGTCCTTTTGGATTAAATTTATGCATGGAATACAAAAGTTTTACATTTAGTACATTCCTTTTTAAGTTGTCGAATTTATTTCTGTGTTTTAGGAGTGTCTTAGGACAATTTTTCAGATTATAAAGGGATTATCGAGGCTATGATCTAGTCAGCAATATTTTTAGTTAGATTTCTAATATCTAGATTTGTACATTGGATTCTTCATTCATCCTGGCCATCTAGGCACTTGTTATAAGATATTGTTAAGTAAATGATCTTATTGGTCCCTTTACTGAATATGGATTGATATATTTATCGTGAATTTCGTTAACTTTTACTGGAATATTTTACTGCATAGTTGAAGTTAGAAATTCTCCTTGCTAACTTAGAATTTCTAACTAACCTCAATTCATTACCGATTTCTGTTGATCTTTTATGTTTTTAGCTAATTCCTGGCTCCAATCCGCCACTTTTAAAAGTTAATTCAATTGATACAGGCCCTTGCCAAATTTGGGAAGAGACGGATGGGTAGCCAATAGACCTTCTATCAGGTGCAAGCATAAAAATCACTTTGTAATACACAAATCTTAAAATATGAAAAGCATGTGACGAATATTTCGTTACAACTCAAGAAACTATTAGTATTTTCATTGTGTTGGTATTGAACCTTCTTATCATAAAATATTCAGCTAGTGATTTGCGAAGTTGCATTGGTAGTGTTGCTTCACGATATCCGTTTTGAATTTCATTTATTCGTGAATGGTTTAAATTTTCTTCGAAAGGCGTTGAACTGGTGAATTTTCCCTCCAGTATTCTAATAAAAGTATGTAAAACGCAAGCAGACTTCACAATTTTTTACGGTTCTTCCTCTCAACATAATGATCCCTCGAGTATAACGGAATTTCAAAACGAGTGGTCCAAATAGTACACTCCAGGCTTTTTCTTCCCCGTAAAGGTCTGAAATTAAAGATTCTTCTTGTAGCCGACCAAACTCATTGTGGATAAGGTCTCATTAAGTATGGCAATAACGAAAACGTTTCATCTCCGCTTATGTAATGGAACGGCTTTCCATTCACATTATTTGGTAAATGTGTACGCAAATAAATTGCTATTTTTGTTCCCTTGATAATCTACCGCTTTAAAAGCCTCCTAAATCGTCAACGTCAATTGTTATGAATAAACTATCTGCATTAGCAGTAGCCGTCGATAACATAAAAACCATTGTAATTAAAATTACTGGACCTTTTATTGACAATTTCTTTTTACACGAATGTGTTTTCCATTAATTCCGGCGACGCAATTTGGCAAATACCGTTGAGCATTGCGGTTTCATATTTCCTAACCAGGCATAGGCATAAATATCAATTGCAAACATTCCCATCTCAAATAGCATCAGTTGTTTCCTTGACTGTTCGGCCAATAGTAGTATCTCCTCTGTAAAACTGGAAGGAGATACTCTTGAGACTCCCACTCCTTGCTAAATACCAGAAAAAAAAATTACACTTTATCACTAATTTTCAGGTTAAAATAAATGGTTGATAGAGTATTTCCTTTTCCAGTGTCCAGCTGTCTTAAACATTGGTGAAATATAAGAAGAGCATTTCAGCAACATATTAAAAAACCACCAAGCGGATTGGTGCAAATGCAAGAAAGAAGTATTACTTTAAATGAATATGTGTGATTCCTATTGCCCTATACAAAAAACGCACAGCTCTTTACTAAGATGTAACCGGGGGAGACATTGAAAATTCTGAAGCAGAATACAACAAGGAATTTGAGAGCTGAGAATACTCATAATTGTGTTGAAAGTAATAGTTGATATAAATTTGGGTTAGTTCGGGTTAGATCAGATTAGATTCGTAACTCATTCCCCGACCTAGGATATGCAACACGATTAGTATGATGTGAGAAACTAAAAGACCCTTATACACCCCTAACACAATTTAATGTATAAATAACTT
Organism: Pissodes strobi; assembly: GCA_016904865.1. Lineage (NCBI taxonomy): Eukaryota > Metazoa > Arthropoda > Insecta > Coleoptera > Curculionidae > Pissodes > Pissodes strobi. The sequence continues at coordinate 131,035 of MU182559.1, read as the reverse complement.
TTAGCAGATTATGTAAGTTTAGTTTACCAAAATATACCACATAAATACATATTACTTCAAGTTTCGTTCGTTTTTACAGTTTATAACATTAGAGGTAAACAAAACATTGCATTCGATTTGTCTCAATCCCCGATCTAACGCGGTTAGTTCCACTTAGTGTCAACTTATTTTAATCTTTTGAGTGAAGTATGATAATTTATACTCAATTCTAATAGATTTGATTAGTTCTGGTTAGCTGCTGTCGAATCAACTTTCGGTTCGGTTAACTTATTCTCAACCTAATTAAGTCACTTGAGTCGGATCCGATACGTTATAATCAATTCTAATAGATTTGGTTACTTCCGATTAGTCGTGTAAGCAAGTATAGGTTAGTTTCAGTTAGTCCCAACTTATTTTGCATATTTGTGCTGGTTCCGATACGTTATAATCAATTTTAACAGTTTTGGTTAGGTGTGGTTAGTCGCCCGATCAACTTACGGTTAGCTTCACTTAGTCTTAATTTAATTTAGTCATTTGGACCGGATCCAATTTGTTATAATTAATTTTGATGGGTTTGGTTAGGATTCGTTAGTCGTTCAATCAACTCTCGGTTAGTCACTTTGTATCAAGTTGTTTTACTAATTTAAGTCGGTTAAAACACATTATAATCAATTTCCAAAGATTTGGTTAGTCGTCTAATCAACGTTCGGTTCGTTTTACCTAGTATCATCGTATTTTAGTCATTTGAACTGGTTACGATAGGTTATATCAATATGTGAACTTGCGAAGGCTTCTCCATAGCCGGTATCCTTCTTCACAGACTGTAGAGTTGCCGATGTGGGGTTTGATCTGGGCCCATGAAAGACGCCTAGCGTGAGTTCCTGCTGATGCGGGTCTATCACAACCAAGGTCCTAGGCTATTTCTCAGGCTGTGGAATTGCCAATGTGAAGCTTGTACGGGGGCCCTGAAAGCTTCCTTTAGTTTTTCGTGGCACCATGTCCAATTTCTGCGAAGGTCTAAGGATGTAATGCCATACAGTGCTATGTACACAATGTTCCCAGCTGGTAAAATTAATTAATTAATCAGGTAATATAAATTAATTCTCAAGCACTTCTTTTGATACAAATAATTTCAAGTTTTCACTATTACATAATAATGCAATCGTGTATATAAATCTAATTTTCTAATGTCACTTCTTCTTTACGTGCCATGTCCCGTCGCCCGAACGTTAGCGTTTACTGCAGAGAGTACGTATATATCTTCTGCAACCCTGAACAGGTCAACAGCGTTCCGGATGCCTGTCCATTCCCTGATGTTTCTTTGCCAAAAGAATTTGCCTTTTTCCAACACCCTGCGTGCCTTCTATTTTTCCTTTCATGATCAACTGGAGAAGATGATAGTTTTCTCCGCGTAAGATGTGGCCAAGGTAAGTAATACTGTGACATTTCACTGTGACCATTATTTGTCTCTCCATCCTGGCTTATCTCAACACTTCATCATTGGACAGCAGATCAGTCCACGGAACCCGCAGCAGTCTACGATGAATCCACATTTCAAATGCTCCGAGCCGATTTATTGAGCCAAACTTTAAGGTTCAGATTCCATTCCATACATAAGAACTGACAAAATAAAACACTTCACCATATACTGGCGTAATAAGGGTTTCGGTTATCGTCACAAAAAAGTGTTCTCATTCGTTGGAAAGTTGTTCTTGCCATTTCTATCCGATATCTTATCTCAACTTCCAAGGTGTACGTTAATATACTTCCCAGATATTTAAACTGGCTGACACGCTCTATTACCTTCCTCTCAGTCATCTGCATATCTAATGGTATTTAGAGAACACCGTTTATTTTAATTCTGTACTCTGCCTCTTCCAAGGCTTCTTTAAAGATTTTATCGGAGTAAATATTAAACAAGAGGGGTGAGAGAATACAGCCTGTCGTACACCCCTTTGGATTTTCATACCAACTCGTGCTTCAGCTGTTTGTCCCCAATATAGGTTTTCGATTATACGGATGCCCTTATCATCCAATTGGATTTCTTGCAGCATATTTATCAATTTAGAATGGCGCACCCCGTCAAAGGCCTTTTCTTAGTATATGAAACAGGCAAATACATCCTTGCGCTGGTCACTGGTCACAGCGCAACGCGGCGCTTCTGGAGAAGGGCATTTATTCGGAACAGGGCTTCGCGTGTTCCAAACCCCATTTGAGAATCAATAATAATCTGAATCAAGATTTGGATAGCTTATTGAAGATTTCTATGATCACTTATTTAAGAATAATCCTGTTAAATATCTAGCGCTATTATTCTGCAGTCAAAGCTTACGTCATAATCTGCAACAATATATTGTACTGAATATGGGAGATGAAAGTATTAATTTTAAATTATATGAAAAAAATTTAGGTCTCACAGTAAATACTAATCTTACGTTTAAAGATCATACGAGTCAATGCCTGAGAAGGACTTATTCCCCATGGAAAATATTGTACCCTCATAGATGTTATTTCAGCCAAGAAGTAAAAAAAGAATAGTATGTGACTCACTGATAATTTCTCTTCTTAATTTTTGTGATCATGTTTATGGGCCATTTTACTGACTCCAATTATCTGCAAAACGGCAATATTAGAGCTATCAACAATACTTATTTATTTACTTAGAGAGAGGATGAAAAACAAATTAGCCTTCCAAAAATAAATATGATAAGCCATGTAAGCCTTGATGGACTAATACTAGATTATAAATTATGGCTGAATAAATCAACTCAAGATAATTTTTGTTCTCATTATATTGCTTACAAAGTTATTTGATTAATATATTTCCGTAATATTTAAGGCTATATATTTAATTGCATTTTCCTTCCCATTCTTTGATAACAGTTGACAAATGGCGTCATTTCGCTTGCATTTCTCGTATTTTCCAAACGAGACATAAATTTGACAAAATGCAATTATGCCGCTGTGCCGCCATCGTAAATAGTCTATAAACGCATTATTGCGAATAGCCTGCGAAATTTTATATTGTTCCGCGTGGCTACCACCTACCAGAACTGCGGCGAGAGATCTTGTAAATTGCCAGATTAAGATTTCCAAGAGGGGAAACAATACTAGTACAAGGGTGCGAATGAAAATGATAAATATGCCTATATAGCTTCCTTATTCGATTATTATTAATACTCCATTCAGAGACACGATACACTTTTCTTCTGGCTACAATAGTCTCTTTGATTCGTTTCTCTCACTCCTGTACACGGAGCACATTTAAACAGTTAAAATGGCATAAGAAAATACGGTCCATATTACTTTAACAAAATTGTAACAGCATCATTATTATTAGATTAATGAAGCTACTAGTCACATATCATTCTGATATAAAGTTTAAGTTTTTCTGTACTTTAACGAACTAAAAACATCATGAAATTAAATTTTATCTATGAGCAAACTTGTGCAAGACATTTTCACATACAATAGGTGAGTACATATGAGTAAGAGAGGACATCTACACTTAACTCATTTAACGTTCAAATCATAAGTCAGGATTAGCCAAACATCACTCAATCTGCATGTTACATGCAGAGATATGCATGAAATGATAACTTATTCTTCTGCCGTAGTTTCCTATTAAATAATTAAGTTTGCGTGTTGGATATTCTCGCACGTTATTGTTATCATCTGCTGGCTCCCTTTCGATTTTATTACTCGGTTTATCCATTAGATTACGCTTCCCATACATAAGATATATTAAAACAT
>MU182559.1:80818-126903 GCA_016904865.1 Pissodes strobi | reverse complement strand
GGCTTATTTAAAAACGGATTTCAAATTGAATTGCACTTTTGCATTGCGACTTTTTCCGCTCTATCTAATGATGGTATCTACTTTGAAATCCGACGTTTCGTCTTCAAGGGATCATCATCAACTTTCTTTTTTTAAATACGAACTTTCATTTTTTTTATCGTTTTTCAGATGGTATTGGCGTTATTAATATGACTATGTGTTTTTTATTTTTTTTTTTTATTATTATTTTTTTAATTATATGTTTTGCTTTGGATTAATGTTAAATAATTTAAGGTAGGTACTTTTGAAATTTTTATATTCTATAAAAATATTTTATTTTGTTTTTTGTATTAAGTGGAAAATTGAAGCGTATTAAAAATAAAAAATAGTAAAATTATTTTTAACGAGAATATGGCCGTGAACGATTACTGAAACAAGTTGCTACTGCAAGGATAAAATATTCCCAACTTTTAACCAATTTAAAAAATGTATTTAATAGAGAAGATCAACAATTTATAATCATACTACGTGATACTATAGGCACTTTGATGGAAAAACACCTATTGGAATTTTGCTAATAAATAAAATGCACTAAGCAACTTGTTTGAGTAATAGTTCATGGCTATATTCTCGTAAAAAATAATTTTACTACATATTTTTAATTTTTAATACGGGCTCCAATAAAATAAAATATTTTTATAGAATATGAAAATTTCAAAAGTACCTACCTTAAATTATTTAAAATCACGCCAAAGCAAAATATATGAAATAAAAAAAATAATAAAAATAAAAAAAAATAAAAAAAAAAATAAAAACACATACTCATATTAATAACGCCAATAGCATCTGAAAAACGATAAAAAAAATTAAAGTTCGTATTTAAAAAAAGAAAGTTGATGCTGATCCCTTGAAGACGAAACGTCGGATTTCAAACTGAATATCATCATTGGATAGAGCGGAAAAAGTGGCAATGCAAAAGTGCAATTAGATTTGAAATCCGTTTTTAAATAAGCCCAGGAAAAAATAAAACGATTTTTAACAATTTCGGTTTTTTCCGGATATCTCCGTAAATACTCGGAATTTTAAAACTTTCTAAACGGCATATTGTTAGGCACCTAAATGCGCAATTTTGCCTTAATTTGACCGACACTGTATCTCTTACGGTTTTCGAGTTCCCCATACATAGACACGAATTCGAGCCACCCTGTAGAGGTTTTTTTATATTTTGCCCCATATCTGCAAAAGTGCTACAAAAAATGCTGAATACAAAAGGTGTCGGATTTTTCACATATTATCTTCTAAAAAATATTGCTAAAAAACAAATAGTCAATGTGAACTTCAAATTTCGACATGTTTTGTTTTTAAAACGAAATATTTTATGTCATGTCTCTCTAACGGTTTTTTAAATATTGATAATTGAAAATTGAAAATTTCACAGCTTTCCAGGGTGTAGAACCTATCCAGTTTTCTTATGGCAAAACGGTTTGCACGTTTTAATATAGGTTTAATAATATATTGTCTGTCATTACCTTCCGATATTTCAAAAACACTTAATTGCAAGCATAGGACAATATATACAAAATAGATCTAGAATTTTCCATACACACTAAAACTATAATAATATGTATGGCTTGCATTTACACCCTTTTAATAATTTTTGTAACACTTGTAATTATCTCTCCAGATATGGCGCAAATATAAAGAAATCCTGTAAGTTATCCTTAAATATTTGTAATTTGTATAATATCGTTGTAAGGAAGACGGAATAATCCCTTTAAGTAATGCGTTGGCGGTTTTCGAGAAATCCTGCCATTCAGAGGAGTAATTTGCTTGAATCAAAGATTAATGACGCCAAATACATATACCAAAAAAATGAGAGTTTGCTAGTACGCGAGACACTGATGTGTAAACATATCCAATATCGACATACACAAATATTTGAGCAGCCCTCGTAAAATCGCAGCGCATGGTTATGATGTCACAGCCAGACATGACGTCCCCACTCGCTTGCACATTTCCGTTCCATTTGTCGAGATTTACCCTCATACCGCCGCGTATGATGTTTACACTTCAAAAATAAATAAAGTACTACCTTAGGTTACTCAGTTCTTTGAGTAAGAACTGTTTGATTATGTCAGGTTAGGTTACTTTGGTTTAGTTAATGTTGCAATAAGAATTAGGTTCGCTCCAGAATGTTAAAACATCCATATTCTTATACCAATACCTAGACAGTACATTTTTACAAAAGCAAATATGCCCGTAAAAATATTTCTCATTGAAAGATCTAATTTTAGATATGGTCCTCTTGGCTGTATAAATAATGGAATATTCAAGATCAATATTTATTGTCAATAATATTAGCTGCATTGTGTATCAAATAGAAAATCTTTCCCCGAGAAATGCAAGATATTATATCATCATTGAATTATACTTTGCGGCATGATCGCGTAATAGCTCATATTTTTTTATATAAAAATGATGGCCACATTCAGAGCCAATTTTGGTAGCTGTTCAAACCTGATTTTTGATTGTCTTCTTATTCTTTATCGTCTGGTTGTTCTAATGTTTTGTTTAAAATATTTAACCCAGATATGCCTGAATTCTTTTTTTATTTTATTTTTGGTAATAACTATATATTTGTTAAAGAAATGGCATAAAGTTATTGTAAAAATATCTGAAATTCATTTATTTTAGATTGTTACTGACTTTTGAAGGTGTCCTTAAAAAAGGACAGTAGGAAAATACCCATAAAATCTAAAAATATTTGCAGAAAAAAAGGCGTTCTAGAAAAATAGTTTATTCAAAACTGTTATAACTAAATACAAGTATAAAACATAAAATTCTTAAATAATTAAGTATTGCTATGATAACTTTGAAAACATTCCATGTGTAAGGCCACATTACACTTGAAACTTTTTTTTTGAACTTTTTTATGGCAAATGCGACAACGAGTTTGCTTGTCCTGTTTGACAAGATAATGTTCTTGGTTATCTAAATGTGTTTCGACATTTTCGAGAGAAGAAGGCCTGCCTCTTTTTTTGCTGTTTTTGTTAGATTCCAGTAGACTCAATGCTACCTGTCTACGAAACATTAGATGGTCTAATTTTCCTGGACCGTTAGCATTTTGCATCCGATGTAGCTGCCAAGCATTTTGTTCCGCAATATCCAAACAATAGGCAATCAAACAAAAATACCATTTTTTCCCCGGATGGAAGTTCGGTACAAACTAATATTTTGGTCGCAACGATCCACGCCTCCCATAAAGCTGTTATACAAAAATATATTATGAGGCTGATTTACAGTTATTCGTTTTTTCTCCTTTTGTGAATATCTTGTTACTTGATGGAACGGTTTTACCGGTAAATTATTTGAGGCAACATTTACAGTATTATTGTCGTGCCATTTAACAATAACTACTTTGTTGTCACACGAACGATAATCGCAGTCAATATAGTCTTCGTCATCATAATCGTCAACAACATTCTCTTCGGATAAGTTCATTAGTTCAGCCTCAGATCTAAGTTGACTTCCGGGTAAGTTGTTTGCTGTCATTACGTCCTCGTCCCCCGAGTCTTCATCAGTAAGATCTTGACAGGAATTGGTTGGCGACATTATTGCAATATCTACTTCATTGAAGGTTGACAAATTATCTTCATCTTCTTCTAACTAAGAAGGTGTTCATTCAGAGTGAGGCCACTATAAAGAAAAAAATAATTGCAATGACGCCGTATATGCCTAGCGTCCTTAAAAAAGGACAGCCCACTTTTATATGGGTTTTCTAAGCAGTTATCGAATAATTGTGTTGGATTTTTCTAAAACGTGTTTGTTTGATCCTACATGATGTATATTTTTGCAATTACATTCAATAATAAACAAAAATGCAATAAGAAAACTTACCCAACGGGTCGAAGATCAACTGGATACGCCATATTTTATTGCGAAGCTTTCGAAATTCAATCAATACTCCTGAAACCGATCGTAAACACTGCAAATACTTCATAAACGTGTCAAGCAAGGATTTTAGATTGTTCGTCTAGAGCTCCATCTGTCAAGAATTCGATCTAATTTATAACAACGATGGATAAAGAAACCTGTAACAAGTGTCCTTTTTTAAGGACAGTAGGCATATCTGGGTTAATTTAACAAAATTTAATCAGCATTAATATTATTAGATTAATGAAGTTTCTAGTCACATCTCACTCTTATATGAAAATTAAGATTTTCTGTTCTCTAACGAATTAAAAACACCATGAAATTCAATTTTATATAGGAGCAAACCTGTACAAGACATTGTTACATAACATAGCTGAATCCATATCAATAAGGAAGCACATCAAAGCTAAATTCATTTAACATTCAAATCATAAGCCAGGATTAGCCAAACTTCACTTAAGGTAACATGCAGAGATATGCATCAAATGATAACTTATTCTTTTGAGTCGGCTGATTTGCCGTATTTTTCTATTAAATAATTAAAATTGTCTATTAGTTATTCTCTTACGATTTTATCGTATTGGTTTATGCATTGTGTAACGCTTTCCATGTATAAGATATTCACAAATATATATTCAGGAAATTGTCAATAATTTTAGAGTTAGAGAAGTCAACTTAAAATGCCTCCATATCCCTGCACTGAATATCACCGGCACAAAACAGCATTAGTTATATGCAAACTAAAGAGTCACAGCAGACATTACTATGTATATTTAATAGTGCTCCTGAGACTACAATAGGTGAATATAATATGCCCAGGGTAAGACACTTTCATATATTATTTTGGAAGCCATAACCAAATTACACTCTTAAGTGACCATATTAAACACATGAAACACACTGAAAAAAGTAAACAAGCAAAATGGTCGATTACAGCATACAATCTGGGTAAATGAACCTTTCCTTATCTGATTTTGATATTAACAGACCAACATGTTCTTCATGCACGTATTCCAAACAAACAGAACTTAGTCGTATAACTTTCATTTCATCTTTGGAACAAATTTTGCAAAACCATTTTTTCCTTCCCTTCTGTTTGTTTTCTTCTTGATCAGAGAACAGAATGGCTTTCGATTTGGAAGTTGATCTGATCTCATTTTTTGATTCTTTCCACTATGTGAAAATACGTTTCTCTTTACCACTAAAGCCCTACTATTGATAGCTTTCCTCCTGTGATTAAATGCTTTTTCGACATTTGCTCATGTTCCCAATATTTCTACAAAAGATGTTGTTTGTTATCAACTATATGATTCTGTATTTGTTTAGAATTAAAGCGTGGCAAACTTATTTTGAACAGCGACGTTTGAGGAGCGAAGAGAGGAAAAATAGCTTGCAGCCAATCGCCTTGATGCACTTTGTCACGAGGACGATGGCAACTTGACGCACCTGTTGCCGGATGTATCGGGCAAATAGACATAAATGTCGCAAATTTATTTAAATTGATAATGTGTAATATAGATTATGAATTAAATTGAAGTAATAGTAAAGTTTCAGTTTCCAGTTATTTTCAATTAGTTAATGAGTATATTAAATTATGTGTATTTAAATAATAGGTAAAAAAATCAATTCTCAAAAAATATTAAAGTTACTCGACAACATCGCCAATTTTTTGTCCGCATTCTTTCCGCTGTTCCAGTTATACTTGCCACACTTTATCTGTAGAAGTTTTACCATTTTTTTTTTCGATCACGACCTTCTTCCGAATTTGGATTATTCTGACTGAGATTCAATTCTACATATTGGCAGTTATTTTTTCACTCAGATCATACCATGAACTTCCACTTGCTAGAGATTCACTTCTAGCTCTCTTTTTTTCTACTGGATTATGTATTTTAGCAATAGCAGAAAACCCAGAGTTAATGTTTGCAAATGTCATTGCCTTTCCCCATACTATCGAAAATATCTGTGCTGTTTAGTAAGAGCACGATCTTTATATATGGTCCAAAAGAAAAATACCTGTTGATCCCAACGATGCCCAAAAGAGCAGGAAGCTGATTTATTCGTCGGTTGAAGCTCATGCGTCGACTGAGTAAACTCAGTAGGGTAATATTATGCTTGTCAGCAATGTCAACAATTAAATGAACGAAATGACACGACGACGAAGTTCCGTTAAATATCAGTAGACATTTTGCTAAGTGCTTCCGCCAGACAACAAATGTCTCCTCATTCATACTACCTTTAGGGGTCATTAACGTCCATGAACCATGTGGTAAATTACCTTTGCATTCTGGCTTCATACGTTGTTCCTTGAAGAGAATATTCTATTCTCAGTGTGCTGGAGCCATTAAGTGCACATGCTGTGCGCCCTTTTAGCTAACAGTCTCTGTCGGTGCTGAAGTGTTAGCCTGCACGTTAAAAATCCTTTCTGACTTGTCTATCTAAATCTAACTCTTCGAGAACACTGTTCAGCTTATCAAAATAGTCGCTAACAATATAAATGTCAAGTTTTTGTGCGCGAGTAGGATTCATGCTCTGCATTTTTCTTACAGAAAACTCTTGATATCTTTGAAAACATTTTTTAATTCAATAACGTCCAGTAATTTTTTCTCCCCGAAAACGGATGAATAAATTATTCTCTTCAAAATACCTAAAGACTCACCTTTTTAAAATGTAATTTGTGAGAGAATACCTAACCTTCATGAATTTAACAATCCTCCCTGACAATTTTTCCTCCTGATCAATGGCTAGAACGGTCGTTCTTCCTTTTTTATTTTTTTTTATCAATATTTTTATCGTAATATTGTTTTAAGGTTCATCGAGAACTATGATATCTTTTACTAGATTTTTAGACATACCTGCCTCTCCTTACAGCACAAATCGCCAACTCTATTTGTTGAATTACTCCAATTTGAATGAATTTACGTATTTCTGGATCTATACATTTCTTTAACCTACAAGGAAAAAAGAAAATTCAAACTTTCCTTCAATACTAGCCATATTCCCACTTGGGCCCGCCTTTTTATAAGATCTCCCTCAGAGACGATGGAAAACGTGCATCATCGAAGTTTAGCCTACGACTAAAATCAAAATAGCAGAAAGTGAACTGGCACGCCATGTGTTTGTTGAATAAACTGCAATCTACTGATATTTTTGCAAGTCACACAAATTAAAGAACATGAGCATATTGCTAACATGAGCATTGCCTATCTTATAAAAAAAAAATGCGTCCCTCCTAATTATTCCAACCAATCAGAGTCCTTGAAATAACAGCTTTTTCTGTATTTACCCTTTGACGCGTATTGATTATCATCAATAGCCACTCTAGATATATTATTGCTTATGGTAGTAATAGTGAAGTGGGTAGTGCCCAATGACGAGCCTTCAAAAGGTCTATTTCGCTATCGATGGACGACTTACTTAGTTTCACTACTCATTTTTATCCGTCTCGCCGATTAGTGTGATTCAGTCCTATTTTCTGAATCAAACAGAGATATGCTCTTAGGCACTAAAATTTACCATAGGGCTAGTTCTAAAGTCAATTTGTAAATAAAACAAAAAGCTTTAGTATTATATGAATATTTTAATAAGTTATTTTACCTGAAAATAACAGTGCTACAATATGAACAATATCAGTCAAGGCAAAATATCGACCTTGAAGAATGTGACATGAATAATACTCTTAAAACCTAAAACATGCATAAACAATTGTAATGTTAAACAAGTATATGATTATAAACATAATCTTGGAGCTATATACACTTAAATATTCATTTATGTTCCTGCAGAACTGCTACGATTAGCTGGGATAACTTTGAGATGAAATATATACATACAAGCGATAATAACAGGATAAATATTACCTTCCTGTCCACATATAAGCTAATAGGTACAATATATTCACCACTTGGTTAGCAATGTTCAATCGTTCAGCAGATTGTCTTCACACAGGAAATATCACATTTCAACACTTACTAAGTTCTTACTTAGCGACTATATACTATTTACTTCAACTTCTTGCGAATAAAAATGACTCAATGGCGTGTTGAGACTTGAGTATGATATGCAGGTAGATGCTTATAGCAGGGCTATTATGATGCCTTTGTGGAATGCGTTTTCTATACGCAGAAATTATTGTAAAACACGCTACGCAATTCGCGTAGGTATGCTAAACTAAGTGAATTGGAATAGCACTTATGGGAGGCTTTATATTTTAATAAGGCCGAGAGAGTATTGAGAGATTGGGTTGTAAACATTTGAGTTTACTTACTTGGCCTGTTGCCTTGGGTACGATTAGTACAGTGTTAGAGAATTATAGAAAACCTCCATGGCTGTGTGCGCCATGAGGAGCGATTTAGTGATCGCGACTTGCTTAAACGAGGTCCAGTTAAGAAGTGAATTCTCGAACGGGAGAAGCGTCGTCAGTCGACTTTTGGCGCGTTAATTTACCCCCACTACTTCATATTACGTCAGTAAAGGGTAAATAAATATATAGAGAAATTGCGTAAAAGCTTAGCAACACCGGTTGTCTAAATTAATATTATGAATTTTAACACAAATCTGGTTAAAATCTGCTCGCTAGTTTTTCTAAAATCCGATTATTAAAGATAGAAATTTTAGGGAATTTTAAGTTGTGTGAAGTGGCTATCCTGTAGGGTAGCGCTGTGATTGGTCGGAATCAGATGAGTGAACGTTGTAAGTAGAGATGGCGTTACGAGTATCACCAAGGTTTTTAAGATTTCCTTGGAATCCGAAAAGTGGCGTGGAATGCAAAATATAATCTAAATTAAATCGTTAGATTTGATAACGTGTTTAAATGGTTTTTGAACATAGTGTAGAAATCCAATCTTCCACAGCCCAATTCATGCCGAGAAATGATTTTGGCATTAAAGGTTTTCATATTTGGGTTTTTATGATATAGACCAACAAAGTGATGTGGAGTTTCCTACCTTATCCCGCTATCTGCTTCATAGTGAACTTTTTAATTTCAAGCAAATGTATTCCATTTATTTGTTAGCCACATTATTTAGGGCATCGCATACTCTTCTGATACGCTTGTGGAATGCTTGTTACTTACTACCATAGCCCAGATAAACCCACACCAGATGCGAAACCTCTCGCCTAACGCATGAAACAAGAATTCGTTTAAAGCTCTGTCTCCTTGGGATGGCCAGCCATCCCAACAAATGGTCAGGCCAAGCTCTAGTATGATTCCAAATGCGAGCCACGCGAGTCTTGTGGTTTAGTCCGAGAGCGTTACGAAAAATAATTAATCTTTATTTTATTTTTGGTAAAAATGTCTGGTTATAAGTGCCTTTATTTCAATTGTTCTACTAGAAGCGGTGGCGAAAAATAATTATTTAAATTACCCCGCGATCCTAAAAGGCATGTATAAATATTGTTTAATGCACACTCCCGCACACTTATTTCCAAAATTAATGCATATTCTAAAATCGAATAAGCACGAAATTCAATTAAATCTGAAAACTAGCAGGTACAATGTTATAGTTATTGAAAATGTTTCGGTTTTTCTAGTATAGGGCTTCAAATCGTGAAAAAGCGCATGCTACATTTGCCACATTCATGACGTCATACGCGAGTTAGTTTGTTTATTTAAATCTTAATTTGAGTATGACGTATCGGAATCGGTTCAAGTGACAAAATAAATTGGAACTAACTGAAAAGGTTTATTGAACGACTAACCAAAACGAATCAAATGCACCAAAACGGGCTAAAACGTACCAGAACATGTTACAAAAATTAAAGTAAGTTAAAAGTAATCAAAACGAACCGAATTTTGTCGACTAACTAAAACTAACCGAAATCATTAAATTTGATTATAAGGTATCGGAACTGGTACAATTAAATAAAATAAATTGGAACTAACTGAAACTATCCGAAAGTTGATTGGACCACTAATCAAAACTAACCATAAGCGCCCAAACGGTCTAAAACCTATCGGAACAGGTTACAAAAGTTAAAGTAAGTTAAAATTAACCGAATTTTGGTGACTAACAAAAACAAACCATAAACATTAAATTTGATTATAACGTATCGGAACCGGTTCAAGTGACTAAAATAATTTGGAACCAACTGAAGGTAACGGAAAGTTGACTGAATAACTAACCAGACCTAACCAAAGGTAACTAAAAACACCAAAACGGGCTAAAACTTATAAGAACAGATTACAAATGCTAAGGTAAGTTATAACTAACCCAAATTAACCAAATTTTGGCGACTAACCCAAACTAACCAAAAACATTAAAATTGCCTATAAAGTACCGTAACCGGTTCACATGACTAAAATATATCTATTAAAACTAAACGTTACCGAAAGTTGATTGAACTACTAACTAACCAAAAGTAACCAGAAGCACCAAAACGGGCTACAACGTATCGAAATACTTTTAAATTATTGAAGTAATTTAAAACCAACCCAAATTAACCGAATTTTGGTGACTAACCAAATCTAACCACAAACATTAAAAAATGCTTATAACGTCTCAGAACCGGTTTAAATTTGAACTAACTGAATTTTACCTAAAGTTGATTGAACGACTAACCAAAATCACATTAAAATTGGATATAAATCGGATCTGGTTCAAATTACTGAAATAAATTAAAACTAAATAAAACTAACCGAAAGCTGATTGAATGACTACCACTGATCTATACGAACGGATAAGCAATAACCTTTCACCGAAATGGCTAATTTACGACGTTAAAATGTAAACAAACTCTAGCAAATCACGGGATGATTGCGTTTGCGCACTGTAATAATGCTTATTGTAATTCGAGAACGTGAGCAGGTCCGTACTTATTTTCTTTATTTTGGTATAATAGTTTTAATTTTTGTATCAAAACTTCTTCAGTACATAGTACATTACTAAATTCACTTGGAAGTTGGAAGACAACTTTCATCAATTACTTGCGCAAACATTGTTATTTAGTAAAAATCTCAATAAAAAACCAAGTTTGCACCATATATTGCCTACATCATTAGGGTAAATCATAGATTAATACCATGGATGTATATATATCGGTTCATTGGGTTCTTTTGGCGCCTTAAAAGCAAATACCAGACAAAACAGAACAAAATACACAAGCATCTAGAGATCAGGCGTAATTTTCGATGCAGCGAAACGAATAATAGGTATTATTATGGCTTTGCATAGCCCTCCGCTCGCTTCGCTTGCTACGGGGCTCAATCAACAATAACTAACCAAGTGCTAACCAAAACTAACCCAAGGCTAACCCAAACCAACACAAAATTAAGAAAAAAAGGTAAGTTAATAGAAAACAATAAACAAAACATCTGTCGCGACCGACGGGAATCGAACCCGCAGCGCAGGAATGACAGGCAAGCACTCTGCCTACTACGCCAACGAGGCGTTGTAGAAGTTTTGCTAGAACGTAGAGACATGGATTCGTTTCGCCGCATCGAAAATTACACTTGATAGACGCTTCTTAAAATACGAGGTTAACTGATCGCGATGTTTCAGTTCGTAGTGCACTTGTGAATGTATGCGATTTAAAGACCTGCAATTGGTAAGTATATGGCCCTCTGCACGCTTCGCTCGCTCCGGGGCTCAGGAGGAAACTAACCAAGTGCTAACCCAAGTAATACCCAAGAGAACCCCAAAAATCAAGAAAAAACTGTTTACTTAAAAAAAAAAAAACAAAACCGACGGGATTTGAACCCGGGTCGCCGAAGTGAAGGCCAACCATGCAGACCCCTAGACCATCTGCTGACTTGCAAACAACTGGTTGCAGCGCGGAGACATGCGTCACCTCACGTAGCTAGCCAATCACGCGCCTCTCAATCCCAAGTGCACTGTAAACTGAAATCTCGCTAACTGATCAGCTGTTATTTTGTAGGCAGAAGTTTAGAACGTAGAGACATGGATTCGTTTCGCCGCATCGAAAATTACGCCTGATCTCTAGACGCTTCTTAAAAACACGAGGTTAACTGATCAGCTGTTATTTTGTAGGCAGAAGTTTAGAACGTAGACACATGGATTAGTTTCGCCGCATCGAAAATTATGCCTGATCTCTAGACGCTTCTTACAAACACGAGGTTAACTGATCAGCTGTTATTTTGTAGGCGGATCGTTTCTAGATAGATCGAACAATAGGAGAGGCCGATTTTCACATAGTGGCCTAGGCCTGTAAAGGATCTTAAAATTCTTATCATGATATCAACCCTACTAGAAAATCACGTCATACAGCTTATTGCAGGGTTATTTAGAGATATTTTAGATGTTTACGCCTTAATAATACTAATACCTATACTATTAATACTTACTGAAAATAGGAGATTCCCGGGATAGCGCCTTTGCTTCGACAAAGATTACTACAAGTATGAATACTCATAATGTAATGATCAGTAATTGATCACTCAATCAATAAGCTAAAAAGCAGTCTCAGTTTTTTAAAATATAGTCAAAAATCACACACAAACACTACTTACTCACTTGGAAGCCGTCGGAAGCAAACTAAACTAACCAAACCACATCCCAACCGAACAAAAACAAATAGCGAATGACTGAATGGCGTAGCTTGGGGGTAGGCCGTAGATTCCGTTTGCCCGGTTTGCCGTCGATCGATACTAATTCGATTCTAATTTACGAACTACGAGCTCGGTACGGACCTGGAAAATGGACAGTAATCGACCGCGTGGCTGAACAGCTGGCGATTTTGACATTTGACTGACGTATTGAGTGTTATTGCGCTTGATCAGTAATGCCGAGGTATCAAAAAATATGTCTGGGAATCGTGCGCACAAACACATTTTTTCGCCCACGCGTAATCAATTTCTCTTCAGATGACACATGCATTATGCTCATCCATTGTATAGATCAGTGATGACTACCCAAAACTAATCAAAAGTAACCATAAACACCAAAAAAGGCCAAACGTATCGGAACTGATTAAAGGTATTAAAATAACTAGCCCAAATTAACCGAATTTTGGCGACTAACTAAAATGAACCAAAATCAGTTAAATCGCTTATTACGTATCGGAACCTGTTCAATTGACTAGAATAAATTGGAACTGGCTCAAAGTAACCGAATGTTGATTGAATGACTAACCAAAACAAACCAAAAGTAAATAAAAGCACCAAAACTGGCTAAAACGTATCGAAATAAATTAAAAATATGGAAGTAAGTAAAACTAATACAAATTAACCGAATTTTGGTGACTAACCATAAACACTAAAATGGGTATAACGTATCGGAACTAGTTCAACTGACTAAAGTAAATTAAAACTAACTGAAATTAGCCGAAAGTTAATTGAATGACTTACCAAAATTAACCAAAAGTAACGAAAAGCACTAAAAAGTGTTAAAACACATTAAAACAGATTCAAAATATAAAGGCAAGTTGAAACTATCTTAAATTAACCGCATTTCGGTGACCAACTGAAATTAACCAAAAACATTAAAATTGGTTAAAACCTATCGGAATCGCTTCAAATGGCTAAAATAATTTAAAAGTAACTAACACTAATCGAAAGCTGATTGAATGACTAACCAAAACTAATCACAAGTAATCAAAAACCGATTTTGATAGTTTATAACCAATCTGAATGTTTTTGGTTAATTTTAGTAAGTCACCAATTGATATGTTTTAGCTCTTTTTGGTGCTTTTGGTTACTTTTGGTTGGTTTTGGTTAGTCGACCAACCAACTTTCAGTTAGTTTTAATTTATTTTAGTCATTTGAACTGGCTCCTATACGTTATTACCAATTTTACTGGTTAGTTTTGGTTAATCGTTCAATTAATTTTCGGGTTATTTCAGTTAGTTTAAATTTATTTTAGCCATTTGAACCAGTTCCGATACGTTATAACCAATTTTAAGGGTTTTGGTTAGTTTAGGGTAGTCGCCAGTATTTGGTTAATTTGATATAGTTTTAACTGTCTTTAATATTTTGAATTTGTTCCGATACATTTTAGCCCGTTTTGGTGGTTTTACTGGCTTTTGTTTAGTTATTCAATCAACTTTCGGTTACTTTTAGCTAGTTCCAAATTATTTTATTCACTTGAATCGCTTCCGATATGTTATACTCAAATTAAATGATTTTGGTTAGTTTTGGATAGCCCTTAAAATTTGGCTCTGTTGGATTAGTTTTAATTTATTTTAATGTTTGTAACCTGTTCCGATACGTTTTAGCCCGTTTTGGTGCTTTTGGTTACTTTTGGCTAGTTTTGGTTAGTCGTTATATCAGCTTTCGGCTAGTTTCAGTTATTTCCAATTTATTTTAGTCATTTGAACCGATTTCGATACCTTATGATTAAAATTAAGTTTAAATAAAGAAATTAACATGATCTCTCATGCGTATGACGTTATGTGGCAAATGTAGCATGCACTTTTTCATGATTTGATGCCCTATATTAGAATAACAGAAAAATTTTCAATGTTAATAGTATATTATGATACAAGTGTATAAGAGGGCCTTTAAAGCACGCGCGACATATTTAAAAACGTGACGCGCAGCGGAGTGTTTTGTAAGTCGCAAGGGCTTTAAAGGCCTCTTATACACGTATATCATACGCTATTTTTTATTGCAAATGCATCATATTCCCAAAAATGCTTTACTTTTTTGAGTTACGTAGTTACTATTTAGAATAAAATAATGTTGTTTTTAAATGTGTTACTTCATTTTGACAAATAGTAGTTTAAACGACAGGCAAATATCTAACTAAAAAGAGTAGATCAAATGTGTCTATAGCAACCTTTAAAAAAAGTAGGCGCATCATAAACATTATTTTAAGCACCCTGCAGCGTGCGATAATCGTTGATTATGATGCATGCGTTATAAAAAATAACCTTAAATCGGCATACATTAAAGCGTATTAGGGGAATTTCTGTAAAAAAGTCAGTGCATCCATTATAACGTTATTTCCATGTGCGCATGTTGGGAAAAAAAGAAAGTGACTATTGCAAATTTTAATTTTAATTTTTCCTGAACCAGTCCACCAGCAAAATACGTTTTCATTTAATTGGTGCATACCAACTGTTTTAAATTTGAAGAACAATTCTATAATCATACCGAGATAATTTGGTGCAGGCCGCGTATATCCGCCACGCCAAGGTTAAAGTTGGCTGGCGAGAAATTTGCCGACCTTTTGCATCTGATGGGGGTTTATCTGGGACCATGGTTTCTCCTAATTTCTAGAGTATATGTCTCTAATTCTGGAACTGAACAAAATTTATCATGGGTTCGTAGATTAACTTCGCTCGGTCTGGCAGCCTGAGCCAATGTGAATATCTCGTATTGTGCCCTGCTTAACGTTCCCTCTTGATCCTAACTCTCTAACATAGAAACCACCTCCTGAAAAATAGAATTAGACCTTCCCAATGTCCCTGCGCCCTTCGCACATGCCGGCCTGGCCGATTCAGTACGGTTCCAGTAGCATTTTTGATATTGTTCTTTTGTTGGGATTTAACTTCTGATTACCGACCAAAACCACCATGGGGATAGGATTTTTTTGTTGAATCTCGTAGACGATCTTCGTGAACTTCATTTCTATTTATTCCCATAAGCAATATTATCCTATCTTCTGCAGGAATATATCAGTCGTATCACTAGAAGTGTCCCGTAAAACTCAGGAATAGGTATATTTAGAGCCGTACCTGGAGTTGTTTTCAATACTTGTAGGAAGAGCGGCCTTTTCAGTTTGACCAGATTCATAGCAATCGAGGTATTTTCTAGCTGACATGATACTAGCGGCTAGTTTTATAAAATATAACCTTAGAATATATGTCCGCCTATAAGGTCATCACTAACTTCAGCTCATTTTTACAGAACTAGCAGCTTTAGTGGGTTAGGTGATCTCGTAGTGGATTTTTCACCTAGAGTATCTCAGTAGTAGGTTATTCCCTCTTCTCTCAATCACTAGCAATTTTAGTTAAGTGATAATTTTAATGTAATGTGAAGGTTCTTGTAAGCAACATATCGTCATTCATATCATTGCATTCATTAGACTTTTAACTTCGACTGCTTTGATTCGCAACCTTCGACGTTGTGGGAATTTCTGAACATATTCAAATTTTGGGCGGCCCTGATAGAACTTCTGGCACATTCTGTTATGCCCTATTCTATAGCATGCCCTCATCTAGGGAGATGACTAAGAATATTTTCCATAAATTTAAAACTCTGACAATCGGACCAAGAGATACTGAATAGGGTATTTGTAAAATTGTATTGCGATACGGACCAGAATCCAGAAACAATATCTGGATAATAGCCACTGCGGAAGCACTCTAAAAGTAATATTCAGTAATAATTCTTAAAATAATAAAAAATAATAATAATATGGCCGCAAATTAAATGTAATTTGATTGAAATCACCGATAAAAATATATTATTTAATAATGTAATAAAATGGTGTTGTGGGCTCTTACGTCTCTACACAAGACATGTTTGTCATCTCTATAGTAATTTGGACAGCATTAAGTCGATACGGCATTGCTACTGGAAATTTAAAATGAGATTCTAATCCAATTCGAGGTTGAAATTCAAGACATAATTCCAAATTTTAGATTTATCGTCGAGGGGCCTACAATGATATAACTTGTGTCTTAGTTTGGGGTCTTCCAAAATAATTCAGATTTGTGATGAGTATTATGTAGTATTATCAAACTTTGTTGTGACAATGTGAAGAGAGGATTGAGAGGCTCTTTATTGGAAACTCAACTGGCCTACAAGATTGGTCAACGTATGTGTTGTGGAGAATTTTAAACCTACCTACCATTTCGACACGATATTTTCGATTTTAAATTACGGAAATTTGCTAGGTATATTCAAATTGGTTTTCAATACTTTCAAAAAGGGTAACGCATATTACCTTAGAATGTTTTAGAGCGACGAATCGTTACTAATTATAGCATAAAGTAACGAAGGGTTATAGCAGAATGTATAAAATAAATGTTATTCCCAGCACAACACTCAGTTTCATTGAATTTACGGAAGGCTCATAATACAATTACCCCATTTTTATAGAAGAGGCAAACACGACCTTTTTACGAATTTATGGAAACAGTTAAAAATGCCGAGATCATATACGCAGCTTTCGCAACCGGATAGTAAGCCGGGTTTAATGTTGCCGAATTTTAGCATTAGGTCCTATAAGAAGGCCTAACGGCTTACGCGTGACGTCATCCAATCTAGTCAAAAGTTATTTAAAGGCTATATTGAAATGTGCAATTTGTTTTAAAATTTCACAGTTAAGTAGCCATTTTAGATGTAAAAATCTCACAAGCCATAATAAAAACTTGTTTTGTTTTTTGAAAATTTACCATTTCTATATGTAGTTTGAAACGTAATTTGGCTAATGTTACTTTAAGCGCGACTATTATGACTGATAATGTGTCTTACTCATTTTTTATTTTAATCAAAAATTATATTGCAATTTACTTACCTGTTTCTGCACTTATAAATAATATTTACGGGCTTCCGGTTAAAGCTTAGGGATTCCATATTTTTAAAGGAAAATTAAATTTCAAAGCCAAACCCTTTGAATATCTAGTTTCTCAAAATAGGTAGGCGGTAAAATGACACTTCAGGTATAAAGGTGTCATAATAGTAATGCCAATTTTGATTTTTTCCATCCAAAGGACCCCTCAATATATAAATGGAAATAGGTGACAAATTCCTAACAAAACCTTTCAGGATTAAATATTTTCAATTTATTTATTTCTTTCAATATTTTCAATAGAATTAATCTAGTAAAATATTGTTAAATATTATCCTGTAACTATTGATAACCACATAGCTGCTTATTGTTTTATGCACCGAGGTATGGGATACCCGTATGTGATTTTTATGTTCTATGACTTTTTAGCATCTACATATATACATAATATGCCTAATGTAATTATTGCAAAATGCCGTTATTCTAGTCTAATAAAATAGTAAAAGCAAGTCATATAATTTAATGAAAATACAAAAGAAAAATGATAAACACACATAGTATTTCAACATCGCCCAAACACAATACATCACAAAACTAGGCCAAATACTAAAAGTAATGTTTTTTAAAACAATTGTGGGAAAATTTGTGTTTGTGTCAAAAAGTATTTTTAAAGCTATACTTGAAACGATTTTTTTGTCTTAGCATTCTTATTTGACATGGAATTTTATTATACAGTTCTGGACCCAGTTATCTAACAAAATGTTTTGAGCTAATTTAACATTTTGCCTTTCTATAGGTAATGGAAAACTGCCTTTAAACTAAGGGAATACCCATGTTTTAAGATTTTGTCTCGTTCTAGTTCATGAAGTTTTTCGACTACTGAAAACGAAGCACACTTTTTTGGCCTGTTTCAAAATCGGGGTAGGAAAATGCTTGCTCAGGTTTAGTTAGCCAGTTATTAGAAATACCCTCTAGTAGATGAATAGTGTCAAAAATATAAAATAAGGTTTTTCATCAATATGGGGATCTGCAAATAATCTGTTACAAATAGATTTTACCTTGTTAGGACGAGATTAAATTATAGGAGCTTGATTACGAAAATATTTATAAGAATGAGTGCATATAAAAAATATTGCATTACAGCCTTTTTGTGGTATATTTATACTAAATATCAGTCAGCCAAAAATTAGCTAACATGAACAAACTTATAAACTTGGTGTAAACAAGAAACGGCCGGCGGGCTCAAAATAAATCCCACTTGTATTGCACGAAAGCAACAGATCTTTAAGTCCAAAACATACAGGTGTACAGATTTAATAAAACGATTATTAATTTCAATTGTATACTTAAATATATAGCAATATATTAGCCGCAATTTTCATGCACAAAAACACAGAAATAGTTTCGATTTAGGAAAAATTCAATAAAATGACGGCAGACATTAACGTCAATCGTCAAAATCTCGAACTTTGTCGCTCAAAATCACATTTTTTGTTGTAAAAGTAGAAATTGGAAAATGCTATTTATAATAATTGTGAATAAGTTTTTTTTTTGTTTATCATTTTTCTTTTATTAGCTTATAGTCTTAGACCAAATTAAAAAAGTTATGTTTTTAAATGGAACTAAATATTTCTGGAAAATAGTTAGGTTATTAGGTTAGTAGCGTTTATTTTCTTAACGGTTTTGATTTCAGAATGCCTCACTTTCCGGTTTTTATATATTTACTTTCCAGACTTTAAATATGTATTTATATTGAATATAACTTTACCGTTAAGCATCTAATGTATGTTAGAGTAAAAACAATACTGTTTTTTTAAATATTTTTATTCTAATTGCTTTAGGACTTGTAGGTGTTCTCGTGTTTTAATATGTTTGTGGTTGTGCTAGTAAGCCTCGCTTGAAAGTTTACATTGATATTTTGTCCATATTTTTCAAATATTTGATCTTACAATATTAGTGTTTTATTGTAATTCAATATTCAATAAAACAATAAGCGTATCCAAGCCAACGTCCACATGAAAAGTATTGGATATA
The DNA here is from genome assembly GCA_016904865.1 of Pissodes strobi. Classification (NCBI taxonomy): domain Eukaryota; kingdom Metazoa; phylum Arthropoda; class Insecta; order Coleoptera; family Curculionidae; genus Pissodes; species Pissodes strobi. Next base: position 107,542 of record MU182559.1, on the reverse strand, counting down.
TATAATATTCGATACTATCCGATATTTAATGGTACCAAGTTACACATCACTAAATAAAACAAAATATGCGAAAATGTCAATTGCCTGTCACCTGGCAACTTGCAAAGTTTGCATTTTTGGACCCTACACTACTGTCCTTAGCGGATAACCGGTTGGCAAGGGTAAACCAGTAAACCACGACAAATATTTTGCGGGTTGCAGCATTATTCTTTTTAAATCGTAACCGTATCTTTTAAAAATAATTTTCCGCAAACTACAGTGAGAAGTGGCCCAAAATTGCAATAAAGCGCCTAATCTGGCAACACTGGATACACAATACTTTGAAGACGGCCAGGCCAGTTGGAGATTGAAATTCGAGTCGTCCAGCGTGGCAATCAACGTTATACGTGCGGTAAAATAATCAATACTTTTGCTGGGCTTTTCAATGCTATCCTTATGGCAAAAGCAATTGACTTCATTTGATGTCGTCACTGCAACTTAAATATTAGCATTAATTATAGGTAAAAATGATTTCAGTCTAAACCATAACCACAATAATCAGGTTATAAACTCAATATAAATTTTTCATTCGTTTTATTTTATCTATTTTACTTAGTATTTTTGAAGTGCAAAGTTGGTGTTATGCCACGGAACACTGTTACCGTAATTAAACACATTAGTACATAAAGGTGCATTTTTCTACTAAAACGCATTTGCTGTCCTAATAGTTCATATTCACTACTTAAAACTGTAATTGGGTTGGATGGTTAAAATTATTTATTATACCTCTTGTTAAATTCAGCAAATTTTATTATAAATAATTAGCTACAGTGTGTTCAAAAACCATTTTTGAACACGTCTTCAAATCTAACGATTTAGTTTTGTACAATTTAACATTCCATGCCACTGTCCTCGCATTCCAAACAATTTAAAACCTTGGCGATACTACTAGCGCCATCTCTTGTTTACCACGTTTATCCACTGCGCTAGACAGTCTAGAAAGCTAAAAGTTAAGCGTCCTCAAAAGACCTCCGACCAATAATAGCGCTTCCCGCTTTATCCGGGCGATATTACTAGCGCCATCTGTTGTAACCACCTTTACTCATCTGAAACCGGCCACGCATCCTAAACTCATATGACCAATCATAGCGCTTCCCGCTATACCCCGGCGATCGAGTCGACCAATCACTGTCTCTTAACGGAGGTAATCAAGTTAGCTCCTATATTCATGATCTTTAAGAATCAATTTTAATAAAAAGTAGTTAACGTATTTCGACCGGATTTGTGTTAAAGTTCATAAGGTTAATTTAGACAGTTGCTAACGTAAAGGTTTACATAACTTCTCAGTATTTACATTATTCGCCCTTTCTATTTCCGGAGGATGTATATCATCCCGCCGGAAGGGGCGTTAACAACTTCTTCAAGTTGATCTAGTTCCCACGTTCTAGAAAGTAGTAATCTCTTGAACCTCGACCATGTAAGTCGCAAAAAACGCAGCCCCGTTTCTAGCCGGCTGGCGCGAGCCGCCATGCCGGCAAGTTTTCACGTTTTGAGACCTCATCATCTCTAGTTCGTTACTCAAGTGATATAGTGATATCCTGCCATAGTCATTGTCACATCAAGCGTACAATAAGGTATTTATTGGCAAACTTAATGCCATTATTCTCACGCCGAATTGGTCTCATCTATGGGAGTTGTACAATCGAGCCCTGTCTCGAACCACACCACACTCAATAGAGCCTAGTCTCAAAATCTCAAGTAAGTAAACGAACATGTTTACAATCGCATTCTGACAAAGCCTACAAAAAGGTATTTCTCAGCATCTTTACTGCCATTATGGAGACCCACTGATCTCTCTAATTCTCAAAGGCTGTGCCACGCGCTGCACAGTCCCCAATGGTCTTGCCCATGGGACATTCTATATTACCAGTATACCACTGGATTGCTATACTCTTTGCCTTATTCTAATATAAGGGTTACTCTGCACTAGTCTGCATACCTACTCATGCCTTATTCTCATATAAGGATTAAACGGCACTAGTCTGCCAATATACTCAAGTTATCATAAGGCTACATCCCCTACGCGGATCTCAGCTTATGCTACCAGTATAGCATATTTACTAATAATTCATGCGTCTACCAAGAAGCCGCATTCACAAGGCATTCATGTCATGCCATATGCACTAACTGCATACCAAAGTCAAACCACTACATTACAGTCATTCTTGTTTGCAAGAAAGTGAACTACATTGTAAATAGAAGCTAGCCATAGATCTAGTGTTTTTCAAAGTGACTTTCCCCCAGTGTTAGAAGATAACCTCCTGAACATTGAACGTTTCTCGTCAATGGTGTTCATGGTGTACATATTAGCTTTTAGGTGGACTTTAAGGTAATATTAATCCTGTCATTATTGCTTGTATATTGTTGCATTTTATATCAAAGCTAAATCAGCTAACATAGTTGATAAGAAGCTGTTCCGCAGGAACTCATAACAGACATTTAACCGTACATAGCTTCAAGGTTATGTTTATAACCATATTATAGTGTAGTACTACAACTGTTTATGCAATGCTTTAGTTTTTAAAAGTATTATTTATGTCATATTATTTAAGGTCGAAACTTTGCCTCGACTAATATTGTTCACATCGTAGCACTGACTACGTACAATTATTCAGTGTTCATATTTTGTGTATTTATGAGCTTCTAGTTATTTTCAAGTAAAGTAACTTATTAAAATATTCATATAATGCTAAAGCTTTTTGTTTTATTTACAAAATGACTTTAGAACCAGTGCCTAAGAGCACATCTCTTTTTGTTCAGAAAATCGACCAAGATCGACTCTGAAACACAGTGGATGTTGTAATCTAATTTTAATAGTATTCTCTGATTTTCCGAGAATCTTCTGCTTGTTAATATTCTGGACTTTTATTTAATGTGAATATATTAAAGGTTGGTATTTATTTCTATATTCTAAATCTAAAACAATCATTTTTTGCTTCATTTTATATTATGTACATTATGTAACCATATGCATAGTCTGGAGTTCAAGAAACATAAATCATAAATTCAATTCATTATTTTCATAATTCTCACGAGCAGCAATCCGTGACGCCACGCCTTTCTTGGCGTGCAGAATATGCAGCTGAGATTAGGGATCAGTTGAGAAGAGAAAATGAAGAAGGCACTTCGGTAAAACAGTAATAGCGTCTATTGATTAAAAAGTTATTCAATGTATGCTTTACCCGATTACTAAAACACACATGTCTTTTCGGTTGAAGCATGATTTGAAATGTTTATAGGCCTAGGTCCCTGTTTTATAATACATTTATCTAAGAGCGGTGTTGCGTTTTAGTTTATGGTTAGCTTTGATTATTTCACTTGGTAATTAGTTAAGTGCTCTTTGTTTATCTTATTGTAAGCACATAAGCAAATTAGAACGTACAATACATTTCGCCGAGAATTTCCTCTCATACAGCACTATATTTTAGTTCGTTCGAGAAAATTAATTGATTTGCAATCATTTGAGATTTATTTAAATCCCGACAATTTATAGCCCAAAATTAAATGTGCATCTAGATCCGTTGAACCTCACTCCAATAGACAACTCAGCGTTACGCAGTTGAAATAATTTACGAGTTGCGGTTTGCGATGCTTAAAAAATAAATACCAATCTCGGTGTAATTAAAAGATAGCACTCCACCATTTATCTGTGCTTATGAGTCACTGATTGATAATTATTATTGTTGTTTCTGGATTACAGCTTTTTCCAATAATTTGAATTCTTCAGGTTTTTGCGCTGAAAATTAATTGAGAGTGGTTTTGAATTAAAAAATTATGTGGCAATGCGGCAGCTATTTTGAAGATGATTAATTAATTTAATTGGCATACTAATAAGCAGAACAACTTTCAAAATGAGCAAATATATTGCAAATGTTGTCAATTTATTTTAAGGGAAATCTATTCAACGAAGGAAGAAAGTCAAACGAGCATTCCAGAAGCATTTTTACGTCTTACAAACATCGCTATACGCATCTTGACGATGTTTGAACGACGTTGACGAGCCTCTTATGGCTTTTGGTAGTTAAAATCACAGTTGTTACAACATTGGCAAGTGACTGATATTATATCTAACAACGAAGTTTTAACATTGTTTCGGTAACCTCTTTCTAACAAAAAGGGAAATTGTGTCTTGTTTGTTTTTTTGGGTCAAAGTCATAAATATTGAAGTGGTTCAGATTTTTTCTCTACATACACAGCTGATCCGTGTTCTTTATATAGTAGAAAAGACAAAGTATTAGATAATAATTTCTTATAGTTTGGATTAGTTGGGTTTTACTAAAGATTTGCTTTAACGCCTCTTTTAGATACAAATTTTTTATTTTGTAGGCTAAATAATTAGAGCCAGCATTATAGGATTTATTTCCCCGAATAATACATTATTATCCATATCAATCTGAAACCGAAATTTTTAATTTTTATAGCAAATTATTTAGTTGCTTATCACGCTGTCTAAAGTTTGAACTTGACCTGGATGATATTATCTAAGCTATAAGTAAAGGTGTAATTGAAATTGATCCGTAATTTAAGCAATGGTCAGCATTTATCTCAAATAAATTCTCGAGCGGACGTTCAGTCCGGCAGACTTCCTTCCACAACCTTAGAGACTTTGCCTCACACCCAATTCATTTATCGGGTCGCGAAGTACTTCTGTGCAGCCCGCTTTAACTAAACTTAAAATCTTCTCCAGTGCCTAAGTACTTCGGGTAAGTCAACACTGGATGTTCATTTCCAAGTTTGAAATCATCTTTAAGTTCAATCTATCAAGTTTGTAAATTGAACTGGTCTCAAAAGTTAAATCTGCGACAGATTTAGAAATTTTAAAATGTATTCGATAAGATTTTGCTAAAACTTGTAAATTATCCTTAATGATATTTTTATAAGCGTTTCTTATTAATAGTAACGTCGCAACGTCCAACCGACAACGCACATTGCACGCCAAACATGCTCGTCAAAATTTAACTTAATAAGTTTTTATATATATATTTATTACTGTTTTTTTTACCGACGTGAACTCTTCACTACTACTTCTTCTCACTTGTCGAGTGCTATTACTTTAAAGATACATGATCCCCACGCCTACAGTGGTCAACTAAGGAGCTCCCAGAATAGCCAGATCACTTCTGGGATAATTGCCTTGAGGATATGTGTAGCGCCGGACAATCACCCCTGGACATTTACCCTCGGAGCCAAATACCCTTCACACCAAATCATTGTATCTGCAAAAATGTAGCTATCAAAACACCCTCCCCCCAGACATTAACCCTTACAAGAACATTAATCTTTACAGAATTTTTTTTTATTTTTTAACATAAAAAACGGAAACTATATTCGACGCTTTGAAGAGAATCACTAATCGCGGAAATAATTCGTCTCATTTTATTATTGAATGTAACCACTGTTTTATTATTTTCTTGTCCATAACACAACAAATACAAATAGAATGTCTTATCAAAGTTCCTATGTTTGGAATCATAAAATAAGACGAGTTATTGAATTTATTCTTTCCCTGATTAGTGAATCTGTTCGGCGCGTCGAAAATAAGTTAAAAAATTAGATCAGATTTAAATGCCGGAAATTTATCAGTATGGAAACATAATTACTCAAAAATTAGTCAAAAATCAGAGTTAGTAACAAGCAAATACTCGAATGTTAACCCTAAAAGAACTAAGGTTAGTGACAAACAAATACTCAAACAGTAATTAACAGTAAATCCAGAACGTTTCAATTAATGAGCGCAAGTAATAAAAAATCAGATACTTACTTTAGCGGTCCTCTCCTCTGGAACATTGAAATCAAAAGCTAATCAAATAAAACAGGTAGATAGACAAACAAAAAATCGGTTTATTACTATTAAACGAAATAAAACATGGCTGATCAAGAGAAAGATATGAGTACAACTGTTAACTGCAACGAGAAATAGAAGGCTTTATTCGGTTACTTGATGAAGTAAATCACACGCTTTATCTAAAGAATCGCCGAAATATTTAATCGTAATAAATGATGAACGCGTTAAGCATTAACAATAAAAAAGAATAATCACTTAATCAATGGCTAATTAACGGACGTTAAATCATGATGTGTTACAATGTCGTATTACTAAACCAAACAACAATACTAAAAGCCACCGACCTTACTCTCGGCATCTTTATGACACAAATTCAATCCTGAATGAAAATTTGTCTAGTTACCCAAATTTTGTTTTTATCTGTCTCGATTAGAATATCGAGGGTTTAATATAATTGCGTTTGAAGCTATAGGAACGGTGAAGCGTTCTAAGGGTATTTACGCTTCGACATACGATAGCAAAATCTGCCCGTGACAATAACCATATTCGCCTGTATTACAGAAAAAAGGGAAAACGAACTAAAACTAACCCTTGAAACTGCTCGTCTGTATAACAAATGCTATCTATTTACAAAATTTAAAAATCGTGTCTTAAATTTGGTAGAAAAAGAGGGGGTGAACATGTTTCGTCTGTATTATTGGTATGATTATACGTATTATTTTTAGGCGATTGAGTGTCCGGGGGGTGGTTTTCCAGGGGTACACGTCCAGGGGGTGATTTTCTAGGGGGTTATTGTCATGTTACGGGTCAGACCTAGAAACTAATCTAATATACGATGAAAGGTCCATTCCACTCCATCCAGGTCAACAAACGGTCCAGATGCTTGGCTGTTAGCCGGATCGTCAAAATGAGAACCCATTCCTGACATTATTTGTTCACAACTTAAGCTTATAAGGTTTAAATTGAAGAAATTTCAGATTACCTAATTAAAAGTATCAATATTTTAGATCCTAAATAAACAAGCGCAAATTTTGTCTCAAAAATGGCGATGTTGTAAAAATAACTTCAAGCATTCAAAACAGTCCCTGCCTCACCCTAATACGTACCAAACCAAAACGAACTTCTTGATTAATTAAACGCTACTAAATTTGCACTAGTATGACAGGTTTTAATCGCACCTGTTATGACAACCAAAATAAATCCTCTTTTTCGTTGTATCATGCTCTAGTCGTACATGCTCGTCAAAATCGACCTTTGAAAATATCTATTACGCCTAGGTTATGTTCGAGTATCTCATTGTTTATTGCTTGAGCTTCGCCTCGACTTTAAATATTAATGGACAAACCACACTGAGGTGCAATGTCCAAATAACACTGAATAGGTACTTCAGTAGCCAGACATTTAGACAACGTCTGAACAACGTTAATTAAGTCCCAAAAACTACATCATATACAGAGTGTCACATACTGAACATGGCACAATATTGTTTAAACAAGTATCACTTACATTTATAAGCAACGTCAAAATATCGTCTTACGATCGGATGTTAGTCTTAGGTGAGCTCATAATAATTTGCTACACCTATTACATCGTTAATTTTAGGGCAGTTGGCTTTGCAATTGGTCTAAAATCTGCTTAGATAGCTCTTTTGACATGTTAGGTATTGTTTTCAAATGACTGCGCTATTCCAATTAGATTTACTCATCTTCAGGGCTAATTGGCCCAATAACCAACAAGACAGAATTTTAAAGAGCAAGCCAAACCGTCTCTATAAGCCGTTCTAATATAAGTAATCTAGCTTTTATGTCGAAACGCATTTTTTATTGTCTTTTTAACGAGTTTCATTCCCATTTAATTAAATAGTAGAAAGCTGAAATTATATTTTGGAGCTCTTTCTTGTTTAAAAATATATATAATATTACAAATCTAGAAATTTCTTGTTCTGGAATGATACCCTTTTTTTGGATATTTCATCTCAACATTCCAGATACTTGTGTGCTGACTTCTATCAATACTCACTCAATAACAAGGCCTTAGTGCTTGTCGTGTGACGTCGTCCATGTGGGGCGTGCAATCAGAGGCATTTAAAGATCCTTTACACAAATAGTGCACTATGTAAAAATCGACCTCTCCTATTGGTCGATCCATCTCATATTACGATATGTCTGCGTAATGCAATCGATTTCTATCAAGAGCTCTTGTGGTGTAGAGGTTTAAATCGTTGGGTCTCACTTGGAAAACGCGGGTTCGAACCCCGTTGCTTTTTTAATTTTTTTTAAAGATTATGTTTCTAAGCAGCTTTTTTCTTAGCACCTGGTTAGTTTGCTACTCTTGAGCCCCCGTAGCGAGCGAAGCGAGCGGAGGGCCATGCGGATCGCCCAATGGGAAAGGCCGATTTTTATATAGTGCACTATTTGTGTAAAGGATCTTATAATGCCAATCAGAGTATAACCACCGAGTAGACTCGGTGGTATAACAAACCAACGAGTAACGACAGCTGGGGGACCAAATTTTGCTGCGCATGTGCGAAATATGAAGTCCTTCCGTCAAACTGACTTTTGTTGTAGCGAGTCAATTACGAATTCTGATAAGTGCGTTTTAGTTTTAAATTGTGTCGTAATTTCAAAATTTTAAAACTGAATAAGTGTATAATCATGCCGGGTATTTCTTGTGCATATTGTGCCTGTTCAATTAGGTCTGGAGATGGAAAATCTTTCTTCAAATTTCCTCTAAAGATTATCATCGGTAAGTACATAGCTACTAACACTAATCCTCAATATAATATTTGTTTTTTTTTATATTGAAATTTAAATTAATTATTAGTAATTGCTCTTGAAGAATAGATACATTTTGATACAGGAGTATTAGTGGTCAAAAAGTACAATTATAAGTGATAAATTGAAGTCAAAAATGTGTATTACTAGACTGTTCTAAGTTTAAAGTTTTTTTTTATCCAACAACATTATATCTCCACATTCTGCATTGATCAAAAAATTTCAAAAGTAGAATAATAATGCACCAGTATATTTGCTTAAAAAATGGTCTTTCTTATTTAAAGTATGTTCCTATAAAATTTGTTATGCTGTTCTCACATGAAGAATCTTTGATCAATTTCCAGCAAAATAATTCTATTGTAAAGGAATTAAATTATTCCGGCCTGTATTAGTTTGTAGAAGTTATTTGTTGTAAGGCCTGGATTTTATGTTTAGTAGGCCTGACATTTTTCATAGTAGCCTAAAAAGAGAACCTAACCAACGAAATCGAAAAGGTAATATAATAGAAGAGCGGTTCGGTTTGTGTAATCACAAAATATTTTGTGTGTGTAATGTATAGAGTTTCTCTCTAGCATAACGTGTCTTTAGTGCGTTTGAATCACAGATGTAGGATTCTAGTTTAAATCATACCCTAATTTCCAGTAAATCTTCCCGAACCTTAAGTTAGATAAATTTTAAAATATATCTTGGTAAATGTATTTTCAAATATGAGACAATATTGTTATTAGGTACTTATTTTGCTTATTTTTCGTACTTTTCCGAGTTAAAATAAAAATAATAATAAAAAAGTTTATTTTGAGATGTTCAGTCTCACTATTACCATTCCAAATCCCTAATGCTTATAGTAACTGAAATATCAGCGTGTCTTATATTTGCCTTTGTGCTGTCTCATTTTCAGATTTTCATGAAGGAAAAATGACACACTTTTTGTTTGATTATGAAAAGTCTCTCATATTTACCTCGACTGACTTAGAACATTTTATAAAAAATTGTTGTTTCTTTTATTTATTTTTTTGTTCCACTCGCAACCTCCTTTCCTTTGCTCGTCTAAGCCAATCCCCAATTCGTTGTTCAGTTTCTTTGAAAATATGGGAGTGTCCCGCTTTCTGTGCAGCTTCTGAAAAAATTATGAAAGGATTCAAATTAAGACACCCAAACTTTACCAAATTCAATTTTCAACAAAAACCAAATAATTAACATGCGCAACAAATATCTGCTAATAATTTACAGCCCGGCCTGCCCAGCTTCAGCCTAATTGGTAAGAGTAGATTAAAACATACCTTTATATCATACACTAGTTGTAGGGTTTTAGTTGAAGATCATACTATTATAGTCTTTTGGGGTTTATGAAAAAATCAAATAAACATTACAAATCTGTCAAAATGACATAATCTGTGCTTGTTTTAAGGATCCTGGAATTTTTAACATTTTCCTATTTTACATGGAGTCATCAAAGTCAATCCGTTTCCAAAAAAGAAGCAGTCAATTATTGACAAATTCTGTTAATAATTGTAACTTTATACAAACATTTTATTTTAAATTTCTATGAGAAAGTTCTAAAAACAGATCACTTGGTTTTTGACTGGAAAAGGGGATTTTCTCAGAAATGAATTAACTTAGTCCAACCCTGTTTTTTTAGCTAGAAATCAGTGTTCCAATAAAAAAAAATAGCCTGTTACTTATTGACAGATTTGTGATACTCATTTGTTTTTTTTTACATATTCACTGAAGCTAATAAGGATTGTCTTAAAATGTTCTATTATCTTTTGTGGATTAGGCTGTAGGTGAGGAGCAAAATCTAGACATCCTATATACAGGGTTCAATATCATGCGTTATTTAAAGCTGCACAACATTTTTGATTTTTAGGTTAGTTTGAATTTTTTTTATGGAATAATGATGACTGTTTCTACCTTTTTCTATTTGGCAATCTGACATGTTCAATGCATAATAGAAAAATATTATAAGCTGGTGCAGCTTTGGAAAAGCACATTTTATTTATATGTATATTTACCAATTATTGCTCTTGCTATTGCAGTATTTTTAAATGTGATCTTCCCTTTTTTGCCCAATAAGGAAAACTGTTCGGATAAACTATCTGCCATTATGGGTGCCATGCACCGTTTTATAAATTCATATAAGTTGATTCCTTCAAGGTTTGCAAAGAACAAAACCTACAAATTACATAAAACATTATACTACAACATACTAATTTCAGGCATGCAGTTTTCTAGATTATTAAAGAAATCACGCAGCAACAATAAACTCATATCAAAATAAAATAAATATTTACCAATGCTGAATAATTTTCTGCAGTTAAAAGGAAATTCTCAAAAACAGTTAAATTCTCATTAGTCTCAATGGGAAATTTTACGTTGGATTTTTCCAAAATGTTGGACGGCATTTCTGTTTCCTTATTTTTTGCACAACCACATTTGCCCACCTTGGCATTTATATCAACTAGAAGAGACTGTATATTGTACAGCAATTGTGGGTTGCAACAACAACCAGTATAAGTCTTCTTTGATTTACCTATAAAATAAATATTTTATTAGAGACACAATATCTAGATTTTAAAGAATTTCACATAACTTGCCCATATTGTTCAAGTTGTCAATAACAATCTGATCTGTGGCCCTCTTCAAGTTAGTAGAAAAACTATCAGGTCTCTTATTGAAGCTGGAAGTTTGCTGGGACACTATTTCTATATAAAAAGAAAACACAGTCCTTAGACTAAAAGTGCTAGTATAATGAAACAATTTTGGCAGTATCAAATTTGTATTATATGGATAAAATATATATAAAAATGTTTACATATTACCTACCTTCCAAGTTATTACCCCCATTGTTTTCAATATTTTCATGCGTATCGTCCACTGCTTCCATCCAGGTTGGCGGGACTGGTAGTTTTTTAATTTTTGCTTCTCGTTTTTTAGCTAACACACCCAGGGGTTCATCGTCTTCTGATTCAGAAGATGACAAAATTTTCCTTTTGTGAGTCCTTTTTCTTAAATGATCAGATTGACCATAAGAATCACCCTCATCAGTATTAAGGTCACTAGTGTTTTCGGCCTTGGATGCCTTGCTTCTTGCAACTCCATAGTCATCTAAAAGACATTCATATGTTGAAAAAAATATTTTTGCTTTAACCAACTATTATTATTATTAAATAGCTACATACACGCTGGTTCACATAATGTCAATATAATCTCAAAACGATCTCAGAAACTGTGGGAGAGATGAAAAAAGATTTATATAAACTAAAATACATAGCAGTAGAGTTAACAGACTTCTGCTTTTAAATGCTGATGATAATAATAATAATAAGAATTATTGGGTTTTTGGGAACTTTTAAAATATCGTTATTGTTTTTATTTGTGAAATACACCACATATAATAATAAAAACAGAACTTAAAGGGTGTCCCATTTATGCTGTACACATAATTATTTTGAAATTTTACACTGAACAGCCTTTATTTTAAACAATTTTCTACGGAGGAGGCTTTGTAGCTTGAAAACTGCTTGAGATAGACAAAAACGGCTTGCACACGTTCTTGTGTCATTAAGTAGTTTTTCAAGAGCTATATTGTCATAAAAAATTACATCTTCCAGTTTAACCGGAATTTGTAAACCGTAAGTTGTATTTTTTTATGCCATCAAATATATCGACACAGCGTAAATGAGAAACCATCCTTTAAAAGACAAAATAGAATATTTTAATAGTTCCAAAAATAAACTTGTGTAGTACTTCTTTCCCTATCTCATTCTTTTACTGAGATAGAGGGATAGCTTACATTATGTGAACCAGCCTGCTGTTTTAATGACCGCATATTTTAAAAACATACCATATGTAGCATTTCTAAAGGTTCGAACTTTATGTGAGGGCCAACAGGAATTAAAGTCACACTTTCTTATATGTGAAATTAACTTTTCCCTAGTGACAACAGGCCACAGGCAATCGTCTCCATTGATCCACTTTGTCGGGACCGCTTCAACAGATTCATCTGCAGTAAAACAAACAATTGTCCAAGTTTTGGTTGGAGATGACATACTTTGCATTTCTATATTATGGTGTATGGAACTCTGTTTTGAACTGAAACAAAAGCAGGTGGACAACCACAACAGCAATACAAATTTTACAATACAAAGAAAAAGTATGGTTAACGAGTGGAAATTAGAAGAAAGTAGGTCTTTACTTTGAATAATTAAACATAAGTACCTAATATGCAATGACATGATTTCTCTAAAACGCAATGGGTAAACCACCAAGAAAGTATGTGTACGAAACAAAGAAAGCATGGAGGAAGTACAAAGAAGTATGAAAAGTTGATTTAATTAAATTTGCTTAGTAAATTGAATAGTATCGACTCAGCGAAACTCAATATTTTAGCCTGATAGAACTTAAATTTAAAAAATGGTTTTAAATAAAAGGTGCTCTTATAATGTTCCTGAAAATAAAATAAAAATATACTAACTACAAATAGGTATACCTAGATATTTTCAAGACATTAGGCCTGACATTAAACTGTATGCATTAGGGGTAATACCACAAACTTGTTTTTGAAACTTAACTTAATATATTTGAAGGATATGTGATTCACATCGAAAGACCATAGCTCAGTACTCAAATTGCTAGCTAAAAATATGTTTAGTTTTGATGATTCACAAGGTGATGTATAATAGTTTTCCAAACTTAAAAATGTTTGACCTATTATTTTAATATGATTATTATTAACTATAATATTTTTAATAATAACTATACTATTATCATTAAGCCCACAACAATTGTCAGCTTCATCTACGGCTAATAAAAAAGTCTTAAAATACATTTTTTCATATTGCTTTATATCCAAAGAATTTTCAATAACAGGCCCTCGGGAATGTTCTGATTTAAGCTTAGGATAAAATATTAACTTCAGTCTCACTTAAACATCTGCTTGTCGATTCAGAAATTCTATTCACAATTTACTGAAGGGGTTTGTCACCTTTACGTACAAGCTTTTTAATAAACATCATGTGGTTTTCAAATGGGAAAGCACTAAATTTTTCAATACTACCAAAAGTTTGCACATCTTCAATAAGGTGTAGTAAATTATGTACATTATGAGAAACATTTTCTTTCCCATAAAGTATAGTGAATGTTTTTACAAAATGCTTTAATAATCGCTGAGCATATTCTAAATTTTTAGCTTTTGATAACAAAGTCATCGACACATGAAGGCTTAAAAAATTCTCATAAATTTCTTCTGGAAGATTTTGTTTTAGAACTACAGGACCCACATAAAATAGAAATAAGCGAACCTCGGTAGCTTTCCACCGCTTGACTTCTGACAATAATCTAGGTTTTGGTAAAAACTCATGTGGTATTTGATTTTTAAGACTAAGACATTTATCTGAAATATTTTTTGTTTGTTGTGAAGAAAAACGATATGGTGGTTTTCCACAAAGCCAGAGATTTTTAGCATTTTTTTTATGACACCCAAACACACTAGGTGCATATAATCGAGGGGAAATGATCTTACCATGTCTAATCCTGGAATATATTCCAAAATCGTTGCTTCAATATGATGGTTTTCCTGTTCCTTTGTTCGAAAGCTTACATCTGTCCTTAGATGAAAGCCATCTAAATTGGGAAAACATATTCGATTTGATTTAAAAGATTTTGCAGGCACATCGCATATAAAAGCAAGTATTTTGACAGTATATTTAGTGTCTTTGTACAAAAATCCATTATTAATTAATTCAACCGCATCTTTTACAAAATCAGACATGAAGTCGTTGCAACTTTTTGGCTTTTCATTTCCTTGATAAATTCCACAAATTTCAACAAAATTTTTGTTTTTGGAAAGGTTAACCAATAGAGGCCAAACCTGATTTCCAGAACTCTTGGAAAGAGGTAACCCATCAATGTTAACACAAATTTCCAAAACATTGCTGTCAAAAATATTGTCTTTCAGAAACTCGGTTATTAAATTTTTAAGACACTGTGACAATCCAAAATGATAATAAAAACCTGGCTCTATGGGTTTAATCAAAGAACCAGTATTTCTGGGTGTTTTTAAAAGAGTTCTTGGATCTTTCGGAATAAGTTCTGGATTATTTTTCCTTAAAATGTCTAAAAGAGCAGATAATGCAATTTGGTTTATGTTATATTTTACAGCCCAATTTGCCAAGGAAGATGCTAAAGGTACTTCTTTGCTTTCCTGCTCGTATTGGTTTAATAAAGATGGTAACGGTTGAGTCTGTTCAAGCAGAGAGTTTTCAACATTAACAAAATTACTATATTCATATGAGCTATGGGATAATGTGCTACAGTCAGTATCTGAACAATGATCTAATTGATCAAGCAGAGGCTCAGGAAAGATATCTGATATATAACTCTGCCCTTGAGACCCCTTCGAGGACTCATAATTCTGCCCTTGAGACCCTCTCGGGGACTCATCTGCGAATGCTTGTGAGGTAGATGTTTCACAAAATGTTAATTCATTGATTATATTAGTAGATTTAGAGCTTTCACCTTGTTTGAGGCGTTTAAAACGTTGACTTAGTTTATTCAAAAGCTTTCGTTTTGCATGAGACTCCATATTGAAAAATCGAGGAATGGAATAAAATAAACAATACCTAATTTGTTAATGTTTGGATTTTACAATAAAACTTACCTGTAGCTATATGATGATATAATTACCCCAGTCACAGTGATTACACAAAACCCACCAAAACAAAACAAAACGACTCTTAAAAATCTAAAACCCGGCAACATTGATAAATGTATAAGACGGAGCTCAGCAATTAAAAACGGCAAACTTCTATCTACCAGTTCTACCATATACCACCAGCCAGAGACTAGGAATTCCGAATCTACTTAAAATTCTACTTCTAGTTCAGCAGTTCAAAAATTCAGACGTTCAGGGGAATTCAATATGGTGGTGCGTCTGCGTCGTCCTGTCCTTCGCTTCGCTTACGTATGTGGAGTGGAGCTTTCTATCTCTATTTACCATTGGGTTCACAGAAACAAGAGCAATAGAGATAGCAAGAACGGCCCCGAACTGCAAAGCATTATGGGTAAAAGACGAATCGGTTCCTACGCGTGTCCCGGCGCAAGCGGAAATTTTGAAAATGCGTAAAATACGGAATGCTTATAAAAATAAGCTAAAGCAATATTACATCCTAGGAAAGCATTGTTTTCAATAAGTTTTTATGGAAATAATTATAAAATTAACTAACAATATATAGGTAGATACTAATATTTATGGCTTAAGCCATAATAATAATAATAATAATAATAATAATAATATATAGATTTGCATAATAATTTTATTAATTTTATATAGGAGTTATAATGGTATCTATATTATTAATCCATCAAAAATGAAAAGGAGATCAATTTAAACTTTTTTTTAAGGGCATATGGTATCTAGATATGTTTCTAGGATATTGTAAACAGAACTTATTAGGGATGTACCAAGAGAAACATCTTGGGAAGATCCCACCAATATCCGAAACATTGGGGCATTTGTGGTACCTTAAAGGGACACCGCAGGAAAATCCTGTGTTATTTGGGTTAAAGTTATTTTTTTTTAAGTTATTTGATCTAGATATGGTATTGTTAATTTGTGCTCATTGCTTTGAGTAATATTGTATGGTTTATTAGTAGGGTTATGTAACGGTAATTTGTTACCATAATGTTTATTTATAAAGCTAGTATTTAAGTTAACCGAAGTTCATGTCCCTGGGAAGACAGTTCAAGTTTTATACCTTTAAATGCTTCTGCTAGAAATTTTACCGAATATATCTGTCAACAGTGTAAATAGAGTACCGAGACGGAGGAGGATCGAACAAGGTCGGCGGGAATGTAGGTGCTCTCTTACTCTTTACAAGAGAGGTTGCTAATGTTAGACCATCATTCAGTAATAGTTTTTTTTTTCGAGCCATGCCTTAGGTATAGAGGACATAGTCAATCATCCCTCCCTGGGATGGCTTAGTCCTGCCTTTAGGTGGTAATTTCTTATTTTTGGTTGTACACGTATGTCAAAATTTGTTTACTAAACTTTGAAATTAAACATTTTTGTTGCATTTATACCGAAATCTACGCCGCAAATTTACTTTCAATAACCTTTGATTAATAAACGTTGTTAGACTAGGGAAAATTGTTGTCTTTTATTTAAATTAACAATTTTATTTAAATTAACAATTTAACATCATTGTCTTCATAACAGTGGGTATGAGGGCTAGAATCCCTTAAGGCAACTCGGGTAAGTAATTAAGTACTCTTGACTTACATCTCCTTAGCCTACCGATAACAGTTACAGAATTAATAAAAACTCTTTGTTTGTGCTGTAGCAAGTTTTAATTTTCCTCCACATTTCAATGGTTGAAAGAATATACCCAAAACCTTTATAAATATGACATCGTAATTTAAAGAAATGGAGTACTATTAATAATAACCAGAAGTTGCTGAAACTAGTACAATAAGAAATGTCTATTTGAGAATCTCTGAAAACGTCGTACAATATTATATTTTTCTACTACCTATCAAAAACCTCTGCTACACCTCTTCAATAACCTCCAAACCAGGCGGGTGTAAGCTCAAAGTGCTTTATTTAGGTTAAAAATTGACATATCAACATCTTAACATTATAAATGAAATCATGAAATACAGAGGGGTTTATTTTTCTCTCAACGCGCCCTCATTAAAGGAAACTAAAAATTTAAATAAAATCCCAAGAAACTATTGAGATTCCTTTATCAATAAATCGTAGAAGAAATATAAGTAATATATATTTTTATAATGAAAGCTTCCAGAAATTATTATCGACAAGGGTGACAGGAAGTAGGAAAAACCACTATATTATAGAAAAGCTTTACGGCGTCGGATTCAAATATGAAAAATTATCAGTTTTCCACTTCAAGTTTTTTATAGTGTAGTCGCAGAGTTGCTTCCTTTCGAGCCACTTCATGGTTTGAGCAGTTTACAAATATGAAGTCCATCTGTCATCGGCCCTGCTGGAATCGGTCCCTTGAACATCAAAGGTGCCGAAGCTTTATGTCGCTACTCGTTGGTTTGTAATACTCTGGTGCAATTTTGATCATATAAAGGGATACATACACTAATATTTATGAAAACTATCAATTGATAACTTATTTTAAACGCTATAAGACAGACTTCTTGACAAATCTCAGAAGTTATGATTGCGTTTTTGCTTTTTGGTTTACTACCAGGTGTAGTATTAAATGCAGGCTCTCAACTTCCCTACACTTGCGCCAAAATTCAGGATATGTATTTATGTGTCATATCTTTTTTAGTACTGAAAAAAATATTATCACACATAAATATCAGGTTGATGCATAAGTCCGTGGCGCTTTTTTTTGAAAATCTATATTTATCGAATTTAGATAAACAAAACCCAAAACCTACTCAACAATTCTTCTCCATTGTTTTCAATTGTTTACCAACGTTCTGGCAATTTTTCTATTCCACGCCTAAAAAAAGTGGATGTTTAGAGTTGAAAAATGTATCTTGACAATTATCAAATGAGTTAGCTCGCAGGTTGTTAGATAAAGATCGGAAAAGGCGAAAATCTGATGGAGAAATGTCAGGAGAATAAGGTGGATATGAAACAACGTTCCAACCCAGTTCTTGGATAGCAGCTTTCGTAATACTAGCAGTATGTGGGTAAGCGTTATGCAACTGGTTCAATCAAAGAAGCACAGATGTTTACTCTCTGATTTTTGCTGTTTTCTCTAAACGCCTGCGGTACCCGTACACCAAGTTTGTTCACTTTGCCCATAGAATCCAGATGTCGTATGTCACAATTCATCAAATCAGCTAATTCCTCAGTTGACTGACGGGGATCGTCATGAATTAAAGTGTTTAAATGAGATTCGTTAAAATCGGTTGGCTCCCTGAACGTGGAGAGTCATTCATGTTAAAAATACCGCCTCTGAAAGGAGCAAAGCATTTTCGTGCCGTACTTTCCCCGATAGCGGTCTCCCCGTACAGGGCCCAAATGGTACTAACGGCTTCCGACGCTTTTGTTTAACGGTTAAGCTGAAAAAAGGGCTATGTCGGAAATGTTCATTTTTTCCAACCTGACACTCAATTTTCCTTAACTGATAATTAAAACTACGTTACTTAAAAATCAAACAATTTATGGCGTTTTTAAGTACACAAAGTTGTAACAATAAAATGACATTGATAATCAACATATACGTCTCATTCCAAGGCACTCTTGCCCCGATGAACCGAAATCGCTACGGACTTATGCATCGACCTAATACATATACTGATCTATTCCACTCTTTCTCTTAATTATTATTACTTAAAATAATAGTAGACTCGATAAAAATATACTTTAGCAAGTATAATGTATGTATGTTATGCAGTTTCAAATTTCATTTACCTAACACCGAGTCTAACTTAGTGTTTGAGTGAGTATTAGGTATAAAAACTATCTATATTATAGAACACAAGCCATAAAAATACATTAATCCTTTAAAGAAATGGGTCCCAAATTAAATATGTTTTTTCTAGAGCCGCGCGGAAAATAACTAATTACTAAATTGAAATGAAATCGCAAAATCGATGAATGCCGTGGATCCTTATTTTGCGCTCTAGCGCGAACATGGAAAAGAAAAATCTCACTTTTTCCGTCGATTGCCAGCAACAAACTGTAACAAACGCACGGTTGTCAATTATTTATCTTCGGTTTCCATGATCATTCTGTGCTATGAATGGTCATGGAAACCGAAGATAAATAATTGTCAACCGTGCGTTTGTTACAGTTTGTTGCTGGCAATCCTGTTCTAAATATGCCCGAAGCCCGAATATAATACGTCAAAACTGACAGTCATGTGCAAATTTCAGAATAAGTATAGAGAAAAATGTGGATTTAAGTTTAAAAAATGCGGCTGTAGAAAAAGTTCTGTGTGTTTGCTGGTTTCGAAAGATTACTGCGCTCCGCTACGCGTCGCGCCGTAACATTCTTTCTCAAGCGGCAATCCGTTACTTTGCGCTTTAAATACACAAAAAAATATAGTTGTAAAAAATATTTATGTATGTATAGGTAGGTATATTGTCTACTTCGTTAATGTATCGAGTTTTCTTTTTTATTATTATATTTTAAAATGTCCCTATTTTTAGGGCAATAATTTTTTAAGAGGGTATTGGAAGTTCTTTTGAGAATTATTTATAAAACGTCTTTTCCATTAAGATTAGCGCATCCATCGAAATGTCCTTGAATTAATTTATTAACTTATTAAAGATCACGTGAGTCCGAAATACAACATTTACATCTTGTCCTCGGGGATATAAAAGTCCTTCACGATTTAATTTATTAATGAGTTCAGAATTGTCCTAAAAATGCCAATTTTTATTTACAACTGTCACATTTTAGTTGTTTTAACGTAATGTAGCCATAATAACCATCTAAATAGGTAATTAACGACAATATATCTTTGATATTCTGATAGTGATCATCATTTATTCCAATCTTAGACAATAAAGTTTTAATTTGGGAAATATCTTGTTGAGAGCAATTTTCATCTGTGTCATAATCAGGTAGCGTAGCTTAGAACTTACTAACATTAATGACGCCTAAACTGCGAGACTGAAGTGTTAATATAGATTGAGTTATAAGTCTCTTCTCTGTCTCATACAACCGTCGCACAGAAATATGACAATGACCATTTGTCATTTGCCTGTATTTAATAAATCTATCTTTAAAAAGGTATTTTTAAAATTTCCCAAAGGGAACATATTTCATAGCAGGTATATTTTTGTTGCAAACTTGCGTCCTTTGAAAAACCGAAAACATGAACTTTAGGCCCATTTTTCAACTACAGCTAAGAACATCTTTGAGGCATAATTAAACTAAGTATTAATTACTACAAGATTAACTGAAAACAAGAGAATAGAACATACAATTAAACACGAACGAAAACTTACAAACACCGCCGAGCAACAGGTTTTTAAGTCCGAAAAATACACTTTTACGTATTTAAAAATACGCATAACAGTATACATTGTAAGCCTAAAAGTAAAACGAGATATTAGGTATAAGTTTCACGCACTTAAAAGCGCATAAATAGCACTTATTTCACAAAATTCATAAAAATAACACTAATTACCGACTAAGGCAGCCATTAAGGATAGCAAGTTCACAAACTAATTCTTTTGTTTTGTTTGCGCTGTTGCCGGCTCATGACGAAAGTACAATAGACTCTCCATAATATGCCGACCTCATTAATTCGCAATGAGGTCGGCATATTATTTGGCAAGTATATGTATGCTTTTAAATATGTATGTAAAAGCAAGGTATCGGTATATATTTTATAGGTATAGATACATGATATGAATAATGTATCTAAAACATATTTACGTGTGTATGTAGTTGGAGAGTTTGTTAATAACAAATTTGAAACCTACTTATTTACTTGTTCCCATTTGGAGAATTTCTACGCAGAGCGCAGCGGCCACCAATTATCCGGCGTCACCGAACTTCGAGCGGCGGATTAACGAGAGTCATCTATATTATTTTAGAAAAATGCACCAGCAAGGTAGTAATATTAGATAATTAAATAAACAATTTTCGATATACCACATTATAAAAAGAGGAAATATCTTATGGAAATATTTTTTTATAATATTGGAGAAATGGTAATATAAGGGATACATTATTTATATACGCGCATCGTAATATCCGCTACTTCGTAGTAGTCTGGCGACGTTGCAACCAATGGCATCTCGATCGCGATTACCCTTCCACCTGCAAGCCCTCCTCCTATATCTTCGCTCCAAATAGCAGAGGACTACATGCACGACGTCACGAGCTAAAATATTATGAGTACTTAGTTCATTTGTAGAGGTAGTGTTGCTCTTATACTTAGCTCCAATACCGTATCATCAGGCAAGGCAATCGACAAAACACACTCAAAGGCTCGACGACCCTAAACTACATTATATTTACATAAATCCTAACCGACCAGCAATAAAAAAAAATTAAATTGCTGACAGCAAATCTTCTGCCGTTATGCTAAATAATTTTTGACAGTTTGATTATATAGATTGTTTCGTAATAAATTTTGCAATTAAAACTTTTTCGTTTGGGTACCTAAATTGATTTATTTGTTACCTATATTTTATATATTTCGTGTCATATTTCGTTTATCCTTAGAAATAAAGAATTTAAAATTAAGAAATAGATATTTATGCTCTATCAGAATAATTATAATATAACTCAGTAATCATTTAAAGTTTATAAATAACTAGAAACGGTGTGGCAAAATTAATTTATAGTATAAGTGATTGAGCATATTCTATTTATTACAATATTCTATAGGCAAATTAATAACGTACAGTAAATCTCGCTCAGAATTTTATTTCACACAGCGCTAGGTTTTGATAGACCATTTGCAGAAATTAATTGATTTGCATTCCTTTTAGATTTATTTAATCCCGATAATTTACAGCCCAAAATTAAACGTATATCTAGAGCCATTGAACCTCACTCAAATAGACAACTCAGCGCTTCGGCCGTCGAAATAATTTACAAGTTGTGGTTTACGTCGCTTAAAAAAATAAATACTCATCGCTCGGTGTAATTAAAAGATAGCACTCTACCATTTATCTGTGTTTATGAGTCACTGATGGATATTTATTCTTGTTATCTCTGGATTACAGCTTTTTTTCCAGTAATTGGAATTTGGAAGTTTTGGGGTCGAAAATTGATTTGGCTAAATTATCGTTTTGGGAGTGGTTTTAAATTTGAAAAAGAACAGATAAATATAATCCGGCAATATTTTAATAGATAGCTCTACCGTCAATGTAATAGGCTGAATAACTTTCCAAATATGCAGATATATGGCAAATTTTGTTAATTAATTTTCAGAGAAATCGATTCAACGATGGAAGGAAACAAACGATTGCGTATTTTAACGACTTACCAACTTTGCTGAACGCATAATAATCTTTGCCCATCATTGTTCAAACAACGTTGATTCAATCATTTCGGTAAATAAAATCAGAATTATAATAACGTTGGCAAGTGACTGATATTACATCTAACAACGACGTCTTAATATTGGGCCGTTAACCAATTCCTATGCGAAAAGGAAAATCCTGTTTTGTTTATTTTTTCGGGCCAAAACCGTAACTATTGAAGTGTTTCGAATTTTCTCTCTGTGTAGAGTGCCGATCGGTGCTCTGCTACTTTACTTTAAATTGTGAACGAGAGAAAGTATTAGATTATAATCTGCTATAGTTGGTTTAAATAAAGATTTGCTTTAAGAGCTCCTTAAGATAAAAACGTATTATCACTATTCAGTTACTTATTCTTCTGTCTGAATTTTGAACTTGATCCTGGAAGATAATATCTAAAATATAAGAAAAAATGTATCAATAACTCAAGTAATGGTGAACTTGAACTTGATTCGCAATTTAAGCAATGATCAGCATTTATCTCAGATTATTTCCTTCATCGTAAAATGGACCAATCAGCCCGATTTTCTGAATAAATTTTGTTTAGATAAGTGATTATTGTACTAGACCTGTTTAACAGCCATTAAACTGCGTCCTCCATATTGGATTTCGTTTTGTCGATTGTAGCTGATTCTTGCAATTTTCATTAACGGGTTTTGGAAAAACAATATTTTATAAATGGTTTGAATGATCTAATATTGATTTTAATTGCTAAAAACTCCGATTTTCTTTAAAATTTGTATTTCATTATTTTGGTATAAGGTGACAGAAAATGTCAAATTTTGAAATATTTACATGTCGGATTTGATAAGCAGGCCTACTCAATGCATCATTGGGGTATGTAACTAAGGTTACTAATTCAGGAAATAATCTAGCCGTATACCATTCAAACTATGAATTCAATCGGTTAAACTACATTCAATATTTCTCGCATGATTTTTCTTTTTGGCAAATAGTTTCATGCAAAATAATTTATAAATAAAAAACCCTCGACCGCCTCGCGGTCTCGGGTTTTTATTAAATTATTTTGTATTCAACATTTTCCAGAAAAATCATGCTCAAAATATTGAACGTAGTTTAATCGATTACATTCATAGTTCTCGTGATATAATATATGATAAATTCTCGGGCGGACCATCAGTCCGGCAGACTTCCTTCCACAACCTTAGAGACTTTGTCTCATACCTACTTCGGTGAAGCCCACTCTAATTCAATCTGAAATCGTCCCCAGTGCCCAAGTACTTCAGGGAAGGCAACCATGGGTGCTCATTTCCAACTTGGAAATAATTTCTAAGTTGAATTTGCCGAGTTTCTAAATTGAACTCGTCTTAAAAGTTAAAAGTGCCAAAGTTAAGATTTAAATAATTTTAAAATATATTCGGTAAAAATCTTACTAAAATATGTAAATTATCCTCAGCGAAAAGCTTTTCTGCATCCGTTTCCGCAACGTCCGATGTGTACATTTTATAAAGCGCACGCCAAACATGCACGTCGATATTTAACTTATTAAGTTTTTATTCATATATTTAGGGCCCACAATGGCCAAAAACAAGCAACTAATCCACTCTTGCTTGTGTACTCTACGATGAAATGTCCATTCCACTCCACACAAGCCAACGCACGGTTCGAAATATGAACCAATTACTGACAATATTTGTTTTACAACTTAAGCTTATGAGGTCCAAATCGAAGAATTTCTAGCTTGCATGACTAAGAGTATCAAGATTTTCTAAATTTGGTATAGTTCACACCATAAATAAACGCATTTTCATTGGTTACTTCAGGCTTTGTCTGAAAATATGGTGATGTTGCAAAGAACTTCAAGCGCAACAAACTACCAGAAACACCACCAACACCATGACCAAGAATCCGATAGATATTCAAGGGTCGATTGTGTATGACTAGAGGATTCCTTCTTGGTTGTTATAGATACTTAAAAGTCATTTTAAATTTAGTAGCATTAATTAAACGGTACTAAATTTAAAATAATATGACTTTGAAACTTGTATAACAAGAAATCCTCTAGTCATACATAATCGACCCAGTAAAGCCCCCGTTCGGAATCATCTAGAGCAGGGGCAACACTTTCAGAGAGGCTACACATCCTTGTTGGCTCGGTGACACTATATTATTTGGACTCTTCAAGGTGCCAATCATGCGCTGTCTTGTAGGCCCCGACTACCACAAACAAATAAAAAATGGCGGCTGATTGCTTAATATTTGCAGGCACAGACAGAAATAAAACCACGGCATGCAGTTCCTCCCGGTCTGGATACCGGCATGAATGGGGATTTTTTCTAGCTAGGACATCCGATTCTTCCTCGTCAAATGGCTACAAAGGCGCCGCCGGAAGCGGAAGTCCATTTTAGATTATCTTTTAGTATCTCATTGTTTATTGCGTATCATACGTGATAATCACTCGGGTCTGAACATTATACAGTTTGAGGTTTCGTGATATAACAAGCGGCGTGGCCGCCTGTGCCTGCGGCAAGCGCGAGGCCCTTCGGGCCTCGTTTGTGTGACCTTCGATCACACATTATTGCCACGCTCCTATCCGTACCGTGACCTATAATTAGAAAGCCCTTATAATTGGACTTACCCATCGCTAGTCTAACTTTACCGTGATAAATTTCTTGTTGGTTGCCATGGTAACCGACTTGTCAACGTCAATCGTTATTTTTTTTAAATCTTTATCTAAATACCAAATATCAAATCTCTAAGTCGTACGATTGGCGAATCATGACGATTTTTTACTTTTTTTTGGTTACCATAGCAACCAGTTATTTAGTATCAAATTAGGCTTCATAAACAATCCTAAGTACCATACTATATGATTTATTAGTGATGTACATATTACTAATTGGTTGCCATGGTAACTGACTTGTCAACGTCAATCGTTATTTTTTTTAAATCTTTACCTAAATACCAAATATTAAATCTGCAAGTCGTACGATTGACGAATTATGACGATTTTTTACTTTTTCTGGTTACCATAGCAACCATTTTTTTAGTATCAAATTAGGCTTCAGAAACAATCCTAAGTACCATACTATATGTTTTATTCGTGATGTACATATTACTAATTGGTTGCCCTGGTAACCGACTTGTCAACGTCAATCGTTAATTTTTTTTTAATCTTTACCTAAATACCAAATATTAAATCTCCAAGTCGTACGATTGACGAATTATGACGATTTTTTGCTTTTTTTTTTTTGGTTACCATAGCAACCAATTTTTTGGAATGAAATTATGATTCATAAAGAATCCTAAGTACCGTACTATATTTTTATTACTGATATACATATTATTAATTAGTTGGCATGGCAACCGACTTGTCAACGTCAATTGTTAACTTTTTTTAAATCTTTACCTAAATACCATATATCAAATCTCTAAGTCGTACGATTGACGAATTATGACGATTATTTACTTTTTTTGGTTACCATAGCAACCAATTGTTTAGTACCAAGCAATGCTAAGTACCATACCATATCTTTTATTAGTGATATATATATTATTAATTGGTTTCTATGGTAACCATGTTGTCAACAAAAATCGTCAAACATACTTTCACCTCTACTTATAAATTGACATCGAAAAAAGAAAAGTTGGTCCTTGTTTACACGTACAAAAATGCCAAAAAACGTTAAAAGGTTCGTGGACCTTTACCTCTATGCCAAATTTCAAATCGCTATCTTCAAAATTGCGACCTGTAAACGCCAATAAATCGTAACTTGTTCTGTTTTCACATCCTGTATATTAACCGATCGGAACCAATATCAATAGGCTTCGAGGGTTTGTGGACTTCTACCTCTATGCCAAATGTCAAGTCGCTATCTTCAAAATTGCAACCTGTAAATGCCAAAAAAAAAACGGTAACTTTTCCTGTTTTCACACCCTGTATATTAACCAATCATAACCAGAATCAATAAGATTCGAGGGTTTGTGAACCTCTACCTTTATGCCAAATTTCAAATCGCAATCTTCAAAATTGCTACCTGTAAATGCCCAAAAACGGAAACTTTTCCTGTTTTCACACCCTGTATATTAGCCGATCGTTACCAAACTCAATAGGCTTCGAGGGTTTGAGGACCTCTAACACTACGCCAAATTTCAAGTCGCTATCATCAAAATTGCGACCTGTAAATGCCC
>MU182559.1:69921-80808 GCA_016904865.1 Pissodes strobi | reverse complement strand
CCTGTTTTCACACCCTGTATATTATCCGATCGTAACGAAAATCAATATGTTCCGAGGGTTTGTGGAGCTCTACCTCTATGCCAAATTTCAAGTCGATATCTTCAAAATTGCGCCCTGTAAATGTCAAAAAACGGTAACTTGTCCTGTTTTCACACCCTGTATAACAATTCGAACAAAGAGAAAATAAAGAAAATACGTGTCTTGCCGAATACTTTCAGATGACATAAAAAAAAAGAAAAGTTGGTCCTTGTTTGCACGGTCAAAAATGCCAAAAAACGGTAACTTGTCCTGTTTTCACACCCTGTATATTAACCGATCATAACCAAAATCAATAGGTTCCGAGGGTTCGTGGACCTCTACCTCTATGCCAAATTTCAAGTCGCTATCTTCAAAATTGCGACCTGTAATCGATTTCATAGCATACACACAAACAGGCTAAAAGTCCGTTATAAAGCCCTATAGAAAGCCCCATGATACAATAAACGTACAATAAACGTAAGGTATGATATCGCGCAGGCGACGATTCGTCTGTGACGTCATTGCGAGCTTTGTTTGGCGCTGCGCGCCGGCCGGCATTTACAACATGAACGAACGTGTGCTTTGCATTTGAGATTCGTATGTTTTAGATTTAAATTTTGTTGGCGTTACTGTTCCTTAGACGATGTTTGTTGGTATTTTTAATTAAAAAACGTTTAATTATGAGGTGTGCTGTGGACGGATGGAAGGTGGATAACCAAGGCAAAGCTTTGATAGGAATATAAGGTGTTTCACTTTTCCCAAAGACAAAATATGTGTAGTAAATGGGTTCACCTGTGTTTTCGCAAGGATAAATTTAATAAAACTTCTGCACGTATTTGCTCAAAACATTTTGAGGAAGATGACTATGTACAGGGTAGCCCGTTTAAGACGGGCCTATACCTTATCTCGAGGACTATGATAGTTGCAAAAAAAAATTAAAAACAAAAGTTGTTCCTAGTAAAACGATCTTTACTTTTTTTTTTTAATCTTTACTTTTTTATATACAGGGTGGTCAAAGAAAGTTACACTTTTTTAAATGAAACAACCTATATTTTATTACATTTTTGGATTCTACTTAAAATTCTAAGCATATTAAATTTGATGTATGATGTTATACCTCTAGAGTTAGTAGTTTCACAGCTATAAACAGTTGAAAATCGGTACTGTGGCTTCTTTTCACATTGGTAGCAGGAAGACCATTAAAGATGGAGTAAAATTAATTCCACATTCCTATCTTAACTTTCCAAGAGCTATCTGATGGTGCTAACTGATGGTACCTACAGAGGTACCAGATTTGGTACCCATGGTACCACCTGCCAATGATACCCATCGTGGTACCAGATTTGGTACCCATGGTACCACCTGCCAGTGGTACCTACCGATGTACCAGATTTTGTACCCATGGTACCACCTGCTAATTAGTACCGTCAGATAGCTTTTGAAAAGTTAAGATAGGAATGTGAAATTAATTTTACTCCATCTCTAATGGTCTTGCTACCATCAGGATTTGATAAATTTAACAATTTCTAAAAAAAGAAAGATGACTAAAATTATTATTTAAGAAAAAATATTATTATCGATTTCTTTTTTTTTGCTGTCGATTGGCCAATACTCAATAAACATTTTTCTACTACCGTGCGTAAAATACTCACTTTACGCACTTTCTAAGACTCGTAAAATAGGCCTTTTTAATGTGCAGTGCGTAAAGTAAGGTATTTTACGCACTAGTGCGTAAAGTAAAGCTGACATATTTTTTGACGTTTACTGACATATTTTTTGACGTTTAGGGCAGTGCGTAAAATAATATATTTTACGCACTAGTGCGTAAAATAATTTATTTTACGCACTACTGCGTAAAGTAATATAACATTAATTTTATTTTTTCATATATTTTTCGATAGTAGAAAAAATTTTGTATGCTACTCATGTGTAAAATACCCTTTTTTTATTCATGGGATTGTCGCATTCGCCTACGGCTCATGCGACAATATTCCCATTCATAAAAAAAGATTCACTTTACACACTTGTTGCATAAATAACTATTTTAGATAAAAGTAAAAGTTTATTACGTTTCTCAAAAGATGCTGTTTTTAATACAACTATTTTGATCCATTCATCATAAAAGTTATGTTGAAAATTATTTTTTTTTTATTAGTATTTTTATAGTATTAATATGTAATAATTAATTTTTAATTTCACCCAGGACACAAATTTTCTTAAAAAATAGAGAAAATAGGTAAAACATAATGATTATGTGCCTATAAACGTATGCATTTCAATAGAAGCCAATCACGCAATGACGTCAATGCGCGGAGCGAACGAATTTGAGACGGTTAGGTATCATACCTTCCGTTTATTGTATCATGCTATATTATAGATAAGGGCTTTCCAACAAGACAAGGCTGAAAATGTGGTGAATTAAATGAACAATTTTACTACAATGAGAAGGCCCGTGTTTACGTCGTTTACTAATTCGTTTGGTACAATTTTTTGTGTGATTAGATTTAAAAAAAATCCAGGCACTGAGTTCTACTACTTAGTCTCAGTGAGTATCGAACAGCTAGCTCTCTTTTGTAGTTTAAAAATGCAATTAAATATCGTATCGAAGATGCGACTCTAAAAGGGCATAATAGACGGTTCTAGCAGTTAACAAGTTAAGCTCCCTGGAAACCGTTTTATGCGCACTAAGTTTTTTGATAAGGCATCGATATGCAAGTCCCACTTTAGATGGTTGTCCACAACAAGCCCCAAGAATGTCATAGATTCAACGTCAAAAGAGATGTTATTAAGCACAAAAGATTGCAACCTACTTCTATATGACAACTTTAATTTTAGAAAAGTTGAGGTAGAATATAATCGCACCGCAATTTAATGGTAATTTAGTCAGTATCATCTGCAAGAGACACACTTTACCCCTAATGTCCAGAAAAGCAATGTCGTTGATAAACAGCAGAAACAAAATAGGGCCTAGTACTGAACACTGGGGTACTCCAGAATCTATTGGCTTACAAGAAAACATCGACATATTAACTCCCACAAGCTGACTTCTGTTGTTAAGATACGACTTAAAACATTCGTAGTACTGTACTTTGTACTTTGGTAATTATGATATTATGATTTACACAATCAAAAGCTTTAGAGAAAGGACAGTAAATTGTTCCTGTAGAGTGATGGTTGTTCAGGTTATAGTATACATAATTAAAAAGGAAAAGCATAGCATCATTTGCTATTTAAAAATCCAATTTGATGGGTGGTAAGTCTTTTATTTAGAGATCTTTTCTTTCTTAGATGGTTTAGTGTGCATTCCGGCAGGTTTGTAAACATTTTCAGAGCAAGCCCATCAGTCCCAGATGAGGTTTTTTTTTTAGTGTCTTTAATTGTACTGCGAAGCTCAGCAAATGCTGCAGGCATAAATAAGAAACTGTGTAAATTCACATTAGCATTAGAGATATATGAAAGTGGATCATGAGAAGGTATTATGGTGTTCATTAGCTACATTAACAAATTAATTGTTTAGGTTCCCAGGTGAATTATCGATTGTGATAGACGAAGAAGTTTTATTCCTTAAGTCATTCACGCTAGATCAAGATTCTTTAGCAACGTTACAGGATCTAACCAGCCTCTTACTATAATAAATGTACTTGCCAGCTTTTATTGTCTTATGATATACTTTTCTGTAAAGTTTCACGCAATAATTGAAAAGGACGCTATCCGAATATTTTTTTAGGTGATATAATGAACGCATGTTCTTTGCAGATGTGCGTAAGCCTTTAGTTGACCAGGGTTTATGTTGTTTAATTTTGATAGATCTAAGAGGAAAGTATTTGAAGGCCAGAGTAGATAAAGTTTTTATAAATCTAGAAAATTCGGGATCGACATCATCAGAGAGGACAACTCAGTCAGCTGTTAGACATAGATGCTTGTAATTTAGAAAATTTTTGTCCGAAAAAATACGACATAATAAGGCGCGAAGCAATTTTGCATTTGGATTTTACCGAAAATTCTGTTAATACAGTCTCATGATCAGAGAAACCCGAGTTAAAGACAGCACAGTCAACGAATTCTGTATCAAATGATAACACGACATAGTCAATAGTACTAGAACTACTTTTAGTTAATCTAGTTGGTGTGTTAAGAAAAGTCAACATTAGTGCTGAAACATATATTGCGTTTTATCGGGAGGGTTTTAACGGGTCCTGTTTGGCGGGATGCAGACAACATATAATTTTAAATCGAACAGTCTACACATATGCGGTCAAAACGCAGAGATAGGACCATCTTGCCAAACAGGACCCGTTAAAACGCTCCCGCTAAAACGCAATGTACGTTTCAGCACTAACGGTTTCCACACAAATTTAATTTGCTTTTTAAAGGCTGGGACTCAAGCAAGCTCAGTTATCTTTAACTGAATATATGCATGTCAGCGTCAGGTTCTCTGTAAACACAAATAAGATATAGGTCATAAGCATTATGGTAGACCGTAATGGTAGACGGTAAATTCAAATACTTCCTCAGACAATAAATTATCGAACTTAGTCACTGCCGAAAAGTCGTTGTTAGTAGACATTATCATGGTACCTCCATAATATAAATTAGTTCTATTAAATTTAGTTACTGTAGTAGGTATAATTTTTGACAAACACAGGCTCATCAACATGAAACCAATGTTCAGTTATGGCAATTATTTCTGGAAAATTAAGCTCTTCTAATAAAAGAAATAATTCATCTGTTTTGTGTCTAAAGGACAGAATATTAATACGAAAAGCACTAAGCTGGCCATCATTCAATTTTTCAGAGGGTACTTGAGTCTCTGTTCGCGTCGATCTATCTAAAAATATCCCCCATAATTGGAGAGCCACATGAGCTGAGATGAGATGCTAGTGTTGGTGTGCCCTTCGAAATACATACTGGAGGGTTGGTCATGGAGATAGGCAAGGAATAGCCGAAGAGACTTTAATATGGAGGGTTCCTCAGTCTAGGCAGCAAATAACAACCATTAGCCGTATCCGAATCTCGCGTCAGACGCACTATAGGTGGAGTCATCGGATCCGTATCCAGCCCACCATCCCTCTTCGCATTCTTCACCACAACAACCTCCTAATTCCCCAGCTTAAGAGACCTACAGGCAGCCAATGCTTCCCTGTCAGAGCCAACCCCAACAGACCTCACGCCCCCAGGCATATGTACAGATGTTGAGTCAGAGCGTGGTGGTAGGCTTTGGCCGTCCAAAGTGTTTGGTACAAAATGTTGATAGGCAGTGGTCTAAGTGCTTGCTGCAGGCGGAGATACCTTTAAAGGTGTTAAAGATGAATTGGCAGTGAGTATTTCAGTGCACAGCGGCCACATTCTTATGTCCTTAAGCTACTTTAGGTGGCTTTTTTCGGCACACCAACCTTGAAATCGGAGTTTGAACAGTCATTATTCTTCAGCACTGGAAAGCATCGGATAAAGTCAGTGGTCTTTTTCTTTGGTATAGTGTGCAAGCCGGTTTGCTGTATAAGGAGGTGGGACACTACCACATAATGCCAGTCTTCTTTTATGGGGGATATATGAGGTGAGGGAGCAATGACTTTAGGAGAAGTAATAACCACTGTGTCATGGTTATCTATATGGTCGATCTAAGTTGAATTCGATTTTTTAACTGTTGGTGAGTTATTCTGTAACTAATAGTATATTATATACCTAGGTTGAGAAGTAAGCCATTATTTACCGAGCACTTTTATATCCTGAGGCGCGGAGCGCCGAAGGATATAATGTGCGAGGTTAATAATGGCCTTCTCAACCGAGGTATATATAGAATTTTTTTTACTACTAATTTTGATTCGATTTAATTTTTATATTAGTCATTTTCTACTAACTTTTCAAATAGTTCGAAATATCAAGTAGCCTGGAAGTTCAGTTGTCTAACTGACAGATATCGTAACAAGAAGCGTTTTTTCGCGAGCTAACTACAATTAATTTAATTGTGGTAAGTGAGGGGAAGTTTCGTGACGTCACTATTACATCATCATTTTTCAACTACGGCTTACTACAACTTACATACGTGACGAGGTGTGGTACTCGAGGTTTGATGGAGTCATGGCGGATTAATTTTGAAACGTTAAACATGTGAAATGTTTGTTTTTCCATTCTGAACAAGTTTGTAAATTATACGTTCATGAAATTCTTCTATAGAAGCCTCATACGCATCGAAATTCCTACACAAATGTGCCCCAAATGGGATTTGGGCAGCATAAAGTATCCTGAACATGTTCATCGAAAAAATACCATTAGTTTGCTTATGTCCAGAGGCCACCATTCTGTCATTAAAAATATGAGTAAACGTTCTGCACTGATCAAACTGATCATTTTCAAATAAATATGCAAAATATCTATATTCTTTTCTAGCAATGCAAGATCTAACTACGGTATTTTGGCGAAGACAGAAGCAGACAGTACAATTTGTGGTGGGGTGCCCGCTTGGCACTTACTTCAGTATTACTTGTAGTCAACCGTGGTTATTCGCCAAAAAACGCTAATAATCTCCTGACAGCTCCATACATACAAAGTACCTTCTCTCCATCTAAATTTTGACAAAATCGTATTATTAATAAGAATATTATGGGGTGGGGAGTCATGAAAAGTGAGTCATACTGTATATATTTTTTTTACTAATAGCACTGATAGAACCCTTATCATTATTTGAATTGATTAGATTTTGAAATTAATCATTTCCTACTCATTTTTCAAATAATCCGAAATGACAACTAGTTGTCAAACTAACAAGTTTGACATTTTGATATTTTCCGTTTCCGGTTCATTATTGACCTAGGGTTTTTTTAATATTATTATTTACCTAGGGTGAGAAATGTTACTTCTCATTTGAGGAATGGAGTAAATAATGGTGATTTATCATGTTAGTAGTAAAAAAAAGGTATTTAATTATTTTACTTAATTAGTTGGGCGCCACTTTGTAACTAACTAGTGTTCCCCACTTTGTGATTAATTTCTAGCTCAGTCGTACTTATAACTTATTATTTGGCTCATTCACCAATTTGTAAGAAGCCCAAAAGTTAATTTATTTAGTTTATTTGAAGGCGTGGATTAAAATATTTCCTTTGGTGATCTAAAAGGCGCCGCTTACGATAAATCAAAAAAGGTAAATTAAAAACAACTATATATTAACTATATGGTTAAATTACAACTTACGGTACCATGTGCACTACAGTTATGAACATAAGATAAAAATTGACTTAAAATTAGATTACAAATGCAATCAAATACAATTGATTATTGAGAATTTAGTTAACAAAATGATGAAAATGAAATTACCTTTGGTGTTTCACAAATTTAAAATAAATAAAATCTAGGTCTTTGCAATTCTCTCATATAAGTAACGCGTTACCTACGTTCCCAACTGTTCTTATTATCCGCAAACCACGTGATCGTTTGGGACCTCCTCTGGAAACTTCAACTGCCTGTACCTAAGCTTCCTAGCTATAGGCGTGTCCAGGGCTTACCAGTCATTCCAGTAATGGTTCCCAGTTGTCTGCACGTGCCTGCTATCGGATCGACTGTCACCACAATGATCTGCGTGACTGTTGTCTTGTAGGAACGTTGAACGTTTACATGAAAAAAGAATTGGGTGTCTTAGACCGGTGTACACTGCTAATTATAATTATAATTATACAGAGGAATATCCTGTGGACCTCAGTTTGAGATACAAGGTTTTAACCAACAACTTGAAAATTCACTGGTTACATAATCAGAACTTAAATTACAATTTAGGTTCAGCAAAAATTATAGATAATTATGATTAAATTACACTATGAATAATTACAGCTACTCAAGGTATTTCTTTTCTTTAATTAGAGATATGAAATTCAAAGGAAATGATGATTGAAATTATAAATTTAAAAGAAAATTATGAAACTTGACCAACAGTGGCTCTCGGCAACTTCAAATAGAAAATCACTAGACTTTAATAAAAAAATAAGGAAGAACGAGGTATAACATCTCTTAAATAAGTCTAATGACTCCAAATAGGTACTTAATTTATTAAGATGGCCCTTGGCACATAATAATTGGACGTAAATTACGTCTCAATTAATCAAAGATAAAGATAAGATAATTACTATCTCGCTTTGAGATAGGAACTATGTTTATAGATAATGAAAAAATCAACCAGGTAATAATTGTACACGTGCTTAACCTCTTTAATCAGCAAATGAATACAGATACATCATGGATCAAACATTGACACGATAAGCAATAATAATTATAGTTTAAAGCTACAAATAAACTGAAAAAGTAATGAATAAAGTCTGAAAAGCGAAAAATTTCTATAACTAACAATATTGCTAGGAAAAACCCTACTACAAATTCAATTTACTACCTTTTACAGGAAAAGATAAAATCTGCTCTGCGAATCTTCCCAACAATATCGTATATCATCAAATCTAAATGAAAAAATCTAAATAATGTGTGTGACCGTTTAAAACGATGAAATAATTCCGTTCTCGATAAATTTGGATTAAACCATTATCAAATTACACGAATTTCACCAATAAGAAACGCAACTATTCACCAAAAAAAAATTGGTATTTAACCTTAAGGTCACCAAAAAAATTTACAATTGTTGAAATCGCAATTACTTAAAAATGCAATACAAAAGCCAGATATAACTAAGTGAATTGGAAAAAATGTTTAATTACATATTTAAAGTATGAAAGGATTATTGAAAAATATGCAGAATGAATAAGATATTTTAAGATCAAAAATTATTACGACTCACGTGCCGACGCTTCACACAAGATGAGACGAAATTTTTCAAAACTGTATATTCTACCCATTAAAAATTGAACGTTTTTTTTTCATTGGCCAGTTCAAAACACGTGACAACCGTTGTAAGGGGCTAAGGCTAAGGAAGCATTCAAGCATTGCCTATCAATATACTAAATATTGAACTGCCTATCAATATACTAAACATTGAAAACCATTGATAAATAGGTAGAATTAATGGAGCGGAATAGACAAATATTTCATAACATATATTTAACATATATTCCGTTACAACTCCTAATAAATGGCTTATCTTTGGCAGCCAACTTTTCTATCGTGAGTGTCATTTGATTTACACTTTTTCCCATATCGCTCATTTTCCTTCAATAACTCTTCCTTTGATGTGAATTGTCGTGAATCTGAACTTTAACAGACTCATCATGATTGACCATAGATAGATAATCATTTGTTTGTTCCAAAAAATAAAAACACAGTAAAAAAGTTACAGTGCAATAGCCAGTGAGGCATGGAACATTGTTCAATACAATTTACAAAAAAAATAGAAAAGAGCAAAACATTTATATATAAAGATATACGTATACACAAAAATTACGTAAAATGTCTACATAAACTTACATGACAAAAAAAACATGTTTAAAAAATAGGTACCCAATGCTTACAGACTAACATACATCCGCCTTATATTTATCTATGCATACACATATTATAACATATTAGTATCTTTAGCAGCGCGATTTTATATGAGTACTCAGTTCTAACCTATCTTTATCATTAAAAAATTCCTCAAGGGAATAGAATGCCTTTTTAATTAAATAGTGTTTTACAATATTTTTGGCAGTGACCTTTGGTAACTCTCTAACATATTTTGGAAAACAGTTAAATATTTTTATAGCACAGTACACAACGTTTCTTTGGATATATGCAAAATTGTTTTTCGCAGGCAAAAGATTTGTTCTGAACCTAGTCTCATGATCATGCAATCGTTGAAACTCCGCAAACAGATCACCGTTTGAATACACAAATATAAAGGAATCAAGTACGTACATACTAACCACCGTTAAAATCCCTTGACTGACAAAAACGACCCTACAGGTATCCCGTGTTTTCATTCCATAAATATACCTTAAGCATCTCTTTTGAAGAATCAGGATTCGCCCGACATCAACAGAATTGCCCCAGAAAATCAAGCCATATCTAACTCTCGACTGAATAAATGCATGATATGCAGATATTGATGCCTCTGTGTTCACTTTATTCGCAATTACTCTCAATGCGTAACAATATTTGGAGATACTTTTTGCGACACTCTCGACATGCGCTCTCCAGTCCAGTCTTCTGTCAATCAAAACACCCAGAAATGAGACCTGATCTGTAGAAATGATACTTGTGTTATTGTAAGTAAATCTGAGTACCGTCTCCTTTATTTTTCCAAAAATAACACATTGTGTCTTCGGCATATTGAGAAGCAGACCCGAGGCTGTAAAGTAGCTGTCGAGAGCCTCGCATGCCTTATATACATTTGTTAATAAAGCATCAGAATCCACAGTACTAAATATAAGGGTAGTGTCATCCGCATACAAAACCGTATACTCGTCCGTTACATCAGCCAACTCGTTAGTATAAATAATATACAGTAAAGGACCGAGCATAGATCCTTGAGGGACACCCCTGGTGATCGAGATTCTATCTGATGCAATAAGTCTACCATAAGCGTCACACTCGACAACTTGCTGCGTGCGATTCTTTAAATATGATTTTATCAGTTGATAGGCATTTCCACGTATTCCATAGTTTTCCAGTTTTGTGCAAAGAATATCATGACTGACACTGTCAAAGGCCTTTGACAGGTCCATACACATTGCCATGGTAATATTTTTGTTATTCAGCGAAGTAAATACATTATCGATTGCCTGATAGATAGCCCTTATGGTAGACTTACGCTTCCTAAAACCATTCTGTCTATCAGAGATTATAGCACCCCTCTCCAAGAAGTCTATCAGTCTAGCATATATTATCCCTTCAAAAATTTTGCCAATATTAGAAAGAAGGGAAATGGGTCTATAATTTGACTCCTGGTCCACCTCCCCC
>MU182559.1:44862-69521 GCA_016904865.1 Pissodes strobi | reverse complement strand
TTATTGGAAATATTATGTTGAAAATATCTGTAATCAAAGACAGAAAATAGAAATATCTGTAATCAAAGACAGAAAACAGAGAAAATAGATACAGATTGAATATATCTTGCTTCATTTCTTTGTTCGAATGGAATAAATTTTCTTGTGTATTATCAGGGATTCTGTTATGGAGGCTGCGAATGTCATCATTTTTTTTTTTAAATTTTTAATTTGGAGTCATGGTTACTCAAAGTGCCCTTAATTTAAGAAAGGGTTGCAAGAAGGTCATTGCTCTTCATTTAACATTAAAAGCGGCTTGTAAAGGTAAGAGATAGAAGTGCTCTATAGCATTCATGCTAAAAATTAGGTATGTGTTCTGTTCTTCTTTCCAAAAGACGAAGACGAAGTTTAAGAAAATAACCTCAAAATCTTAAAAATCCCGGGGGCTACGTTGACTCAAATTATTCGTACGTTTCATTTTTTCTAAGTTTTGTAAAGTTATTATTGTCACTTTTAGTTACCAATGGGTCGCCAAAGTTATCCCGGTACTTGTGTTCCCAGTAAATAAAAACAAACCAAAAATATGTAGTTGGTGTGATAGATAGTTAACAATGTAGCGTTAAAAGGTCAGTGAAACTTTTAGTTGATAAATTATTTAAAATGGGGATTCCTAAAGCCCCATTTGGGTGGCTGTATAATTAACTACATTGAAAATATTGAATATTTTGCGTGGACCTCTATTAAAAAATTGTTTTCGACTAACTCCAGTGCCACATATTAAATTGTATCAAAACGAGATAGCCTGGATGTTGCACTGTCAGCTTATCAAGTATTTGCACAATTCCTTGTAAAGTACAGTTTATTTTTTTGGAGAAACTCATATTATAATTGTGCCAACTGGGAGGATGTAAGAGAGTTCTACCTGGATTTTCTTGGATCGATCAACCTTTGACAGACCAACGCGGCGTCACGGCGCCTGCGTCTACAGCTAAGGAAAAAGCAAACATGGCCGCCGAAATGTGTTCATCGCACTTTACCTTAAACGTTCCCCATGGCAACGCGGTCCCCACCATGTCCAACCTCAACCCTACCATGACAGAAGTTAAGTTTCACCACCGTGACATTCGTAAAATCATCAAAAAGCTAGATACGCAAAATGCATCAGGGCCGGATGGAATACATGCTATCGTTTTAAAAAAATTGCGCCTACGAACCAACACCCATTTTTTCCAGACCTTTTTCTCTGTCTTATATTCTATAAATTCCGTGTCATTTTTGGAGTGTTTTCTATTTTACGCCAGATTTATTCAACTTCTCAACTTTGTTAATTTTTAATTCTGTACTCGTAAATCTTAAGAATTAAAATAATGAAAGCATTAGCTTCAATAGCGATGTTCAGCCAATTCCTAAATATTTTAATCGTAATTTGTGTTATTAAAGAGCGACGTTTATCCTTAGGAATTAAAAATTGGAGAATTTTATTTCACACAGCGCTAGGTTTTGATAGACCATTTGCAGAAATTAATTGATTTGCAGTCCTTTTAGATTTATTTAATCCCGATAATTTACAGCCCAAAATTAAACGTATATCTAGAGCCATTGAACCTCACTCGAATAGACAACTCAGCGCTTCGGCAGTCGAAATAACTTGCGAGTTGTGGTTTGCGTCGCTTAAAAAAAATAAATATTCATCGCCCGGTGTAATTAAAAAATAGCACTTTACTATTTAATTTATAAAGGCTATAAGCAAAAAGTAAGCAATGATCAGAAAATATCTTTCAACCTGCCATTCAGAGAGTGGTTTTTAATCATTTCTTCTGAGTTTAGACGACCCTACTAAACAACAGCTTTTTGAAGTAATAGCTATAAAGTCAGTGTGGTTTTCTTCAGAAAGATTCTTTGAATGCTACTAGCAAATTTCATCATTCTTCCTGGATAAATTATTTTTCCTGGCTCGAAAGAAGCTGCCTTCGCTGAAGGTATTGTATTAGAAATCTGTATTAAAAGCTGCATATACATTAATTTATACGTAAGTCTGTGATATTATGCGTTCTATTCTAATTATCGTAGTTAGTGTCACTGAAATAAAATTTATTGCTATTTGCACATTAAACATTGGTAAGTTAGCCAGTTATTAAGAAAGAACCTTTGGTATACATATATTGCTGTAATTAACACTAAAGGTGCTTATGGCCAACTAACGGCACGCTAGTAATTAAGTTGGATTAAAGGATAATTTCCACGTAGGTTTATAATTACTTCATAATAATCCTCATATACAGAGGTATCATTCCATACTCTGGAGTTAATACATTTAAATGAATGTACCTTTAACATGTATCTACACAATAAAGTTTTTAAATAATAGTATTTCAGTTTGGATCCTTAATTTTATTAAAATTAAACGTAGTGACGAACGCCCTGAACTTCTTGAAATTTTATATATATATATATATATATATTGCTTCAGTTTAGTCGGTAATTTCATAAGGTCATATTTGACGCACGATGAATTACGCGCAAAATTGGAAGATAGTGACAGTGACTATGAATATGGAATTAGCGATGAAGATGAAAGTGACATAGAAGACAACCGTAGAAGAGCAGATAGAGATTCCCGATAAATTTGATGTAGAGAATAATTTCGAAACATTTTATATGTCAAAGATAGGTTTTGGGTGATAATATCATTCAACCCCTGCAACTAGAAGGTGTGCCCATAACTTTGTAAATACATCTGTTGGTCTCAAAAACGCTGCAAATTATTACACACCGGTGTATTGTTTTCTTGTACAACCAATTTTTCTGTTTTGATCACTGTTTCGCACAGATCATGTGCTATTATAAATGAGTTAGAACGTCGTCACGCCGCAACATTGCCTTGAAATTGAATGTAAAAATAAGAAACTAACATCTCGGGAATTAAATTTAAATATTACATTGGAATAACCGGGTGGAGACTGGTCTGGGGGACCATCAGGCCTGAACGTCTCCAGGATAGAAAATAGACTGCGATTGGACTTCTGCAACATGAGAAGTATCAACAAAAATATTAGCTCGTTCCACCAGCACCTAACATCAAATAAGCCTCATATGTTAGCTCTATCAGGAACAGAAGTAAAATCAAGCACCGGACATGTTTACTTGAATATAACCGGACCTTTAACCCCGATTTCGACATAACTCTGGATTAGCTGTTTTTATACGAGACGATTTATGTTTTCAACGAGAAGAAAAATGCGAACCTAAGAACTTCGATGTCAGGTGGTTCAAATTAGGTACACATCGAGCAACCAAATTCATTTGTTGCTTGTATAGACCACCTAGGAAACACCGATATAATCGACTTTTCTCAAATATTGGTATTCTGCAGATCAACAATCCAACGGCAGAAATTATCATAGTAGGAAAGTTCAACGTACATAACACCGACTAGTTGAAACACTCCAACAAAAACGATGACCAAGAACGAGAAGCCGAGTCTTTTGCTATAAGTCACGGATTTACTCTGCTAGCCTCCTAGATCTATTCTTAACAATTAATTATGACGTCTACACCGTAACTGACTAACCTCCGTTGGGCTCATTAGACCACAATCTTATCTCTGCAACCTGTGAACTTGCTATCAAATTACAGGATCCACAGGTACCCCAAAAGTTTTGACACTACAAATCTGCAAAATGGCGTGATCTATGAAAAATATCTCAAACGATAAACCATGGTTTGGGAAAAACTGCTCAAGATCAGTCAATGCCCCCTATCGCAAATGGCGCCGTGATCCGACAGCAGAAAATCGAAATATTTTCGTCACGACTAGAAACCAGTGTAAGCGAACCATTGACGAGAGCAAGAATGGATATAACATGC
The DNA here is from genome assembly GCA_016904865.1 of Pissodes strobi. Lineage (NCBI taxonomy): Eukaryota > Metazoa > Arthropoda > Insecta > Coleoptera > Curculionidae > Pissodes > Pissodes strobi. The sequence continues at coordinate 65,675 of MU182559.1, read as the reverse complement.
AGATCAAGAACAAGCTTCTCAACTCTTCTAACAGATCAAGATCTTTTTAGTCAGTTGCAAAAGCTGTCACTCAGGGTTTTTCAAGGACGTCAATTTCACCACTGACCAAAGATGATGGCTCAATAGCAGCAAAGGCCAAAGAAAAAGTGAACATGCTTGCCGAAATATTTGCATCAAAGTATACCTTAGATCATCAAGGAAAGACTCCCCAACTATCCCGAGAGCGAATTTCTCAATGCCGGTTCTGGTATTTAGCCAACGCGAAGTGAAATGAGCGCTCAAAAGCATAGACACCAACAAGACCACAGGAACGGATGGCGTTCCAGAAATAATGCTGCACCTGTTGTCGGCCAAGTGGAAGAAGTTGTTTAGTTCTCACTCCTTATGACAGATTCACTGCTATCTTTGAATATGTTAGAACCGGTAACTCTCTTAATTTATCTACAAACTGCTGTTCTGTCCATCTGGAGAGGGCTTCTTTAGCTTCTTAGCTTTAGCTATTCCCAGCACTGGATCTGGATCTATGAAGGCCGTTGCGGAAGCTTGCTTAGCAAGAGCATCAGCTCTCGTTGCCTTCATTCCCTGTATGCCCAGGTATCGAGATCAGTGTAAGTTTATTTTCTCTTCTTAGTTAGTGCAGTTCCATACTGCCTTCGATGAACAACGGTTAGATTCAAGAGCTTTTTAAGCTTCTTGACTGCGCGAGAATATTTTGATTGACTTGCCTTTATAATTTCTATCGATGAGCCACTGTGCAGTCATATCAATGGCTTTAACTTCAGCCTGAAGAATGGTTGCATGTTTACCTAGGGAACAATTAAGTTTAACCTTAGTGTTTTTATTCCATGCGGCGGCTCCTGTACCATCATTGGTCTTGGAGCCGTCAGTGAACCAGCTATTTTCTGTTGTTCTCAGATGTTCGAAGTCTTTTGCCCATTGGTGTCTCTCTGGTAGGAGGACGTCATAGGCATGGTAATAGGTAGTGTTGGTAGGCATAACATCTGATGGTAGCCCAACAAACTGTCCCGCTCATAAGCGTTTTTTAGCTTATGGGGCTCCATGATGATCGCCTGCAGATTGTTCATGTCCGCCTTTGTCCAACTATACGTAGCCCATCTGGCCTCCCTCTCTAGTACTATTTGAAGAGGTGGCAGATTTAGACGACACTCAAGCACTGCCGTGGGTGTAGTACTAAAGGCGGCACTAGTTGCCAGACAGGATAATTTGATTCTCGCGTAGCTCTGTAGCCTCCTAGAGAACCCAGCTGCCAATCCATATGTCATCAATGGTCTTATGACCTCAATATAGAACCAGTGCAATTGTTTGGGAGGTATGTCCCATATTTTGCCGCAAATACGTCTGCAAGTCCATAATGGCAGCTTCGCTTGTGTAGCAATTTTATCCAGATCCGCATTCTAGTTAAGTGTCTTATTTAAGGTAATTCCCAGATACTTCCTAAATCTTTGTGTCATGAATTTTACAGTTCCTCTATGCTTTTCAGCTTCATTAAGTTATTAAGCAAATGATAAAACTAAGTTCATTTAATGAGAGCCATGAATTTGTTTTTTATTCCTCATCAACTGGGTAATGTCAGGCTTGATAGAAGAAAGTTGAATTCTCATGTCTGGTTCGGCATCCAGTCTATTGCAGTATCTTGTTTTTGCAGCTGTATATGCTGAAAATCCCGTTTCACACAAGTACGTTATTGGGAACGGCAGAAGAACATTCAAAGCCTCTGTGGCAACTTGTAGATATTCATCACGAACCCTGCACCAAAAATCATTCAGTGAAATTGTTTTGAACAATGATTCCATGCTTGTGTCCGACGTCATTTCTAAAAATTATTCATAGATCTGATTTGACATATTTTCAGGCTTCTGAAATTTGCATGGAAAAGGGTTTTGAATCCATGAGTATATTTTCAGTTGATTATTCTGTTCTTCATGGAAGTAAGATTCAAAAGTCGCTCGCAGATTATTAATATCGCAATGATCGCACCAATTCAAGAAATGTTTCATTTTGAAATAATTCTGTATCACTAAGACTAAGGTGACTAAGGAACTCACTTAGGAATGAAAAGCTTTCTATTTCTCTCTTACCAAAACAAGTAATTCAAAAATCTAGTTTTCTTTTAAAGGCGGTTATCTTGTTTTTAGCAATGAAAACTGTGAAAGCTGTTTTCCTTGTAGTGACGTGTTTAATTCATTAAGTTTTCCAAACATGTCTCCTAAAAATGCTAGTCTAAATAACCAGCTTTTATCGGACAAATGGTTTCTAACTTAAAAGGAATATCTGTAAGAAAAGCTTCTAATTATGTTCTCAGTTCAAAAAGTCTTGTCCATTAGTGTTTTATGATTGCTCCCATAATCTTCACATAATATTGAGAACAATCGGGATTGCAGTGGACGTGACTTGAAAAAAATAATTATTTTTACTGCCTCAATAAGAACCAATTTTAGATTTGGCGGCGTTCTGTTAACGGCGCGGCAAGTGATTGTCTATGCAGGATGCAGTGATTGGAATTACAATTGGGCGCTTTTATTTTCAATTGTGATACTGTTCCTGCTGTTCTATCTGTGGTCTGAGCTACATCGGTATAAATATCGATGCAATCATTTCAATCGAGTTGGTTTTCTTCATAAATATGTTAATCGCGTTAAAAATTTCTTCTCCGGTTGTGTTAGTAGGCAGCGATAAGCACATAAGCAAGTCTTCTTCGAGTGAATGTTTATATGGATATCGCACAATTACTGGCAAGATGGCCAGCCCTGCAACATCAGTCGACTCATCCATTCGCAAGACGAATTTGTTATTTTGAAGCCGTGCAACCAGTTCTTGTTTTATGTATCCTGCGAGATTCCCAATCCGGTGCGAAACTGTATTGGTCGAAAGCGGCGCTGCAGAAAGATGTGCGCTTTTCCTGGTGGGGCAATGTGGTGACTAACCAAATGCGATGTCTCCGTGGTGTTTTCATTTACAGTGTGAGTCGCATACGTCATCAGACTTTTTGGCTTCTTAATAATTGTTCTTTTTATGTACAAAAAATTCTTTACTCTTTTGTTTGAAGTCAATGCTGCACTGTTTCTAAATGTCAGCGCATCTTGCCGGTATCATCGAACTATTAGGAAAGAGTTTGCTGCCCAGCATATAGTGAGGTGAGCCGTAGAAATCAACATATCCGAGATTAATATATGATTCGTCATAATTTCGTTTTTCGCTTTTAGTATGTCATTAGATGTTTTACTTCTTGAACTTGAAATCATAGTACTAGAACTTGACACGGTCATATCACTTTGATTTGAATTTAACGCATCATCCAAGCGAACCCTCCGTGGATGATTTTATTTTTATTGCAACATCTTTAAGCCAACGCTCCATCCTCCTTTAACACTGATTTGATTTGGCCAGTTTTGTGAGGAATAGAATCTCTTCACGCACGAAATACAAGACATTACAACCACTACGAACAACACAAGCGAACATAAAATACTGAGCGTGGTGCGAGTAAATTTTGCGGTATGCTGCTTGATTAATTAATTTTCCGCGCCAAACAATCCACCTTTATATTATTATTATACAACCATCGAAGCATCTCGAATTGCCCAGAAATTTCGGGCAGCTAGACTTCGCGTCAACGAGAAGCAGCGCGACGTACCGAGGTCATTCAATTGCTTATAGTCCGAGAGAGAATGGTGGTGTATGTGTAACATTTCGATGTAATAGGTCGGGAGCATACTTAACAATATATTAAATTTACGTATATGTACCCGTAAAACCTGTAAGTAGGCGTTTTAATTGGTAGTTTATTTTTATCTTAGGTAACTTTATTCTTACAGGTTCCTCTTTAATACATGTATTAATTTTATTATGACTACCGGCTGAGCCTTACAGCATCGGGGCTCCGCCGAGCACACTTTGAGTAACGCTAACCAAGCATTGCTTCTTGTATTGGAAACGATGACCTGAGAGATATATCAGAGGAGTGAATTTTTGCAAATTTTCCACTGATATTAAAGCTTGGACGTAAGCTTTCCTATTTAAATGCATTGTGCTATTTATTTATATAATAAATAAAATCAGTTTCTGTAGCGTCGTAAATTCTACCAAAAATATAGTTTTTTCCCTTTCCCTGGTAGATCTATATAATTAGAACTTGAAGTATGAACCAAGAATTTATATCTTAAAATTTAAAATATTAACTGTTTTTATACTTTTGAATGTTGGAACGCACCCAACCGGTATGCATTAAAACATTATGACTCTGAATCTATCCACATGCTATCCGCCAGCCAGGGTATTATTATGGCTTTGCATGGCCCTCCACTCGCTACGGGGGCTCAATCAACAAGAACTAATCAAGCGCTAACCAAAACTAACCCAAGGCTAACCCAAAATTAAGCAAAAAGGGTAAATTAATAAAAAACAATAAACAAAACATCTGTCGCGACCGTGGTTAGATTCAGGGTTGGCCGTGGCTAGCTTCCGGGTCATAATGTTATAATGCAACCGGCATCAACGAATACAGTTCCGATCGAAGTGTTAGTAGACGTACCTCATTTTCGAACGTTGTCTTGTTTCTTGGAACTTGACATGGTCTTCTCTTCCTAGCGATGAACGCGTAGGTAGAGGAAAATACTAGTTTCGAGGTCGAGAGAATAAGGATGAAAGATTTGGCCATCATGAAATAAATTGGCAAACCCTCTGCCATAACTATTTTCTCGTATTATCGGCAATATAGTCCTGTGAATGTACTTTATGTATTATGGTTACCCTTTTAAGAGATATGTAATATTTTTGTGTTTCTATATTAGATAATTTAAACTATTTATAATTTAATTAGGACCTTTGTGTTAGGATCTCTACCAACCATGACTAGTGGATTCAACTTCCATGTGACCATTTGGGAATGATCCACAAAGAGGTCCTATAGTTGTTTATTTTACCTATAACACCTTACTCTATCTTTGTCAAAACTACCGTTAAATGATTTTTAACCCTGCGTTACTCGCGCGGGGTGTTTTGAACACCCCACGCGCACACATATATCAATATCTTTTAAATAAAATCGGTCAGGATGCCTCACCCTTGTCTACCTGCATGAATTTACTCCCACTAGCATGTCGCATTAGAAGGCCAATGTGCGTTTGACCGTTTCAGAGTTAGAACCTGCTTGGGGTGACGCTGACACCCCGCGAGTAATTGTGGAATATTTTTTACCTCAGAAACTTAGATTAAGGTAAGCGAATTACTATATTTTTACACATTTTATGGGTAATTACTTGTATTATTTACATATGGTATTACTTGTTCATCAAAATAGAAATTCTATTTTCCAGAAACATAGACCCTTGGAAAAGGGAACAAGATCGTCTAATTCGGTTATTTGAGGAAGTAGAAACGGACGATGAGCCGGCATCGGAAGGTGAAATAAACAATATCCTAAGTGAGTCAGAAACGGAGGACAATGCAGAAGTTTCCAACCATGAGTTTGAGAGCGATCAAGAGACAACAGATGAAAATTATGATCCAGACACTAGTTCTTCAAATTTTTATATGGGCAGAGACAATATCACGAAATGGAATAAAGAAAAAGACAAAGGATCAGTTAGAACCAGAGCTCAAAACATAATTATATAATAACTTAATAATAGTTTAAGTGAGTTTTGTTTAAAGCTTGTATTTACAGTATTTGGGAATCGGCCTTAACTGTACCACTATTTTGTTAAGAAAAAATAGGTTCTAAAAAAATATTTATAAAAATATTAATAAATAACTTTGTTTACGAGCGAGATTGTGTTTCAATTATCCAAATATAGCACTATAGAAGCAAAAAGCTATAATAGCTAAAAAATAATTTTTCGGTAACCTATAGCGATTTTTATTTTGGGGTGTTTGTGACACCCCGCGAGTACTGGTGGCCTACAAAGTAGGCGCGAGTAACGAAGGGTTAATTGTATATGATCTATTATCGTGTCTAATACCGTTTCTTTATCATTATCTGATTAAATAATAGCGACCATCTTCGCTACCGTATACGATATAATATTGATTAGCAAATGTATTACTAACACAACTGTGATTACATGATTTAATTTTTGTATTACGTACATTTACCTAAATGCTACGTCCTAACTGTAAGTCATATAAGTACTTATCTTATTCTTATCGAACTTATCGTTAACAGATTTTTAATCCTTAATTATCTCTGATCGTATCTATTACCGCCTATTCGCCTATTACCGGTGTCAATCAACATCTTCGCACACACACACCGCTCGTCGAGCACCATAGGGTCTCCCTTTAGGGTGTGTGCCACTGACATAAAAAAATGCTTAAGATTATTTGATTAGTTAATACAGACTTCATTCATTAATTTATCTGATTTAAACTCGGTTAGTAAATAACTTACTAACACAACAGCAGTTGTCTGATTTACTTTTTATGTTACATATACTTACATAAATGCTACACGCATATGGTATGGCAGCAGACCGTCTTACCTAGATACCACTTTAGGTTTTCATCCCTATGCAGGTTACCGAATTGAGCTCATTTCGATATACTAGGTAGATCTTCATTTATCAGATTTTCTCTTCACAGGTTAAGGTATTTGATTTCATTTTTCTAACCGTTTATTGTCCACTGATATTAACGCTGCCATGGGATTAATTTATAATATTTTTTATTTAGCAGAGTAATCTTTATTTAAGGCTTTCTGTGAATATCTGCATTTAGCCAGAACTTTAAATTTCAGACTTTCGTTGGAAATATTACGTTGGAAATATTTCAAAAATGCAAACTACGCAGTATTGCGGATTAAGAATTTAAGATTAATGATTACTGATTTTATAATTTGAGTGATACTTATTTTGCAAAATCATATTATTATTTTAATTGCGATAAAATAATCTCAATTAGGTTTGAGACCTATTTCATTTGTTTTGTGTGTGTCCGAGAAAATACTTCATATTTAAATAATAAGCTATTTAGCGCAGGGGTCCTTGCGGTTTACTTTAGTATGCTGAAGTCAAGGCCAAGTTGAATTTATTAATTTCCTTTAAAGTTTATCCAAATTCTTAAATAGGATATTTTTCTAAATTTATATATATACAAATCGGCTTCAGAACGTTCTTCGACGTCTTCCGATGCCCAGTTGCCATTGATCTCTGTCCAACCAGAGATCATCTTCCAGTCCCCGGTCACTTATCTCCTTGTCTATTCCCTCTCTCCAGCCTTTTCTTGGTCTTCCCCTTTTTCGTCTTCCTGCTGGCTTCCAATCTAGGATCTGTTTTGGCAGGCTCTGGTCAGACATTCTTTGTATGTGGCCATACCATTTTAGTTGTGTTTTATGTCGTCAACGATTGTACTATTTGTACCCATGATTTCTTGAATTCTGTTATTAGTTATTCTTTCCGCTCTAGATTTTCCTGCAGCACGCCTCCAGAAATCCATTTCTGTCGCTTCGAGGGTACATACAGTTCTCTCCTTTAACTGCCATACTTCGCTTCCATAGGAAATAATGCTTTTTACAATTGTGTTGTATATTCGGTGTTTATTTGTTCTAGAGATATGGTTGTCCCATAGGACACTGTTTAGCATAGATATTGCTTTTCTTCCTGGGGTATTTCTATTTTTGATAGCTTCATCTAGCGTTCCACTATTTGACATCTTCACTCCCAAAATATATGTATTTTTCGCAACCTTTAGACCATTTCCAATGGTAGATTTTGTTAGGGTCCGCCGACGCACATGTATTCGGTTTTAGATATGTTGACCTTTAGTTCCCATTTGCTATATTCTTCTACTAGCTTTCTGGTCATGTATTCAAGATCGTCAATGTCTTGCGCCATTACCACTTGATCATCTGCGAAGCTTAGGGTATAGATGGTGTTGTCGTTAAGCAAGATACCCATAGTGCTACATTTACGATTCCCTTGTAGCAGCGCTTTTGCTAAAAATATTTTGAAAATGGTAGGAGATAAACAACAACCTTGCTTTAGGCCGTTGTTTGTGAAGAAACCGTTGGAAAGAGTGATTCCAACTTTTATTTTTATATGAGAGTTTTTGTAAATTTCCCCAATGGCTTTGATTATCGTTATATTGATGTTTGTTGTCTCCAGGGCTTCCCATAGTTTAACCATTGGAACGCTGTCGTAAGCTTTTTTCAGGTCTACGAATAATAGGTAGACTTCTTTGTTAACGGCTGACATTTTCTCTAGAATTTGTGTTACATAGAAAAGGTCATCCACTGTTGATCTTCCTGCCCGGAATCCAGCTTGTTCTTCGGCTTCGTTGACAGCCAATTCTTGTTCTATTCTGGTTATAAGTACTTTACAGTATAATCTACTTATCGACTCCGCAACTGCAATGCCTCTGTAATTGCCAGATTCTAAATTTAATTGCCCTAATTTCAATGCTTAAAAATCATTGATATATTCTTAGTAGGAAATTTAGTAGCACCTTCGCTCAATTGTCATCTCTACGACCCACACCTATAACTATCTACACGGCTGAGTGAACTAGGCATATGGATGGGTTGTTAAGCAATTAACAAATCGCGCTACATTTCTCCTTATTTACTTTATTAATTATCCAAATATAATGTTTCCTAAATTTTCTCTCATTTTACGCACTTCTGCTTATACAGTGTGACTTTTAAGCACACGTGGCTAGTAAACTCTCGCTTTGACATCAATATGACAATCAAAAAGCCTCTATTATGTAAAAATTTTACAGAAATGCACTTGTGTCATAAAGAAATATTAAAAGGACCAATTGCGCCCGTACGCAAATCTTTAATGGCATCCTTTTTGATCATATGTGTTTCTCACATCGAATAATATTTTAACAATAAAATCAAATATATTATCAGAATATATTTAAATTAATATTAATATTTTTTAGATTTTTAAAAATAATTTTTTTAAAGTTCTTTTGAATAGGTGCAATAAATGTTAAAAATTGTAATATAAAAACAATAACACAAATTATTTACGCTACTAAAAATAGCAAAGTTAAAAAATAATACCCTCTGTTGACCACCCTAAGAAATGCTTTAACCCAAGGATAGAAAATAATATGCAATAATTAATGATATAGCTATATACTACAATACAATATTACTTTTTGACATTTTAAAATCACTTCAGGTAAGGAATTTTGATATCGGTGCATAAAAACAATATTTTGGTGTAATAATATGCATTGATTGAAAAATACTATTATGTGTGGTGTTGTCTAGCTAGCTTACATCTGTATAACTAAAGCATTGGTCAAAGGCGGTAAATTCAAAGATTATAAATATTTGTAAGTTCTTTTTTTATGGAACTGGCACACAGCACACACTAAAGGGAGATCCAATGGCGCTCGACTAGCCGCGTCTGTGCGATTATGTTGATTGACACGGTTCTTGAATAGTTGTAGGTTGTAATTAGGGGGGAAACAGATGTCCTGGGAGTGAGTTCCACAGTGCTGCAGTGCGCCAGACAAAGGAGTTCTTGTAAAGCGATGTGCTGGGTGTTTCCAGTTGTACGACGAACTGGTGCGCTCTTGCCGACTGTCACGACTGCCTGACAGGCGTTTTCAGGGGCGGAATGAGGCCGGCCAAATCCTGGGATCATCTGCCGTGAAAGTATCTGTAAAACAGGGACATCTCGGCACATGTCTGCGGTGTTCCAGACTATCCAGATTTCGGGTCAACTCTGGGTCGCCGATGAGACGTACAGCTCTCCTCTGAATGGAATCCACCAGCTTTAAGGTTTGCCTTGATGCGGCACCCCAGATGTGAGAGCAATATTCTAACCACGGTCTTATTTGCGCTCTGTGCAGCGAGAGCAACTGCTGCGGTGTATACAGTCTTTTGTTGCGAAATAGCCCACCAAGCTTCTGGGAGGCTGACTGCGGTGTTAATATATTTAAAATATTTATATATTGATTTTATGTCAAGAAGTATTATGATTTATATAAAATGACCTAAAAGCGTCCCGTGTTATTTTCCCGATATATTAAAGCATAAATAAAAATAAAAATTTATGTAATATAGAAGACGCATTTATTACCCGTAATAAAACATTCAGAGACGTACAGCTCTCTTCTGAATGGAATCCAGCAGCTTTAGAGTGTGCCTTGGTGTGGCATCCCAGATGTGTGAGCAATGTTCTAAGCACGGTCTTATTTGCGCTTTGTTGAACAAGAGCAACTACTGTGGTGTATACAGTTTTTTGTTGCGAAATAGCCCACCAAGCTCCTGGGAGGCTGACTGCGATGTTAATATATTTTAAATACTTATATATTGTTTTTTATTTCAAGAAGTATTATGATTTATATAAAATGATCTAATAAAAGCGCCTTGTATTATTTTCTCGATTTATTAAAGCATAAATAAAAATTAAAATTTATGTAATATAGAAGACGAATTTATTGCCCGTAATAAAACATTTAGACCGTGATCCGGTATGCTCTCGTATACCCTCAAATGAATTATGTGGATACCTGAAAAAGTTTTATTTTTGATACGTTTCTTTATTTCGTTAGCATCTGTGAGGTATAAATAAAAGGAGTCTGGTGCAGAATTCTTAAGATATACAAGTGGATCCTGAGAGCTGTGAACGGGCGTTGATTTCAATAATACGAATTAAGAATATTTGGATCCATAGTTATGGGGTCACTTGAACTAACAGACCTCCCTCTCAGTGCGTTCACAATGGACCACTGTTCTCTAGGCTTGGGTTTATTCAATACCTCCTATAACTAGGCCAACTAGCTAATATTAAAATTTGCAGTCACGTCATCAAAAGTGGTCTATACTTTTTTGCAATAAGAAAAGCATTAAGAGGAGCCAAGAGAAGCCCAGTAAAAGTATTAACTATTTTATCGCGCCTACTTCCGTATTTAACGTTGATTGCCACGCTGGGCGACTGGAATGTCAATTCACATCTCGACGTCATGTATCCGGTGCTGCCGGATTGGGCACTTTGTCACAATTTGAGCTACTTGTTACTGTAGTTTGCCACAAATTATTACTCAAAGAAACGTAAAATACTCGTCTCGGATTCCAAGATTACAATTAACAATATATTAAATACTTAATGTAAAAGTTTGCTTTGGTATATTATAGTATAATTATATTAAATATAAATGAATATTTAAAATCCGAAAAGTAAATATATAAAAACCGGAAAGTGAAGTAATAACGGAATCAAATCATTTAAGAAAATAAACGTTGCTAACCAATAACCTAATTATTTTGTATAAATATTTAGTTCCATTTAAAAACATAATTTCAAATGTCATTCAACAAATGCTGTAAAAATTAAAGTCCAACTAAATATACGTTAAATATTTTACATCCCAAATAATGTATGAAACTAACTTTACCAACCCAGACTAACCAAATCCTGAGGGTCAGAACGAGGCAATTCTACAAATTCGTAACAATATTTATTTTTTACCATTGCGCAACGACTGACGCAAACGATTTAATATTTGTTCCAGAATGACGAGACGGTTCTTAAAAATCTGGCAACGCTGCCTGCTATCTGTTGGCGTACTTTCAATCGACGTTCAATCGACCGGTTTCCTAATTACTCTTCTATTTCAATTGATTTTTCTTTCATTTCTTTATAATATCAGTCCTTTATTGTGTTTAAATTTATGTGAACAATGCCGTGCAGACGTTGTGCCCCAGGCTGCCGTGGAAACTACTCCAACGGACCTAAAGTTCATGTTTTTAGCTTTCCAAAAAGCGATGTGTTGCAAAAGAAATGGCTTCAAGCTATTCCGCGAGACAATTTAGTCAGGTATTATTATAGCGACTAATCCCTGATTTAGTACCCAATAAAAAAAATAAAGTGTGTGAGTTACATTTTTCTGCAGGTATAATTTGGATTAATTCGCAACAGGATTCAAAGTCAGATAAAATCATTGCAGTACATTTAAAATACCCTCGATTGAAGGAAAATACCATACCAACTATATTTCCAAACTGCCCCAATTACTTATCAAAAAAGGTGTTTTTTCGTAAAAGTAAAGACCAAAGACAACTGTGAAATGTCTTTGGTAAAGACGAAAAAAATAAGGAACTTGAGGAATTACAATTGTTCTAAGCAATACAAACAACAAAGTAAAGAGGAGTTTAATATCCATAGAGAGGCTACATGTTTTATAAATTTTGAGGAGTTTTTAAAACTATTTTAAAATTTTATTGTTAAGGAATGGTGGTTTCCAGTAAGAGCTATAGACAAAATAACTTTATTTAATATACTCCTGGTCTTATAATGAGTTGGGCGATTGTATTAAATAATAATTTAATATTAGAAACATTTTTATATAGCCAGTCTATTTCTGTTTCAATAATAAATTTAAAATCCCTATTTATAACCGGCAGTTTGGATGAATTAGAGTGTTTAATCGACGCAATTGATAGTATGATATCAATTCCTCTATAATGACCTCCCCATTTCTAGTGAAACTTCCAATAAAGAGAGCGAGATGAATTCACATCAACCTGATTCTCACCAAGACAAGAAAACAAAAAAAAATAAAATTGTAACAGACATTCTTTAAAACCTAAAAGGCTCCCATGAATTTACACAAAATCTAAAATGTATTTCAGAACAGCAAACTTTGTTGAGTACCTCAAAAGAGAGATATCGGTATTCACTATGCACTATTGTTTTATGTTCAATTCTGTTTACTATAAGCCCTCATTCCTATAATAATTCGCAGCCTTATTTTAACCGGAAACCCTTAAATATTATTTATGTATGCAGAAAAAGGTAAGTACTTAAACGGCAATTTAATTTTTGATTAAAAAAAAATTAGTAGTACACATTATCAGTGATAATAGTCGTGCTTAAAGTAGTATCAGCTTGTAGGAGGTCTTGTATTAGGCCAACTACGTTTCAAACTACGTATAAAAAAAGTTAAATTTACAAAAAACAAGTTATTGTTAGGTATATTTTTTCGAGATTTTTGCATCTAAAATGTCTACTTAACTGTGAAATTTTAAAAGAAATGTACATTTCAATATACGCCTGTAAATAAGGTAAGACCACTTTTGATGACGTCACGGGTAAGCCGTCTGGCCTCGTTGTAAGAGGTATTGGTTTATTTAATCTTTCCCTATAATATTTTTTGAAGATAGAAACTATGTCCTGCTGAACAAAAGCATACCGCCCAACTGAACGATCAAAATAAAGAAATACTTAATTTGATAGAAATAGTATTCCGATTGATTAATACTAATATTAAATTTACCAAACAACTGGAGGAGCTCCCGTAGTACTGACAAAAAACTTAAACAAGACTTGAATGATTTGGTTGAAATCAACATAAACATGTCATTCAAGTATTAACAGAAAAGGGCAACTTTATATAAAGGACATTAAAAACCATAAAAGGTAAACCTTTTAAGGTTTTTAAGGTTTGTCAAAGAGGGGCTTAAAATAAAGTCACTAAAAAATGTAAATTTACCCAATTATTCCAAAAGTTTTTGCCTTGACTTCATATTGGACATCAAATTTACCATACATATTATTATAAGCTATGTTATTATATTAGGATGTTTGAATGATTATAATATTAATACATATATTTTGCACCAAAAAAAAAAACTACAATGTTTTCTGTTAATCTTGATGTAAACCTTCTGTGGAATTATTTGAAGACAACTCTCAAAACAGTAACCCAGCAATAACTAGGATACCGAAAGATAACTCCTATGATGAAGTATAAAAATTAATTCGTATCAATATTGAAATAAATAAGAATTTTCTTTCCAAATATTCTTGAAATTCTTCAGCATTCGCGAGATTACGTAAATCAACTCCCAGCCATAATAAATCAACGGCTTTTTGTACAAGAAGTACAGAAGTAACGAGCAGTGGGGCGATGTAGCAATTCAATTACGCCGACCTTTCTTGTGCGATAACATCGGCAGCAGCAACGGATGCGTCAGGACGGTGCAACCTAATTCTGAAAAACTCGCATGGGACCGCCAAAATTGCAATCAGAAAAGCAGCAGGCAGTGGCGTATCAAGACAACTTTGCCAAAATTTTGTATCTTTGTGATTTTCCTTATAAAAGTATTTCCAGCACTATCCTGGGAGATTCTTCTCTGAAACATAGTGTAACCAAGTTATTTATGTAATAAAGTACAAAAAGTCCAACTATTTTGCACGCGACGTAAAAATTGCACGTAAGTGCAAACATTTGTTTTTGCATGTGGCGCATACAATATTTTTTATATGATCGTTTTATTTACCATTCCTTAATGCATTAATTTAAATATAATATTATTCGGGCTGGTGACCTCTCAAATATTTACCGTTCTACATATTCTTTCATTAATACAGGTAAACCTTTTGCAAGCTGTTTCGGTTGTTATGTCCGTTTCTAGGTATTCAGACTAATAAGCAGAATAAGCAGATGCCTGCGTCATGATTTTGCAGTTTTTAAAGTTTATTTTAAAGACATAACTCCGCCTATATAGTAAACAATGGACAATTCAAAACCTCCTGAAAATATTCCGGAAAATATGAAACTGGCAACACAAGAAACAAAATCAGAACTCGTTCCAGATGAGTCTAAATCTATATACCAAGATTGAAAATTGTTAGCGATTTTTTTTGGCGCACTTCTTCTTTAAATACGAGGGAGTTAAACCATTAATCCTGTGGTCTCAATTTTCCATGTCAAGATCAAGTCTTGCTTTGCGACAAAATCTCAATATCAAGCAATAACCGCAGCTAATGGCATTCTTAAAAAGAAATTCTGTAGGATATCGCTCAAAGAATTCCAAATTACTTTCCAGGGATGAAATTACGACATTTTTAATTTAAAATACAAATAGAAAATATTTACTGATGAAAGAAGTTACTGTATTCGGAATGGCAGGTGCTTACCGTAGGGATGGCCAGCAAAAAAATGTCAACAGATGATATAGATGGCCAAGGTGATTTTTTTAAAATAAAAATGCCTTACACAGGCAGACAGATAAGCGAAGAATTTTTGTTGTATAAAAGAATATGGAGTGGCTGAATGTTATCGGAATATACCGAAAGTACACTGCACATGGCTATACAAGGATCCCACGTAAAATATTTTTTGGCTGGAAAAAATTCTTGAGAATATAGCCACATTATTGAAAGTACCGCAGCCCGGTGTTACCATACCATAGATGAGACATTTTAAAAATAAAAAGGGGAGGTGGAAGTCCCCCACCGTTGCTATGTTGAAGAATCTTTAAGCAGCAAAATGCAGATAGCAAAATTACTTCGAGGCAAGTTGTCTACTGCCTCTACTGTCAATTACGGAAACGTAGTTGAAACGGTGCTTGATGTGGACGCAATAGAACATTTTCCAGAACAGTTAAAAAGCAAGGAAATATTACTACCTAACAATTCCGACAAAATATTTGTTCAAATTGTAGTATTAATGTTGGTAGTATACATATGATGCGTTAATTAAAACTCAAATTTGGAATCTCGTTTTGTGTAGTAATTATTTATAGAGAACTTTGAATAATTGATTCTGAGAAGTGCATTGTCTTTATAGGTTGCCTTCTCATAGAGGTAATTCTACCAATTTCAGATAAATAGTACTTTAGTACAACAAAGTGGTACTTTTTGCACGATCGCATAAAAAAATTCGAGAAGAAGGCGAGGGAGCCTGGTATATATTCAAAACAGAAACGTAATATAATCTGCGATGGATTGCAAAATAAACAGATTTTTGTTAGAAAAAAATATAATTCTTACAAGATAAGATATATTATGTGTTCCTAAAATTGATCTCTTAGTTTTACAAATAAGTTGAACGGGCAAAAACTTTCAATTTTTTAGCAGCTCGGCTAGATTTATGGATTTTGTGGGTAGGTTACGCGATTAGTTGTATAATACCTCCTCAGAGAGAAGTCAAACAATTTGTCATGCCTTCCCACTTACTTTATTTAAATGAGAAAAAATACTTTAAAAATTCTCTTTTGGGTTTTCGTCACTATAAACTCTAAATAAAAAGCATGGTTTTTGTATATTTATACGGAACTTAACTTCTTCTTTACAAAATGCATAAAAATGCATACAATCATTTTTCTAAAACTCTAATAAAAATAGCTTTTCGGAACCACAATGTCAATTAAGTGGGCCAAAATGACGAATAGATTCCTGAACCCTAGAAATAATAGAATATGCAGTTAAGGAGATCGTCGATGAAGCAGGCAAGGTTCAAACCAAGCTCAAAGATCGGAATGTATGGATTTTGCGGCGATACATCTTTAGATATAAAAAGATGATAACTCCTCTGGAAAAATTTTGTGATTTTGTGATGATCTGACAGACATTTAGTAGATTTCAAGAAAAATATTTGGATAGTACCTATAACATCAAGCAATATTAATTATCACCTAACAGCCTTAGAAAGTAGGTAACTGGCTCTTATATTTACTAATCAAAACGATATTAATATCCTGGATCTTTTTCTAACCACAAAACCTGACCATTATACAATTACAGCTGGTCCGCCGTTAGGTACTTCCGACCACAAACTTACAACGGTTTGCGAACTGTCACTCTCACAGAAGGATCCACCATTGTCACTTAAAATCTGGCATTACAATTGTGCAAACTAGGAGGATTTAAGAGAGTTCTACCTGGATTTTCCTTGGCTCGAGGTATGCTTTGGCACTGACGACCTGTCAGTCTGTTGCGAAGAGATCACATGATTAATCGCTTCAGTAATGGAAGCATACATCCCAAATTCCATCAAGCTACCGTCAAAAGGAAAGCCCTGGTTCGACAGAAGATGCGAAAGAGTCGTAGGTCGTAAACAACAAGCCTACAAATACTGGCAGCAAAATCAGACCGCTGAAAGTCACAGTTATTTTACCGAAGCGAGAAACGAATGCAAACCTGTGATTGATGAAACTAAGGATAAACACAATCAAAGAACCGGGAATGAGCTTTTCCAATGCTCCAGTGGCTCCAGGAATTCGTGGTCGGTAGCAAAGGCAGTAAGTAATAACTTTACAAAAACATCTTTTCCACCTTTAATGGACGAACCCAGCGTCACGGCAACTAGAACTACAGCTACGGAAACCGAATCACCACTACCATGACAGAGGTTAAGTTTCAACAATATGGTATTTGCAAAATTCTCAAACAGCTAGATGCGCAAAAGGCATCAGGTCCGAATGGAGCACCGGCCATCGTGTTAAAGAACTGCGCCAACTAACCCAAACTAAGCACTTTTACCAGATTTTTTCTCTGTCTTACCGAAAAAGGATTTACCCATCGTCATGGAAAGTCGCTCGAGTACAACCTAGAAGCCTCGAACTATCGCCCAATTGCCTTGCATCTAATAAGCAACCTCTCAAGTACCTCGAAACTAACAGAATAATTAGCGATGAACAATAGGGCATTCGCAAATAGAGATCGACAGGAAATATATGGGCCTATGTTACTCATGTATAAAGTAGAGCAATTGAGAACTACGAAGACTCTCGAGCGATTGCTTTGGATATTTTGAAGTCTCTTGACAGAGTTTGGCATGACAGACTGCTCAACAAACTGCCGTCCTTCGCACTGCCAGAGTCTCTCTGCAGCTGGCTTTCCAGTTTCCTTAAGAATCGATCTCTGCACATTCTTCAACCACTCTTCAAAGTTATGACCCACGCTAATCTCTATAGATAAAACAGTGTGATGTTGATCCACAGGCAACAATGGGTAATCATCAATTTTCACAATAGAGTCCTGTAAATGGGAACTTACTACAACTAAATCTAATATAACATCAAATATATTTCGTAGAGTATTGATTTGTATAAAGCTTGTAAATAATAAAAAAAACTGTTAAAATCATATATACGCACACTACGAATATTAAAAACAAGATAACGAAGATTAAAATCACCTAAAACTAAATACTTATAGTCTAAAAAGTTTGGTTCAATACAATGATAAAAACCTTGGTAAAAATCTACATCTCAGCCAGGTACAAAATAAACACATACAACAGATAGGAATTCTCTTTGGCTTCAATATCATTGTCAAATATATTAGATTGTTCTGCTGTAATTTTTTTTACCCAAAGCTATTAATACACCCCCACCTTGCTTTTTGCCAGTGAGTCTCTGATCCCTATCCTTCCTAAATATTATTTTATCAGAATTAAATTCTTGGTTATAAACAGAACAGATTATCAGGTTTCTGATAAGGGCAACTATATCATAATAATTATTTAATAAATTTAGTTTTAATTGTTCTAATTTCGTTTTTATACCCCTGCAATTTTGACGATAAACAACTAGTTTTCCCAAGTTATTTGCAATTTTGAAAATTTAATTGATCAGTTGTGTTTTGCATATAAGCCTTGCCAGGCTCAATAAACCCTATCAACTCAACACCATTATCAAAACAATCTCTAGACTCCCTATACTATTACTGGATTCTATATTTTTGTAAAGTGCACTAGACCATGTGTCATGGTTTCTGTTAAATTGTACATGTATTAATGTGTACTTTTTATGAGTTGAGCCTTCCTCCTTGATCAGATTGCAAAATAATTGAGATAATTTAAAATTTCCCATCCTACCACATGAACGGTTACAAATGTTAGTAAACAATACACAGTTTTCCGCTCTATTTACATAACTTAAAAAGTTATTTATTTTATGATTATACTTACATACTTGATTAAAATGCTATTATTTACTACAATTGAAGACAAAAATATGAAATTTGTTTGAACACATTCTCTAATTTTACGATAAATTAATCTTATCAGACTACATTTACCATATGCCAAGTCATTCGTAGAGACCTGTTCAAACCAATGACGGTCTCATCACTCAATACGAGAATTTTTCGTGATTTTGCTAGGTCTCTTGTTTGGGGGCAGCAGTTAATATAAAAATAACATCATTGGAGGAAATAGAGGAGGAACTCGATGGTGGTGATTTTGTTCTCTTCATTATATCTTCATATTGATAAAGATTTAAGTCTTATTATCCTCTTCCAATACTTTGATTGATGCTATCATTTGCCCATTTATATCATTAAAATCTCTAATCTCTTTATTGAACTTATTCATATCCTCAATGTGAGATATATTTTCATCTTCAAGAGTGTTTATGGTTATAATCAAGTTTTTGTTTAAGATAGTTAGTCCATTAACTTTTGTCTCAAGTTCCTGCCTCATTGTTTCTAGGCATGCCACTTTTGAAAATAGCTCTTTTTCACTGGTTCTCATTTCATGAAGTTAACTGCATAGCATATCATCTTGATTGTTAAGTTTTTCAAGGTGTAAAGAAAACTTGTTTTTCGACGACTGCCGTGAAAATAGACAAAAACACACTGACCACTGCTCTTGAAAACTGGACATTTCAAACATCATGTGAAAAGTATACTTTGCTCACGGCGAGTGCAAAGTGTACCTTTCACATGCTTATTCGAGTACTTAGAGTAAAAGACTTCGTCTCCGTTTTAGAGCTTCTTCCTCAGAGGTCCCGTTCTCAGATCTCTAAAGAAGGGGGCCCAATTTTAGGGCTTCACACCCCTAAGAGCCCCTTGTTGCAAAATTGTAGAAAATGGGACTCTCATATGAGATGGCTTGGGGCCCAATTTTAGGGCTTCGCATTTTTAAATCTGTAAAAATGGGACTTCCGTACCATAGGCTCAATGATAGTTTTTGCTCAAAATATGGATCAGAAAATCGAACATTTACGCGAATGTCACATTTCCATTATAGTCTTGTTGGGACTGGAGAAAAGTTTCATAATCTTATCTATATTCAAACTGAGTTTATTCACGAGAAACCAGTACCACTCGACTGAGCATTGTAGTAAGATCATCTAGTCATCGGCGAATATTATGGGAATTTTCTAAGTATCCCGGGCTGCCAGATCGTTTACATATATTCTAAAGAAATAATATATTTTTTTGTTAAATCTTATATACCATATTTGTATTACTTTTATATAATTATGTTCAATTGATTTGTATCATGTATAAATCTGTTAAGGCAATCGTCATTCTATTATTATTTTTCTAGTATGCAATTGCAAATTATTTGACCATATTGTTAGTAAACTCTGATGCGATAAAATGTCTCATAGGCCGAACTTGAAGTACTGTTAAGTTCTATGTTTGTTGAATGCGTTATGTCACCGTTAGCAAAAAGACTGTCGGCGCCTCTGACTCTGACATTAAAAGGAAAGCATTATACGATCTTCCGCCATCTTAGACAGCACACGCGTTACTAGTATTTAGGTTCTCGACATGATTGGAAATAATTCGCTAAAACGTTTCTGTAGTTCACATCCCGATTGGAATATATTGTGATTTGCTCAACTAACTTCGTACAGCAATATTTATTGATCCTATGGGAAATTCTTTCTAAAGACAAGGATGTGAACTGCTATGTTACTTGGGGGGTATTCGCAACATTAACTACAGTTAAAACCCATCAGCAATCACCCCTTCGCTTATATAATAATTGTATCTTTATCTTTAAATTCTAAAATTAGTTTGGATAATGCATTGAAGCTACAAACTAATGTACAGTAAGACGTTTCATATTTTAAACAGAATCGTCAGCATAAGTTATGAACCATCAAGAGGATTAGTAGGAGGAAAAAAAGTGGGCCTACGTTTAATAAAATAAAAAGAATTGCATACAAGTAAACTTGGTGCTAAATGCTTATTTTTTTATGCATCTTGAACAGATATAGTTAATAATAATAATAATAATAATAATAATAATAATAATAAGAATAATAATAATAATAATAATAATAATAATAATAATAATAATAATAA
>MU182559.1:33447-44852 GCA_016904865.1 Pissodes strobi | reverse complement strand
AATAATAATAATAATAATAATAATAATAATAATAATAATAATAATAATAATAATAATAATAGGAGTGGGAGTTTGTCAGTTCTCCTATTGGGGGCGGCCCCAGGCGATGGCGATCACCGTCGGGTAACCGAAGGGTAGGTGGGAAATATAATACCACCCGTGGACAAAAAACTGACACCACCCATGACGATGGAGAAAAATGAAACTAATGGATATCTACCGCTGCCTGGGAATCGCCAGGGCTCCCTTGGAGCCACTGTTGAGGGCGACAGCATGCGGGACAGTGGTAACAGAGCGTTGAATAGGCGGACCTCTGTTGAACAAGAAAATACAGCCACACTCATTTCCGAAACCAAAACCTTTGTCAGATCTGATATAATTGGGGATGGAAGCTGCCTTTTCAGAGCAGTAAGTCTACACCTATATGGTCACCAAGATCATCATGAATAGCTAAGAGAGGAATCACTGGAAGATATCCGACAAAACTGGTCCGAACTTCAAAACCATGTCTTAATCGAAAACGACAGCCTCAGAGATATAGAAAACTAATTCACCCATATGAAGAAAACCAGCACGTACGGAACAAGTCTTAAAATATTAGCTCTCTCCGAAACACAGGATATGAATTTCTATATCTTTTTAAGACAACGTAAAACTAAAACAAAGAAAATAACCATCAACAACAAACCAAGGATAATAAAGAAAAACAAACACGACCAGACCATCTATCTATTACTGATAGGCAACCCAGAAGCTGGACATTTTGAACTCCTAACACCAGTAAACAAAGTAAACAACCAAAGTATAGACCCACCACAACAACAAATAATCCTTAAACCTGCCCAAAGCGTTTTACCGGAGCAACCGGTTACCACCAAGGCAGGACTTACCAGACAACGCTTAACAGGGACAAAACATATGAACTGCATCGTTATGCGCTGTTGCTATAGAGCCACCCAACTGGAAACAATCTCGACAGGATACGGACATGAATTACATCAACAATTCCTAGAAGTATATCCCGACTTAAGTGATAAAGTCACATAACAATGAATAAAAGATCAGAAAAGAGTGATAATAAATAATAAAAGACTAACAACAGCTGAGATAGAAGAAATTAAAAGAGAAATAGCGGACGAATTGCAAAGAGCAAGAACACCTCCAGTACAAGATAAAGAACAACTTAAATCAAATGAACATATAGGAGAATCATCAACCCAAGCATGTATAGAGGAAGAACAAGCTCCCTGTGTAGAACAAGATACAAAGATAAATACACAAATGATAGCAAGGGAAATAGAAATTAATATGATTAAGTGGAAAGGTAGTAATCCAATGGCAAGACAAATCATACCTAAATTAAGGATAAACAGAAACATAATTGACATATTCAAATTAATTAACAATGATATCATTCACACCTATCTAAACGAGGAAACCGAACTAGAAGAAATACACCTTATCATATACGCCTGTGCAAGCGCCACAATCACACTAAACAAACAAAAAATAATAAACAAAAATATCAGTCCTATAATAGAACACAGAAAACCAAAATGGCAAATCAGACAGGAAAAGAAGGTAGACAAACTAAGGCAAGATATAGGTAGAATGACCCAATACGATCAAGGTAATCACAGAAGATCAATCTTAACGAAAATATCACACCTAATCAACAACAAAACACAAACAGTCTCAGAAACACTTGAAACACCGAAACAAAAACTATCAGTCTACTGAGCACGACTAAAAAGATATAAAGAATCAAATGAAAGGAAATCACAAAACACCCTATTTAGAAACAACGAGAAACAGTTCTCTAACAAAAAATAACAACTAATAATACAACAAATATCATACCACCAAACAAAGATCAAATAACAAGTTACTGGAGTAAAATATGGTCCAATCCAACGAAATGGAATGAAGATGTATCATGGATCAAAAGGGAAAAGGAAAGACAGCACAACATACCTAAACAATCAGAATATATTATTACAGACGAGGAATTAACAGCAACAATAATGAAAACACATAACTAAAAATGTCCAGGTGCTGATCATATCCATAACTACTGGCATAGCCTAAGAAAACTATAGCTGCGACACTTCAGCGCGGCACCTTTGACAAGCGAGGACCACCTTTATCACTATGTAGTGGGGAGGAAATAAATAAATCTAACTTGACGTCAACCCCCCGGCAATCATTAGTGAAGTGAGCCGTACTCACATTTTTTGGGACGTTATATACTAAAATTGTTACTCTCCCCTATTATTTTATTTAAACTTTCATTACAACATATATGATTTATAAAATACTGTTTATTTCGAGTAGAGAATAACCAATTTTTTGATCCAAAAAGCTGCATGAAGAGAGCCGGATATTTATTTAAACATTACACCTGAAAGAAATAGTGAAAAATGTCTTTTAAAGTGAAATTAAGACTGGCGAATGTAGATTACTTGTAGTAAGTACAGCATTCCTGAAAGAAAAGTCAATTACATAAAGAAAAATATAATTGAGTTACATATTATTTTATTAAATTACGATCAATAAATCAAATCATTTATATAGAAAATTATTTATTTTTTAACGTTATAACACACATATAATAAATTGAAATTGAAATAAACTCACATGAATATAACTATAATAGAATATAAGTTCCAAGTTAATCTTTAAATATCAACAAGATCTATACACAACAAAAGTTTTTTATATGAGATTTTATTTTGCACAAGTAGTTACGGTTTTAGACGAACTTGTGAAGATCTGCAATAATAATTTTGAAAATTTTGATTTATCTAGTTGTTCTCTTCTAAGCTTAAAAAAGATCTTATATAAGTACATAATTTTGTTTTATATAGATTCTTAGCAACCTGCACAATTTTATAAACGTATTATGTACGATTTTGCTTTTTTTTTTTTCGTAACAGCTTTTTCATTTTATTCGCTAGATAAAAATATTGTCAAGATGGTGAAATGAAAGTAAATTTTTGATCTGGCTATAGTTCACGAACTAGTTTATGCATGAAGTGCACAATTACGCTAAATCGGTGCAACATGTACCGTGCGTTCAATTTATCTTGATAACATTTTGATTCGCTGTAACTTTTTTTGTTTTTAAAGATATCGAGTTAAACAAAAAAGCAAAATGTAGGGTTGGTAGCCAAGTTTTTTTCTACGTTACATATAAAACAAAACACTAACGATTTTCTGACATATCAGCCTACTCTATATTGTTTAAATGGAACACCCTGTATATTACTACATTTTTGGAATCTCTAGAGAAGTCTAAACACATTTCGTGTATAATATCTTATACCTATCTTTCTTTAGGTGTTTTACGAAATATTGACAGTTGAAAGTCGTGCATTTTGACATTTTGATAGGCTTTAAAATCTAAACCGCATGAGAGCAAAGAAAACCGTTTGCATATTCCTGCCTTAAGTTTTCATGAGCTATCAAATGACAGTAACTTTGAATTTAACCCGCGAATAAAATTGACCGGAACTCTTAAACCTCCGCTTAAATGGAAAGCCACTGTCATTCGATAGCTTATGAAAACCTAAGATAGAGATGTGCAAACCGTTTTCTTTGATCTCGTGCGGTTTAGATTTTAAAGCCTGTCAAAATGTCAAAATGCCCGACTTTCAAATGTCAATATTTCGTAAACAGCTAAAGATAGGTATAGGATATTATACACGACATGTGTTTTGATTTTATTAGAGAGTCCAAAAATGTAGTAATATACAGGGTGTTCTATTTAAAAAATATATATAGAGTAGGCTTTTATGTCAGAAAATTATTGGTGTTTTGTTTTATATGTAATCTAGAGAAAACTTGGCTACCAACCCTACATTTTGCTTTTTTGTTAACTTGGTATCTTTAAAACCAAAAAAGGTACAGCGAATCAAAATGATATCAAGGTGCTGATCAAATCTGAAATAATGGATATATGTGGATAACGATCGACTTTTACGAAAAACAATCAGCAAAATCAATGTTTTTGAGACTTACGCCTTTCTTGTAGAATCCGAACTGTATTGTCAAATGAAATGTTTTGCACTTTCTTATCTTCCACATAACCACAACCTGGAAAATACTCCCCACCAAACCGAAAATTTCGTATATCTAGATAATTACTAAATACCTAAGATAAGAAGATGCAAATCGTTTCGCGCTAAGTTAAACAGATCAAATTCTTTAAATGGAAGGGATGCTCTTCGACATGCTACATGAAATTTATCTAGAATTTTTAGAAGAATTCGAAAATCGGAAAATATGTCCCGCTCTTTTGAGACCTTTTATATTGAAATATAATTCAATAATATTGTCAAACTAAAATCAACATGGCTAAATGATGAAATGGTTGTAAGACTAATAAAAAAATTAGAAACATGTTATTTCATAAAAATGTGTATACATATGAAGGGTACAAGGGAAAAATGATCTAAGCGCCATTTCCATAGGAAACTTTTTTATTATTGACTTCACAGAAAATTTTATTCTTGATAAAAGTTGGTGTTTGGAAAAAAAACTAATTTTGACAATGCTAACTTAAGAATAAGTTATACAGGGTACTCAATAAATACAAAAATGATGGTTAAAAAATCAAAAACTTTGGAATATCGGAAAACCTTCTACAGAAAAAATAAAGCTCGTATTAAGATAAAAATAAAAGTCAAATACCATTTTTTCCAAAAGTACACCGCACCGTTGCGGAGAAAATCCACTTCAATTATTGAAAAAACCCGCTTTTTCTTAATTTTGTCCTTATTTTTTTCAGCAACGATGCACTTTTGGAAAAAATGGTATTTGACTTTTATTTTTACCTTAATAGGAGCTTTATTTTTCCTGTTGAAGCTTTTCCGATATTCCTAAGTTTTTTTTTTAACCACCATTTTTGTATTTTTTAAGTACCTTGTATAACTTAGTCTTAATTTAACATCGTCAAAATTAGTTTTTTTCCAAGCACTTCAAGAATAAATTTTTCTGTGAAATCAATAATAAAAGTTTCCTATGGAAATGGCGCTTAGATCGTTTTTCCCCTGTACCCTTCATATATATTTTATGAATGTTTCCATATTATTAATTTTCGATTATATTTGGGCTCTTTAAATTTTGTAACCTATTATGATACGTTTTAGTCCGTTTTGGTGCTCTTAGTTGGCTTGGGTTAGTTCAACCAGCTTTCGTTTAGTTTTAATTTATTTTAGTCATTTGAACCCAGTTCGGATACATTATAACCAATTTTAATATTTTTGGTTAGTTTTGGTTAGCCGCCAAAACTGGGTCGTTCAATCAACTATCGATTACTTTCGGTTCCGATACGTTATTACCAATTTTAGTGTTTAGGATAGTCGCCAAAATTGAATTAATCTGGGTTAGTTTTAACTTACTTAATATTATTTTTAAACTATTCCGATACGTTTTAGCCCGTTTTGGTACTTTTAGTTACTTTTGGTTTGTTTTGATTAGTATTTCAATCAAATTTTGGTTACTTTCAATTAGTTTCAATTTATTTTAGTTATTGAATTAATTCAAGTTGGTCGTCAAAATTCGCTTAATTTTGGTTAGTTTCAACTTATTTTAATATTTTTAATCTGTTACGATACGTTTTAGCCCTTTTTGGTGCTATTGGTTAGTTTTGGTTAGTCGTTCAATCGACTTTCGGTTAGTTTCAATTAGTTTTAATTTAGTTTAGTAATTTGAATCGGTTCCGATGCGTTATAACCAATTTAAATGTTTTTAATTAATTTAGGTTAGTAGCCAAAATTCGGTTAATTTGGGTCAGTTTCAACTTACTTTAATATTTTTAATCTGTTACGATACGTTTTAGCCCTTTTGGTGCTTTTGGTTAGTCGTTCAATCGACTTTCGGTTAATTTCAGTTAGTTTTAATTTATTTAAATCATATGAACCGGTTCTGATACGTTATAACCATTTTTAAAGTTTTTGATTACCTTCGGTTAGTCGCCGAAATTCGGCTAATTTGGGTTAGTTTTAACTTACTTTAGTATTTTTAATCTGTTCCGATACGTATTAGACCGTTTAGCTGCTTTTACTTACTTTTGGTTAGTCATTCAGTCAACTTTCGGTAACTTTCACTTAGTTCCATTTTATTTTAGTCATTTGAACCGGTTCCGATACGTTATAATTAATTTAAATGTGTTTGATTAATTTTAGTTAGTCCTCAAAATTCGGTTAGTTTCAACTTACTTTCGTTCAATCAACTTTCGGTTAATTTCAGTTAGTTTTAATTTATTTTAGTCATTGGAACCGGTTCCGATACGTTATAACCAATTTTAATGTCTTTGGTTACTTGCCAATATTCGGTTAATTTGGGTTAGTTTTAATTTACTTTAACATTTTTAATCTGTTCCAATACGTTTTAGTCCGTTTTTGTGCTATTAGTTACTTTTGGTTTGTCATTCAATCAACTTTCGGTTACTTTCAGTTAGTTCCAATTTATTTTAGTCATTTGAATCGGTTCCTATACGTTATAAGCAAATTTAATGTTTTTGGTTAGTCGCTTAAATTTGTTTCGTTTTGGTTAGTTTTAACTTACTTTAATTTTTGTAACCTGTTCCGATAGGTACATTTTAGCCTGTTTTGGAGCTTATGGTTACTTTTGGTTAGCTTTGGTTAGTCGTTCAATTAACTTTCGGTTAGTTTCAGTTAGTTCCAATTTATTTTAGTCATTTGAACCGATTCCGATATCTTATGATCAAATTTAAGTTTAAATAAACAAACTAACTAGCTGCTTAATTCTGCCGTTCTTTTCCCATTTTAACACATAAACATTAACTTATTTATATAACATACAAACAAAGCAATATATACGCATAACGATAGTCTATTTACCCAAACAACGAATCTTTTTCTATTTTAATTCCTATGAAAATTTATTGCACTCCGGCTCAGGTAAGCGCGTATGATTGGCATCGAGTTCCAACTGCGTAGTGTCCTCGCTTCACTGAGCTTCACGGAGAAAATTTGATTCCGTACCCCACTAAACGAGCCGAGTGTCGCGGCTATAGTTTTCTTTAGGCTATGCTACTGGTATAAACAGTTTACCACAACACATAAATACCTCACCAAGCAAATAAATCAAATAATCCTTTACCTAGATCTTACCCCGCAATTTATAACCGAAGGAAGAACATTTATTAAACCCAAAGATGAAGAAACGGAAAACCCTGAAAACTATAGACCAATCACCTGTTTGCCAACTATTTATAAAATCATCACAGCCACAATAGCAAAGAAAATTGACCAACATTTAACGAACAACAATATACTAACGGTGGAACAAAAAGGATGCAGAAAGAAACGCCTAGGATGTAAAGAACAACTAATCATTAACCATGCAATAATGAAACACGTGCAAAAACAACAACAAAATCTACATATAACATACATTGATTATTAAAAAGCATACGACATGGTCCCTCATAGATGGTTAAAAGAAACCCTTAACGTATATAAAATACACCCCATAATACAAAATTTCCTCTCCAGTGTTATGAAAAAATGGAGGACAAAAATAAATATAAAAGCCAACGAAACGTATATAGAAACAGAGTATATTAATATCAAACGCGCTGGTTCAGTATGTGCCTCAATATCTTATCAAATACCCTAAACAGTACACAATATGGTTATAACATTAAACAACAAAGAGTAACATTGCATAGAATAAGCCACTTGATGTACATGGATGATATTAAAATATATGCATTAACATTACCACAGCTGGAAGGACTTCTGAAACAAACAGAAATAATATCAAAGGATATCAACATGGAGTTTGGAATGAGTAAGTGTAGGATACTACATATAGAGCAAGAAAGATGGAAACATCAACAAACTGAAGAAACACTAAACATAAAAACGATAGAGCAAATCGGGAAAAACGTAGTATACAAATACCTGGGATTTTATCAAAACAGTAAAATTGATCATACTGTAACAAAACAGGAACTACGACAACAATTCAAAAGTGGACTTAACCTACTTCTTAAGTCACAACTCAACTCGAAGAACCTCTTTAAAGCAATACGCTGTCCCTATACTTACCTACTCCTTCGGTGTAATAAAGTGGTCCATAACAGATCTTGAAAATCTACACATAATGACAAGAGCACAATTAACAAAAAATAGAAAGTTACATCCTAACTCATGCAAAGAACGACTAACACTAAGTAGAGAAGAAGGAGGGAGAGGAATGATCGACTTGCAAGAACTACATGCTAAGCAGATAAAATCACTAAGAAATTTTTTTTCACAATATAAAATATTCCTTACACACAGCCATAGTCAAAATAGACAAAAAATATACACCATTAACTCTAGCTACACAAAAACATCAAAATAGAGAAAAAAAATAAAAAATTGGTCATCCAAACCACTACATGGTAGACACTACAATAATATCAATCAAGAAGAAATAAATAAAAAATTAACAAATATGTTTCTGCAAAAAGGCCAATTATACCCTGAAACAGAGGGTTTTGTGCTCGCAATACAAGATCAAGTCACAGCAACGAATAACTATAGAAAATATATTTTAAATCACAAACGATAAATGCCGAAAATGTCACCTATTCCCCAAAACGATCGAACATATAACATCAGAATGTAAAGGACTAACAGGCATTGAATAAACAAATAGGCATAATACCAGCGAATATTAACTACGATAAGAAGATTCACTCTCCGCGGCGGCATTTCAACGGTATGTCTCCTTCCCCGCGCGAAAACTAGCATGATACTGGCATGTGACCTTTGGACCCGGCGCACACTGGTCGAATTTCTAGGAAAGCTGGCCATAATAAGGTTTACCAGAAATAAGACATAAAAGTTATTAAGTATTACACGTTTAATATATCGTGTTTTAGACAAATAATTGTTGAATTTTTTGCTCATCTATATTTATTTATATGCAGTATCAATTATCACTAACGATAAAAATCATGTATAAAAATCATTTGTATGTTCTTAAATCGTTTTAAAAAATGATTTTGAGAATTAAGGACTCCTTCGTTGTAAAAAAAGGGTTTTAAATTTTTAATTCGATGATCCAAATTTTGTTTTTGCAACGGTTAATTCAGGAGTCTCACGAGCAAAATGAATGTTAAGCGGACGACAAAAACGCGTTGATTAGGGCCTGCAATTTTGCCATACAACTATTTCAGAGTTATGGCTGTTTTTAAAAATTAATCTAATAGGGACGAAACTAGTGAAAAATATAGAAGCATCAGTGCAGCTGTTGTTCAAAAACACTTGCTTATATTCTGACTATCCCAAGGTACTATCAAAGCCATATTTACAAATTAAAACTAAATTATAAATTTTCGTCTGCTGATTCAGCCAAAGTATTTATTACCTCTTTTTATAATAGCATCAGTCTTGCATCAGCAATAATGATTCTACCGAAATTTCAGCTTCAGTTTCACTTATTACAATATTATGGGATTAGGGGTGGGCGACAATAATCGATTATTCGATTCACTTTTAAGAAATTACTGATTAATATACTTATCGATTAATATTTCAGAAAATATCGATAATCGATTATTCAGTTATTTTTTGCTAAAATATTAAGCGTTTAATCGAGTATTCAACTTCTTGCCCACCCGTACCGATGACAACAGATATAGCTTTTAAAATTCCAATTTAATAATGCGTTGCGTTAAGGGAAATTTAAATGACATTTGAAAATACTTTCAGTACAACATATGAAGCAAAAAAAAACAGAGAAGCGTAAATGCTCAAACAAGACAGCAGCAGGGAAAACTGCGCACGTTACAAATTTAGCCAATAAGGGATCCTCATTTCGACGCGCCATTTTCTGATAATCTGGCTTCAGTTGTTGCACAATTAAGTATAACACCAACACATAACCTCAACGGAGTGTTAGCACGTTAGCAGTATAGTACATCAGTCTTTATCTTTTTGTTATGCATTTGGGCAAAACTATATGATAAGAAGGCTCACTCTCCGCGGCGGCATGTCAAGGGTGTGTCTCCTTCCCCGCGCGAACACTAGCAGAATATCGGCAGGCCATGATATAAACAAAACAATCATGTTGGCAGGCGACATTTGACACGGCGGCCATAGACCAGCTCATCCTTTTATCAGATTACTTTTCACGCCTAAATTCTATAGTCGAGTCAATATTCGATATAAGATAATATCGCTATTTTTTAGTTGTGTTGTATTACAAAATAGGAATGAAATATACAGTAAAAATATTGTGCGAAACCTTTAGCCAATTTTAAAATCACCCAAAACGCCAAAATTTAATTAAATATTAAAAGATGAGGCAAATTCGAGCAACATTTCCTTCTAGATGTCTTTTGTCAGAATATTAGTATTCGGAAATATGGTGAAATCATTAACACAAAATCAAAATCTTTTAAATATTAGTTATTACATACCTTGAGTATTGTTATCAATAATAACTAATTAAAAACGTTAACAGATTTTTGAAACAGCCAGTTGAATACAAACTTTATCAAAATATTTGTTTGGTGATAATAATAAAAAAAAACATAACGTAAAAGTTTGACAGGGCGCTGCAAACAATTCAGAAGATATCAATTGTGTTTTTCCAAAGCCAAATAGAGTTAGAGTGCTATAAATAATTTCGTCATAAATTTGATTAAATTTACCGCAAACGAAAATATCGTTTATGGTCAGCTTTTATTTAAATTCAACCTGTGTGTGGCGAAGTTCGCCGATCGTTACCAGGCAACGAAGAAAATAAACGACGATTCCTTTGTAGCGCTCTCTTGCCATTGAGTGGGCCTTCTTGTCGTAGTTAATATTCGCTGATAATACAGTAGCTAAAATAATCCACCAAGCGATAGCAATACAATACCAGCTACACACGGACTCACAGCCATATTATGAATACTCACCACAAACAATGGTGGAAAATAAGAACTATAAATTATACTGGGACCTTGCCATACATTCCAATACAAAGCATATTAGACCTGATATAACCTTTCAAAATAAAACCCGAAAGATCACATATATTATAGATATTAAAATACCATCTGACCAAAATGTGGTTAAGAAGAGAAGAAACAAAATTATCTGGAACTCGCAATAGAAATACAATGAATATGGAAACAAAACGAGGTGCACATAATACCATTCATTATTTCAACAACAGGTATCACTCCACACCCTTTCAAAAGACACGCAACGCAAATTAATCTGTAAGAAAAAGTGCACACACAATCACAAAAAGCAACTATACTTCACACATGTAACATAACGAGATCTTTCCTAAACCAAAAGTAATCCCCTAATAGACACAGTTAAAACTGTGTAATAGTGTATGATAATAATAATAATAATAATAATAATAATAATAATAATAATAATAAT
>MU182559.1:17724-33437 GCA_016904865.1 Pissodes strobi | reverse complement strand
AATAATAATAATAATAATAATAATAATAATAATAATAATAATAATAAATGCCTTTATTTAATAAAGTAGGTTACAAAATAGAGACCTAATAACTATTTTTATGGTGACGCTACTCGCAATTTACGCTATTATATCCAAACACCTAAGTGTAAGAAGATAAACTAAATAGGAGTAAAAATCTCTCTGCCACAACAAACTTTCTAAGTTGTTTACGGAAAGACCCAAGGATTTAAAATCTTTGGAAAGACCCAATGGAAGAAAGAGCCCTAATATCAAGTTAAACAATCTAGCCGCATTGTAGCTAAAAGATCGTTGAAAAAATGCAGTTGAATGTCTGAGCACGCTGTAAAGATTAAAATAGCGAGTATTACGTTAATGAGACTCGCTGTGCCTATTAATCTTAGCGTCTAAGTATGAAGGAGAGATAGTAGTATTTAATTTGTATATAAAACGGTCATATTGAAGCCGAAGACGCTCCTCAAGATTTAACCATCCAGAATCAGAAAAACTACCAGAAATATGGTCATATTTACGTTAGTTGCTCACTCTATCTAAAAAGCATCATCATGGCGTAGATTCTTCTCAATAAATCTAAAAAATTATAACCTTAATTTTTTTGACAGAGGAATTAATGTCATTACATTTTTCTTCGCAAGTTAATTTTGAGTACAAATTTTGTAAAAATACTTCAGGACTCGCCAATTTCTGACATTAAAAAATATTGCTTAACGGATCTTACCCATAGCGAATAGCTGTTCACACTTTGACTGCTGATGGCACGGATCTGTGTCACCACGTACATGTTGCTATGTGCGCGCGACCCGGATCCGTGTCGCGCGTAATATAAAAATTAAGCTCTAAAAGTACGCCACGAGCAGCAAGTGGAGGTCAACGTACGGTGGAGAGCATATAGCTAAAGTATAGGGAATTCTTGTTTTACGTGCCGTTTTCGGGTCAGGTTTTTGTTGCTGCTGATTCTAAGATAAAATGTCGGATAATGTGGCAAAACCTTAGGAACCTAAAATAACGATATTTACTTGCAAAAATTCGAAGAAATTGACTAATGAAGAGCTAAAAGGGTGCCCATAGTTTATCGTTTAAATTATTGGAGCATTCCAGAATGACCATTTTACATTTTAACATGTCATGTATATTTGCCAAATTTAGTATGTTTTTACGTATTTTGATATGCTCTGTATAATAAAGGTTAAAATTTATGTTAATTTAGTTCTTATTCGTTTTATACGTTTTCAAAATAAAAAAACTCCCGACACGAATCCAAGTCGGTCAGCATATGACACAAAAATTGTTGCTATATGCGCATGACACGGATCCGTGTCAGGTGTTCAAAATTCTCTAACACCCAGTATATATAAGTTAAAATAGTATATTTAGGTATATAGAGAGTTTATACAAGCAAAATGAGAAAAAACAAAGTTTAGCACACAGGTAATACCAAAGCTGGAACTGTCAGCAGCGAAAGTGTTCATTTATTGCTGTGAAGATAATGCAAATTTATTAGTTCGTTGATGCTCATTTAGTTCATTATTTTGTCAATGTTATATTAGGCCCTTAGAACAAACTAGTTAATCAAAATTAAAATAAGCGATACACCTATATCAGACTATGCTTGTGTTAAAACTTCACTACGTATATACATTTATACTTTACCATGATCCTTAATTCAATACGACTCCTTCCCCTTAGAATTCCTCGATCTGGAATTTCCTGGAGATTCCTACGATGGCCTAATATGTTCTACAGAGGAACAATCTCGACGCCTGGATACTGCTCTGGAGCTGAATAGTTAACATAAGTATGTCAGGAGATAAGGGTGCTTTAAATTTCTGACCCTTAATATACACCCTGCTTCCGATATTTTGTACAAACAAAAATTGTTCTCCTATGCTAAGTATTCTGCAAACTGAACTATGTGTTTATAGAACGTTATAGACTAATATTTCGTCATAGATAGAATTGAACTCTTTAAAATGTCTTTATTCACATAGGGTGTTATCCATGAGTTGAGAAATTTTTAAAATTGTGCCTATCATGCTTAGGTTATAATATTTATGGAAATAGATTTTATTTAACTATTCCAGATCATAATTAAAAGGGTGCAAACTATATTTAAAAGAAAATAAGTTATTCAAACATTCATTCTGTATGTACCGCAAAAAAATATTAGATTGTAATTGTGGAAATAAAAATTGCAATTAAAATATTACAATGTAATTATAATTTTCCGTGTTATATCAATGTGCGCAAACCAAATGAGTGTCAACATCACAAATTTTTTATAAAAATACATCGAATTAAGTACAGTTTTCTTAACATTAAAAACCTTTAGACATGTTGCGAAGACTCTTTGTTGTAACCTTAAATACCTTTTTTTTCAGAAAAAAAAATATTCTTTTACTAAAACCCAACAAAGTTCCCAATAAAGCTATTTTGACTAAACGGAATTTGATATATAGATAGGCAAATCACTGATTAGTTAGTTATTCAGCAGCAAACAAATTTAAGCAAAGAGTAAGCTGCTTCATTCTAGAAAAAATCAAGATTGTGCTGCCACTTGTTTTTGAATGAATGTGAAGGCTGTGTGCATGTACGAATTGTACTAAATGAAACACTACCCCCGCCTCTTCGTGGGTATGTCTTTTGTTCCACTGACAAGTAACACTGAGGATGGCTCCGGCCGAAAGCGCTCTGTTACGCTAGTTTAGAGGTCCTTTGTGGATTAAAATTTTATGCATGGAATACAAAAAGTGTTTCATTTAGTACTTGTTTTTGACACTGTATAATTTCCAATATTCTTGAATTGTGAATCATTGAACTGCGTATGCACCGGGTGATCCAAATATCTCTTTAAATTAAAACATATCTATTATTTTCGAAATAAAAAAAAATATTTCGAACAAGATGTATTTGATTTCATCTACTGTTATTATTGTTGGTACCATTTTGAACTTTTCCCTATACTGTTTTCGTAATTTTGTCGCGTTTTTATCATTCTTGAAATAAAGCTTGGTTATTTTCAACCTTTCAACAATCGAATAGCTAATTTTATAAAACATCGGCAGAAAATAAAGATGAATCAGTTCAAAGGGTTACTTTTCAGATGTCTTATCACTGATATTAGTATTATTATACTTCAAATATCAGTGATATGACATCTGAAAAGTAACCCTTTTCTCCATATAGCAGCAGATATTTAAATAGGTAAGCAAATATATCGAAAAAAATCATAGTATTTCGTAATTCTAAAACTATCAATATTTCGAAAACCAGAAGGTATATCATACAAAAAATATGCAGAATTTAATAGAAAATTGAACACCGTTGAAAAAATGTCTTACTTACACTAATAAAAAAAAAGTTGGCATGTGTCTCGCTTTTCTCAAAGACCAC
This sequence comes from Pissodes strobi, assembly GCA_016904865.1. NCBI lineage: Eukaryota > Metazoa > Arthropoda > Insecta > Coleoptera > Curculionidae > Pissodes > Pissodes strobi. Next base: position 30,026 of record MU182559.1, on the reverse strand, counting down.
GTATGCATCAAAACAGAAGCACGTTTAAAAGCAGATTAAATCAAATAACTTTCATTCGGAATGCTTTTTTATAATTTTAAAAAGATATCTCCATTTAAAGAATCATTTGAGACCCTGTATAGAGACAAAAATAACTTGAGTTAAATATAATTTTTATTGATACAGATTTCATCCACTTAAACGAGTTATTTATGAAAGTAAATTTTTAAGGTACGCATGTGGAAATTTGCAGAACGAGCGAAGAGTGTTGCCACGTTCGCCTGCCAAAGGTGATAGAAACGTTTTTGTAAAGTTATTACTTATTGCCGTTGCTACCGACCAGAAATTCCTGAAGCCACTGGGGCATTGCAAAAGGTTATTCCTGATCCTTTCATTGGGTTTGTCCTTACTTTCGTCGATCACAGGTTTGCATTCGTTTCTCGCTTCGACAAAATAATAGCTATTTTCAGCGGTCTGATTTTGCTGCCAGTACTTGTAGGCTTGATGTTTCTTACTTACTGCTCTTTCGCATCTTCTGTCGAACCAGGGCTTTCCTTTTGACGGTAACTTGATGGAATTTGGGAAGTATGCTTCCATTCATGAGGAGATGACTTGCGCGATCTGTTCGCAGCAGACTGACGGGTCGTCAGTGCCAAAGTAGACCTCAAGCCAAGGAAAATCCAGGTAGAACTCCCTTAGATCGTCCCAGTTTGCAGAATTATAATGCCAGATTTTGCAAGGCAATGGTGGATCCTTCTGTAGAAGTGGCAATTCACAAACCGTTGTAATAAGTTTGTGGTCGGAAGTACCTAATGGCGGACCTACTGTAATTGTGTACTGGTCAGGATTGGTGGTTAGAAAAAGATCCAGGAGGCGGTGAATTCGCCCCTCTCTGAGATTCAATTTGGTTCGTCTACAAGTCGAGTAAGCCCGCAGCTAATGTCAAATGCTTCAGCTTCTCTACCTTCATTGTTGATTTTGTTGTGATGTTTGAGCCAGTTGGTGTTGTGGGCATTGAAATTTCTCAGAACGATTATTTCTGAATTGGTGTAATCGACCTGTATTAAGTCAAAAGTGGTAGCCGGTGTTGTAAAAAGCCTCGAAAAAGGCTTTGATAGGCTCTGTCGCTCGGAGGGCGATAGAGACAACATATAAACTTGGTTAAATCCCAAGGTGAACTTGAGCCACATGACGTCAACGTTGTTCGGTTCGAATGTTTCCTCGCGGTGACATGAAAGGTCGCTTCGGGCAAAAACGCATATTCCGAACTTATGTCTAAATCGGGTATTTAAGTCGGACATGGTTTTTACCAAAATTAAATCATCAATTTTAACTTTGTTTGTCTTGACCTGTTTTCTTTATGGTCAATATTTCGAACCCTTTCAAATCTTTTTTGCCAATCTTTATCTCTTTATTTCATTTGGCCAATTTTTGCAACGACCTGAAATACGTTGGTTTTGAAAAATAATCCCATTTCTGTACGCCACTAAAGTAGACCCTCTTTGCAAAGTAATTTTTAATCCCAATACCTTACGCCGTAACATGCTCAAAACATGATAAAAAATCCTTTGAAAAGACAAAAGTTTTTAAGTATTAAATAAGGCTCCAATTTAATTTTGCCCACAGTGTATATTCTTCTGGGAGAGAAATCTCAGGACAGGCAAGAACGCTCCATACGTTTAGATAGAGACCAATTCTGTTGCTAAATTAATCTCCGTCTGCGTTCAAAGCGGGACCTTTCGGCAAATATGCTGAGTTTAATTCCCATAATTGTCGGCCATATCGTTTAATACCTGTATTTAACGACTAGTGTGATTCCTGTCCTAGGTAAAATAGTTTGCTAAATGTTGGTGTGTCTATCTGGATGTGAAAATTGTTTTTGATTTAATTAGGGACCTTCCGTGGAACCTTCAGTGGAGAGGAATTATCTTCGGCTATTCTCCGTTACCTTCTGTGGGACAGAAGACTTTCTGCTACTTTCCGCTATCTTCCGGGGAGACGACCGACCTACCGCTACCTCCCGTGAGTCCTTCTGTGGGACAAAATTCCTTCTATGTGATAGAATTCCGTCGGTGAGGAAGAATTTCGTACCGAGGCCTTTGTTTGTCAGGGTGACGCAACGTACAGACGTACTACGCAGGAAGCACCAGTGTCTATAACTCGACCAGAATCAAATAAAATCGATTTTAATTTATCTAAGTGCCTTAATTACCGTATATTTCTTACCATTATATATCCTTTTGATTAATGGATTTGTAGCTAGGTGACTGTAAGTAGTATGACTTAATTACCATATAAATCTTACCGTTATATATCATTTTAATTAATGAATATATCGTCAAATGACTGTAGGTCATTGGCCTTAACTACCATATAAAGTTTACCGTTATATTACGTTTTTTTAATTAATGAATATATAGTTAGGCGACAGTAGGTCTTTTGCTGTTTATATCGTGTATAGGATCATTAGTTCCCGTTTACGTTTATAGATAATAACCGTATTAGTTTTATTTACTAACCGATAAATGACCTTGGGTCTAACCTTATCTCATATCGTATCCATTCTCGTTACTATCGCAATTTGATTGGAAATGTCTAGTTACTTTATTATCTTGTCTAATATGGTCTCGAACGCCTAACAATATGACTGAAATTAGTTGAAATTTGTGTACTGCGTACATTTACCTTAATGTTATCTTGTTATCGTTAATTATATAATTACTTGCCTCATTTGCGTTATTAACTTGCTGATAGCAAGATTTTAGTTTAAATATTATCTCATACCGATCCATTCAATCTCACATCATAATTTAATTGCGTGAGTCACATAATACTTGCCTCACTTGTTTTTATTAACTTGCTGATAATTGACTTTAGTTCAAATATTATCTCATACCATTTCATTCTCTCTCATATTACAATTTAATTTCGTTATTCACATAGTTACTTGCCTGATTTGTCTTATTAGCTTGCTGATACCTGACTTTATTTCAAGTATTTTATCACAACGATCTATTCGCCTTAATGTCATAATTGAATTAGTTGAACTTTTTGTACTGCGTACATGTTACTTTAATGTTATGCTGTTATCGTTAATCACATAATTACTTGCCTCATTTGTCTTATTAACTTGCTGATAGATGATTTTAGTTTAAATATTACCTCATACCGATTCATTCTCTCTCACATCATAATTTAATTGCGTATGTCATACAAAACTTGCTCACTTATTTTTATTAACTTGCTGATAACTGACTTTAGTTCAAATATTATCTCATACCGTTTTATTCTCTATCATATCATAATTTCATTTCGTTATTCACATAATTACTTACGCCTCACTTGTCTTATTAACTTGCTGATAACTGACTTTAGTTCAAATAATATCTCATAATGATCCATTATCTCTCATATCATAATTAAATTTCGTGAGTCATATAATTACTTGCCTCGTTTGTCTTAACTTAACGTACTGATATCTGACCCTAGTTCAAATTTTATATCACAACGATCTATTCGTTCTAATGTAATAATTTAATTTAGAAATTCTAGAAGGCATTTATTTTTTGTAGCTATTATGATAATCAATTGATTTAGTTTTTCTTGCTGTAATTCTCATACCTGATATTATCTCGAGTGGAGAATTTATATTGTTAATGTTATAAGAACTGCTTGATTCAGTTTTACCGTGATTGAGATACCTTTACCTCACTGTCGGTCATTTCTTATCGTATATCATATCTACTGTCGTTATAGTTTACCGTAATGTAGTCTTTGAAATTAAGTCATTTATTACCGTTCTGGATTATTTGATTTTGATTTTCCTTAATACAATATATAATTACCCTCACAGGTAAATGTCTCAATAATGCCTTCGTGATTATCTGCTCTACTTGTGTATTATAACTAAGGAATTTTTATTGGAATCAGCTGTTCACCTCATAGTAGTGCACGAGTTTATTTAGCTGCAAATTTGTAATTTTAGGTTTTCGCTTTAAAACCTGAATCGAACTGAGCTCATTTCGTTTTTTAATCACTCATATATTTGGTGACCTCATGATTTAGTGTGTCTATTGACATTTATTGATATAATGACATTATTGCTGCCATGAGATTCATTTACCTTAGATATTTAACGGCTGCATATGTGCATATTTACCTCACTGGTTATTTTATTGATTTGGTTTTATTGAGGACTGTTTATTGGTCTACTGATATTGTCGCTGCCACGGGATTGATTTAGGTTAAGTTTGGTTAACAATGATTTCATTTATACCTGCATATATTTACTGGCTATACCTATTCAATAGGATTTGGGCAACATAAAGGATATTACTCATAGTTTAACAAGTAGAATCTTATGATGCATTGATTTATTATTCTTGTAATATCGGTGAGAGACCTTACAAAAGAATATTCTTATAAGTTTAATAGAATAACTATAACCTCAAACTGACTTGAGATAGGGTTGATTGTCTTGAAAGAGTTGGTGTCAGTTTAGATTTTTAAATAAATAAGTTATTCGTAATCTTGATGTTTATTTTGGTAAATAATTGCTGTCAAAATAATAACTAGTCTGTATATCCAAAATTTCTGTACATTCTTTTATAGGGTATTTTCCTAAATTTTATTACCCTATTTTCAAGGATCAATAATCATTGATAAAATTGGAAAAAAATAGTGACGCCCTACCATAACTGTCAAGACATATACCAATGCCTTTAAAAAAATTAATCGGCTGAGTAAACCTGATATATGGACTGCCTAATGAGCAACTAACAAGTAAGGTTACATGTTTTACACCCAACGCCTAAGGCAGGTTACAATAGCATATTTTATCTGCAATCGTTTTTCCCTCTTTATATAGAATTTGGGCTTGAATTTTGAACATATATATCAATTTTTAATTTATTTCAACAATGCAAGAATTAAGTAATAATAAAAAATACTAGTGTTTAAGGAAGTACTGCAAGTTGTGCTAATTTTAAATCAATCACTTAAGAAAAAGCGCAATATACAAATTACTGTAGAATTCAGGAATGATAATAATTCTTTTGGGTTCAAACTTAACCTACTCGACTTAAGCTGTCGTATCTCTTTACGAAACAGCGTATCCCATTTCTCCTCTGGATAGCAGCTTAGGAATTTACAGGAAATTCTTGCGATGACCAAGCGCGTCCTTTCTGTATTCCTAAGTTCGCAACTGGATGGGAATCTGCTTAAACATTCCAAATATTTCCGCTACGTTAAGTTTCTTGAGAACTAGTAAATCCTGGAGTGCAGATATATTTACATATACAGATTCCGTCTCATCGGTGCCATGCTTCTTATGAGTTGCATGCAAATGATATAATAAAATGGTTTACATTTTGCTTCCACATCTTTCTCGTTGTATATTATGTTGGAAAAGCCTGTAAAACCATAACAAGAGAGTGCAAGATGCTTTAAAAAACCTAACTAAAGCTTCATTTTAACATGTAAGTCAAGAAATTAAATAAAATAATGGCTGAAGTATAAAACTGACCCTGTGCAATATGTGCAGGTGTATTATTCTCTCGTTGTTGGCCCTAATAATATTGAGGCGATTAAGGGACGACTACGATTAATTACCTTTGACGTATATCCATGATTACTAATTAGTTTTCAAAGCTTAGACTATGGTGAATGAAGGGAATCTTCCATGGAATAAACTAAGCAGGATTTCATATAGCAATCACTTATTTCTCGGGATTTGGTTGCGATTGTTAGTGATCTATTTAAGGATATGAAAAAATATCTTTAAAGCAAATATTTTGATTCTTAGGCTTCGTTAAAAAAGGCTATTAGCCTTCAGGAGACTAGGTTGGAAGAATTTTCTTCTATGTATTTCTGCGGATCATTAAATGTCGATTGCAAAAATTCTGTTTCGGATTTGTGGATAAAATTCTGTTTTAGTACATTTTGCTGAAGCTTCCAAACCCCAACTTAAATGTCGACTAAACAAACGAAATCTTGATCCAAGTAAATTACTGCCAAACTCAATGAAAGTCAGGGTACAACTTTGACATCCCTAATAATTCTATATTTTTAAGCGTCCTCTCACGTTTTTGGTGCTTTTTTTTCTAAAATCATTTACCTTTGCATCCGGTTTTTAATTTACCAGTTCGAACAAAAACATCGAAATCATGGATTGGAAAGAAGAATATTGCATTAAAAACTTTCCCTTATCAAGCCATTAACTCTCCCCCAAATTTAATTTAATTTTGAGATGAACCTTTTATATTACGTTTCGAACTTCCCCAAAAAAAAAACTTTAAGAAAGACCCTCCGCGACTGCCAATTCTCTTTTCTTATTTCCCTTATTAACGAATATTCAGATTAAAGGATAATTGACTGATTTATTTGTGAAGCGCCGTTTGAGGTTAATCTTCGGTGATATATTGAGTTTCAAATGTAAATCGTAGAAGCTTTTACGATTTGACTACTTAGTGGCGCAAAATACTATTCAGGCAATTACGAAATAAGTCTTTATACTTAAATCATCCTCGAATTGCAATTTTATTCGAACAGATTTGGTCTGTTTTAATTTTCCTGATAAAGAGTAATCCTATTTAAAAAAAAGGAATGGTTTTGCCAAAAATCTCTTCTTGCAGGTACGTTCTATATTATTGGTGCTGAAATATTGGCCTTTTACGCTACTTGAATCCCTATTCGATAATAGTATTTTGGTCCAAACCCCAGGGATAAATTCATGATATTCCAATTTATTACCCGTAGCATACGGCATGAAAAATATAGGAAAAGATATGAGAATTTCACTACTCGACGCACAAAATGATACGAGAGCGCATGCATTACACGCTCGACTACAATCTATATAAAAAAGACCCGAGACGAACAGTGAACAGGGGGAGGAGGGTATCCATCCCTCTTTAATGAGAGGGCCGATTCCACTGAAATAGGGCGCTAAACTAAAAAAAAACTAAAATAAAAAATATATTAACCTTGAAAATGTTTCTGTTATCCTATTAAAGGGCCTCAAATCGTGAAAAAGTGCTACATAACGTCATACGCTTGAGAGATGGTGTGAGTTATGTTTATTTTAATTTAAATTTGATCATAAATTATCGGAATCGGTTCAAATGACTAAAATAAATTGGAACTAACTGAAACTAACCGAATGTTGATTGAACGACTAACCAAAACTAGCCAAAAGTAACCAAAACGGGGTAAAGCGTATCGGAACAGGTTAAAAACATTAAAGTAAGGTAAAAGTAACCATAACAAACTGAATTTTAGCCACTAACCAAAACTAGCCAAGAGTAGTAAATTTGATTAAAACGAATCGGAACCCATTCAAATGACTAAAGTAAATTGGAACTAACCAAAAGTAACTAAAAGCACTAAAACGGGCTAAAACGTATCGGAACAGATTAAAAATATTAAACTAAGTTAAAACTAACCCAAATTAATCGAATTTTGGCGACTAACCAAAACTAGCCAAAAAAATTTAAATTGGTTGTAACCTATCGCAACCGGTCCAAATGACTAATTAATTTCAACTAACTGAAATTAACTGAAAGTTGATTGATTAACTAACCAAAAATAACCAAAAGCACTAAAAAAGGCTAAAACGTATCAAAACAGATTAGATATATTAAGATAAGTTGAATGTAACCCAAATTAACTTAATTTTGGCGACTAACTGATATTGACCAAAAACATTGAAATTGGTTCTAACGTATCGGAACCGGTTCAAATGACTAAACTAAATTGGAACTAAATGAAAGTAAACGAAAGTTGATTGAATGACTAACCAAAAGTAACTAAAAACACCAAAATAGGCTAAAACATATAGGAACTAATTAAAAATATTAAAGCAAGTTAAAACTAACCCAAATTTATCGAATTTTGGCGACTAACCAAAACTCACCAAATACATTAAAATTGGTTATAACGTATCGCAACCAATTCGAATGACTAAAATAAATTTTAAACTAAGTGATATTAACCAAAAGTTGATTGAACCACTAACCAAAAGTAGCCAAAGCACTAAAAACATATCAAAAGCACCAAAAACGGGCTAAAAGAAATTGGAACAGGTTAAAAATATTACAGCAACGTTATTGCTGTAATATTTTGTAATATTTATCATATAATAATAGATTTTCATATCTGCAAGTGGAGTGTTATTTTTTAGGTCTTCATATCCGTACCTTTTTTATATATATATTTTTTAATTATGATCATGTTTAATATTAATGTTAAAAAGGCATTTCTTTCAGTAAATACATTATAATCACTCGTGTTTCTAATTTTCTTCTTCTTCTTATATTAGGCCTTGAGCCTGTTCTTATCCGATCTCTTTTTCTCTACTGCTGCAGTCGTATTTGTGACGTAGACTGCCAGCTATCTCGCCATCTTTTAAAGGGCCGTCCTGGTGGTCTGGTGCCTGTTGGTTTTAAATCCCTTGATATTAGGGCTAGTCTCTCGCCGTCCATTCGTGTAACATGCTGGTTCCACTCTCGTTTCTTGTGTCCCACATAGTTCTCTTATTTGAATGTTCGGCTCAGTCTTTCAATGTTTTCCGCGTTATTGATCTTAATGTTTTCATTTCTGCTGTTCTAAGTAGTATTATTTTTGTTTCTGCTGTTTAAGCTCTAATTTCCATTGAATATGTTAGTATTGGCCTTACACATAACTTATATATGCGTATTTCCCCGTTCAAACTCATATTTTTATTCCTCCAGATAACATCCCTTAAACATCCTGATACATAAGGTGGTTTATTAGCCTGCTTTCGTACACTTTCTTTTAGAGCTACGTAGCTGGATATTTCTATTCCCAGATATTCGAACTTAGAAACTTGTTCGATTATTTCTTCGTTAATTACGATTTTGCATCGTCTGGGTTCCCTTGCCACTAAGAGAGATTTGGTCAAAATAATTGCGTTATCTGCATAACAAATAATTTTTATCTGGTTTTTTCCAGGCCCATATCCGCGTTCTACCTTTTTTTTCCTTTAATTTTATCCATTACTATATTGAATAATAGTGGACTTAGGCTATCTCCCAGATGTATTCCAGATTTAATATGTACTTCCTATGTCAATTCATTCTCGATTTTAATTTTAGTTTTGTTGTCTGTGTTAATATCTCTTATTATCTCTACTAAACTGTTGGACTGGTTTTCTTCTTTAAGTAATTTTAGCACATCTCCTAATCTAATACGATCAAAGGCTTTAGTCAGGTCCACGAAGCACATATAAGCAGGATTGTTGTATTCAATTGCTTTCTCATCAGTTGCCTGACTACGACAATAACATCTATTATTGACCTATTTTGCCGGAAGCCTTGTTGTTCTTCACTTATTGTATATTATTTAGTGATCTTATTGGCGCATATCTTCGTTAGCAATTTTATTGTTGTGTTGAGCAAGGTGGTTGTACGGTAGTTGCTAGGATTCTTCTTGTTCTCTTTTTTGTATATTGATATTGTGATGCTTGTTTTCCATTGGTCTGGTACTCGCTTGGTATCTAGAATTTCCTGAAAAAGCACAGCAATATTTTCGATTATTATTTCTCCTCCATATATTAGGAGCTCATTGGGTATGCCATCAGGTCCTGGAGAGCTTCTGTTTTTCAATTTTCCTTTGGTATTTCTGAGTTCTTCGTTTGTAGTTTTTATGATTTGTTCATTGTCGCCCTTTCTTCTTCTTCTTCTTCTTCCCATTCTACTGCATATGCATTATTTCCTTCATTGTAGAGTTCTTTGATGTAAGCTGTCCATTTATATGCTTCTATTTGATTGAAATTGTTATATTCATTAATATGTTGTTTTATTCCTTTAAGCATTTTCCACACTTTGCGTTGCGCTCCATAAAAGTCGTTTTCCGCCTCGTTGGTGAACGGTGTCCAATATTTTCTCAGGATTCTTATCTTAGAGTTTACATGATTTCTTGTATCTTTGTACAGCTCATAATTGTTAGGCGCCTTATTAGATATTTAACCCACAAATATCTAAAATAATACTGACCACAACTGGAGCATCAAAGGTACCTTATGCGCCAGTTGTGGTTGTTTGGTGGCCACAAATGGGGCATGAAAACCAGTTGTGGCCACGCAGTAGAAAGAGATGGCAAAATTTACTACTAACAAGGTAGAAAAGGATTACAAGGTGTAATTTTAACTAAAGAAAATTTAGCTGCAAAAAAAGCTGCAAAAAGGGCCAGTGAGACTGACAGAATAAACGAAGAAAAAAACTTAACGAAAGAAAAAGTTATTGATCAAACTAACAAAGATATTAATGAAGTGTGTCTAGACAATTCTATACCAAACGAAGTAATTTCCGATGAAAATAATACCAAAGAGTCTAAAAATTAAACCAGTGATCAAATCGATGTACAGCGACAGACCAAAGTAGAATTAACAACAAACACTGTGGTTGAAGGGGCAAAGACTACTAGAGTAGAAAGTACCATTTTAGAAATACGAATCTATGTAATAGTCAAATACGAAGGTGAACTATATCCAGCAAAAATTTTAGACAATATTATTGTTGTGTATTGCGAAAAAGTGGATTAAACCATTGGAAAATATCTAATTTGTCAGATCTTTTGTGGTATAAAGGACAAGACATAGTTTTAAAAATACACGAACCTAAAACAATAAATACCAGAGGGGTCGGTCTATGTAGTTCCGGAAATGGAAGCCTCATTATAATATTTTTTTTTATGTAGCTGTTTATTTGTTTTAACAATTATAATGAAACTTAGTATTGTTTTTGTTTGTGTTTATAGACGAGTTTATCAGTTTTTCACATATAATGCTTGCTAATTTTTGTTCACACTAAGACTTAGTAGTTAGTTCTTTAACCGAGAAAAGTAATTTTTAAACTTTATACGAAATCAAATGTTTTATTGTTTAAATTTTTTCACTTTTTTTTGTTTATGTAAATTAGTTTTTTAATATAAAGTACCTACCTACTTGTTTATTTTGGTTCTTACTTCGTATGTATTTCAATAGGATGGCCACAACTGGTGAGGTCTCTGGCCACAAGTGGCAAATAAGCGATACTATTTTTTTCGCGTATTTTAATAGATTTATCTTTGTCTGGCCCATTTAATTCAAATTAGAAAATTGTTCTCAAGAAAAAAATATCTAGTACTATTGTATCTGTCATTTGAGGAAGGCAAACTAACTTAGTGAATAAATGGCGGTTAAATAAAGGAAAAAGTTTTCTTAAGGTGGCCACAACCGGTGCATCTACCCTATAAAAATTTAATAGTTAGGCGTATTTTTAAATACGTAAAACTATATATTTCGAAAACTTGGTACTTTTGCCATTTGTATACAGCCAACAACATTGAGTGGGTATTGGTACAGCACAGTTTATACGTTTTTGTTCGTGTTTAATTGTATGTTTCTTGGTAACTGTAATTATGCCCTAAAAGTGACTGTAATGAAAACTACAAAATTGAGCCTAAAGTTCGTTCTGTCGATTTTCCATAGGACGTAAGTTTACAACAAAAATGCCTTAAAGCTACACTCTTAGAGCCCACAAGCAAGACGAAAGTATGACAAGCTCATTTTCCTGAAGGTAGTATATTAAAAAAATATTCTAACACTGGTAAGATTTTTACAATAGATTTACTCAAACAACAGCTAAAAGCGGACTGTATACCATCTATTTTTTTAATTGCTATTTTTACCTATTTATCAAAAAATATCAAAAGGAGAGATGAAAAGCTCAAAAATATTGATTAGTTAAATTTGTCAAAATCCTTGAAATAAACAAAATTAAATTTGAGGAGCATGAAAAAACATATACGTTGATAATTTTTGGGAGTTTATTGTCAAATTTTCCATATTTAAACTACCAAAGACTGGAGTTTTCAAACAGACTCTCTTAAATATAGATTTGATAAATACAGGCAATTGGCAGAGGGCCATTATCATATTTCTGTGCGACAATTATATGAGACAGAGAACAGACTTAGAATTCAATCCATATTAACACTTCAGTTTCGAAGTTTTGGCCCCATTAATGTTAATAATTCCTATGAGCTACCTGATTATGAACCAGGTGAAAATTCCTCGTAACAAGACTTTTCCCAAATAAAAAATGTATTGTCTCAAATTTTCATAAATGATGATCACTTCAGGATATGTCATTAGTTACTTATTTAGGTGGTTATTGTTGCTATATTATGTTAATGAAAAAACTAAAATGTGATAGCTGCAAATAAAAATAGATGAAATTTGATATGGCATAACATGCATACCTACATTATACCTACAATAGTATATTATTTTATATGGAGGAAAAGTGATACTTTTCATGGCG
>MU182559.1:0-17324 GCA_016904865.1 Pissodes strobi | reverse complement strand
GTATTCCTATCCCTGATATTATTTCCAACGTACCGGGTGTTTCACTATAAATGGACCTCCCTTTAACTTTCTAAACTGACATTTTAGAAAAAAACGTTCAATACAAAAAATAAAGGGCATAAAGTGATGTTTTTTATGGCATACCACTGTTGTATCCCATAAATGCGGGATTAAACAAAGTTATATTTTTTTAAATGGAACACCCTAAATATTATTGCAAATTTCGATTTTGCGGAGAATTCTAGACATGTTTCATAAATAATGTCCCATACCTATCTGTTACTGTTTTTGAAATATTGACAGTTGAAAATCGACCATTTACCAAGTTAGACAGCCTGTAAAATCTAAACGGCTAAAGATAGAGCAAAATGGTTTGCACTTTACTACATTGGTTTTTCATAAGCTATGGTTTGACACTAATTTTTTATTTAACCAGATGTTAAGAAAGTCGGGTTAAATTTAATCTCTGCTTAAATCTAAAATTAGTGTCAAACGATAGCTTATGAAAAACCAAGATGTGAAAGTGCAAACCATTTTGCTCTATTTTTAGCCGTTTAGATTTTACAGGCTGTCAAACTTGGTAAATGGTCAATTTTCAACTGTCAATATTTCAAAAACAATAACAGATATAGGACATTATTTATGAAATATGTCTAGAAATCTCCGCAAAATTCAAATATGCAATAATATATAGTGTGTCCCTTTTAAAAATATATAACTTTGTTTTATCCCGCATTTATGGGTCACCCTATAGCTAGCAAAACTAATGCAAAAAGGAAGAAATTAGAGCGTTGTGCGGCAGCATATTAACTAATTTTACATCTAAAATAAAAACCACCTCGAAACGAACAAAACAGCACAAAAACAGTGACCCATAAGGGAAATTTTCTAAAATAAAAGCTTTCTTAAAAAACCACCGTGACTTAAGAATTCCCCAGCCTGACAAATCAAACAAAACAATAATTATGAACGAAACTGACTGTGACAACAAAATTAAAAACTTAATTCACGACAAGAATAAATATAAAGAACGAAGAACTGACCCGACAAACGTATAACAAGAGAAAAATAATGGAATTATAAAAAAATGGGAAAATAATGGCTTTATATTGCCAAATATTGCTAAAGAGCTAATTATACATAAATCGTTACCTCAAAGAATATATGGCTTACCAAAATTGCACAAACCAGATGTGCCTTTGAGGCCAATAGGTTTATGTATACAATCTCCCGTCAACAACCTAATCTAAGTTCATAAAAAATATTCTCTCTAACGTGGCAAATAAAAATAAATTTTACATTAAATATTCTAGGAATTGTAAGGAAAAAATATCAAGCAACAAATTCCTGATAATTTTATTCTAGTGTCCCTTGACGTCGTGTCATTATCACACACAAACGCCCCTATAGATGTAGCTCTAGATATTATTAAGAAAAAATGGTCTGAAATTAAAAAGTTCACCGACATTCCTCGAAAAGAGTTTTTGGAAGCAGTCGAAATTACATTAACCTCCACATACAATTACAAAGATTCTTTCCATAAACAGGTCGAAGGTTGCTCAATGGGAGCCTCAATCTGCAGTATAATCGCACAATTAGTCTTAGAAGACTTAGAATGTGAAACCATCCGCAATTTAAAATATGATCTACCATTCTTTTATAGGTATGTGGATGATTGCATGACAGCAATCCCCAAAACCGAGGGAGAACTACATTCTTGAACAATTTAACAGATACCATCAAAAATTGAAGTTTACCATCGAAATAGAAAATAATAACAAAATTAATTTCCTCGATAATAAAATAAGCTTATGACAGAATGGGATACAAAACCTACGTGGTCTGGCCAAATCCTCAATTATAATACCCAAGAATATCTTACAAAAAATCGGTAATAATTGGGCTTGCGGATAGAGCAATTACATTAAGTGATCCTGATTTTTTTAGAAAAAAACGCCACAAATAAAGTAAGATAAGTTCTCAAACAAAACTCATATCCGGAAAAACAAATAACTACAATTTTTAAAAGAAGATTCCATAAACACAATACTTTCAATATCAATAACCATGAACAGAACCAAATAATTAATAATAATAAAAAAAACAAAACTACTTATCGCTACTTTATATTCCGAATCATTCAGAAAATTTCCAAGAATTCTTCATGAAGTATGACATAACGTTATGCCATAGGGGTTACACCTTCCTTGGAAACAACTTTAGCAATCTGAAATGAGAAATCCCGAAAAACAAAAAACACGCCAGGATTTTCATAACAGACTGAATGGACACAAATATGACCGTAAAAAAACAAACTGCTCTTAAGAATCATGAACAAATCCAAAAACATACGTCTAATTTCGACGAAACCAAATTTTGAGAACAGAACCCCACAAAAGAAAACGTGAGTTGCACGAAATGATTGAAAGTAAAAAGAATCTACACGCAATTAATCACAGATATCACTTATCTAAGTAAACTTTATTAATAAAATAATAATTTTATTTCAATATAACTGCATTCCAAGCATAATCTTACTGCATACATTTTCCCCTGTATGCATAATTCTTATATGGCAAAAGAACAAGCTGGTGTGTTTTTGCAAATTCCCCCGTATTAAATATAAATAAACGTACAGAGATCAGTCCACTTGTAAAGACGGCCATACATATGCCTATTTTTTTTGTGTCGTCGCATTTTAAACGTGTTTTAATTTTGTTAATTGTTCTTGTACCTGTGACTAACATGAATGTGTATGCTGTGTATACACGGGTAAGTCAAAACATAAAGAATGTTGTTTTTGTATTCTGAAAGTTGGCCTTTTTTCAGTACTACATGTATTATTATATACTATACTATACTATACTATATATAGATAGATAATAAAACTAGTGAAGGGAAAATCGGATGATTTTTAGAATCGAATATCTTGCATTCGAATACTTTTGGGAATCGAATGATTATTCGAATACAAAGAATCGAATTATTTGGATTAATCGCGATATCCCAAATGTTTCAATTAGCGATTCAACCTCTCGAGATTTCGAGTGACTTCGAAATCTCGTTCTTGAATTCAAATTTACAAATTGTCTAATTCTGGATTGTTTGATCTTGAAGTTTTCATTCTTGATACATTTAAGCATAAGAGCAAAATATTTTACAAAGATTAGCGAAATCATTCACGATTAAAAAACTTAAAAATTTACCAAAATCATTACTTTTTAATAATTTAAATTTGAATTCCCAAAACTCCTTATCTTCTGCATATTGCAAAAATATGTATGTTATACCTGGCAGACTACCACATTTAAAATTAATAATATACAGAAGAAAAATATTCAACAATTAAAAAAGTACCACAGTAATTAAACTACTCTATTTTATACTTTTTATAGTAAGTATAGCGTTTTCGATTATTGTTCACCCTAATACATAACAAAGGCCGCTATTATTTGTTGCTCAGACGGCAGACCACATAATCGAACAAGTTACATTATAATCGCATTTGACGCGAATTGTGCCGATTTATCAACCAGCGTTCGAGGGACGATTCATTCGTTGTTAGCGCATTCGAATTCTTACAAAAATCGATTAAATACTTTACGTTTAGGTCAGTAATTGCTAAATTATGATAATTATTAGGACCAACACATGTTGCAGTTACCGTCTTTCTGGAAATCAAGTCATCAACTAGCTAAAAAACTGCTATGTATTTTCACTACTTAAATAGCTGAAAGCTCCATTTTATACTCAAATAAGCTGTTACATTCTGCATATCTTAATATTTCATTCGTTCAACTCCCCAATAAATCCTATAAAATGGAGATCGAATAATACTTAACAAATTTTGCAACAGCTTACAATTTTATAGCTACAACTCTACTGCCATAATTCTTCTTTCTGCATAACGCAGAAATCCATAAAAACTTTCCAACATTATTTTTCACCTCCTGCGAACGCTTAAATTAAACCTTTCCCGAAAAGAATGAGGAAGTAAAACTGGCATTTGGAAAGTCCTCCAAACTTTCGCCGTTGCCGCTTTTTAAATGTAGACAATGGAATAAAACTAACTTTGAAATCTAAAAAAGTTTTGTTCGTTCCAATCGCTGCATACCTTTTAAAAGCGCTTGGCGGTTATACTCGAATAATCATTCTCTGTTATTAACTTTAATTCCAGCAGTTCGGAATTCTTATAAAATATCTTTTCCAAATATTCTGTGATAAATTTACTATCGCTCACTGCAAAAAAATTGATTTCTCGACTACCAAGTGGTCTCTAAAGTTCTCTATGAAAATGCATCGGCTTTTCCAGGTCGAATGAGATAAATAATGAATTTAGCTTTTTAAAACCAATTATTTTTTAAATTATATTAAATTTTTATAAACTAGCTGGATAAATAAATTACTCAGAAACATTACAACTATGAATTATGGAAGCTTGATTCAGCATTTTTTCATTTTCATCAAATAAATCGGTGAACAAAGTTGTAAAATGCCTATTACCTCAACGAAAGAATTAAATAATAAAATTTTATGTCACCACGGCCTAATATTTGTTTAATGTAATACATTAATAAAATATGTTTATGTACCACTGGTATTCTATGTGAGAGTGGGTTTAAGGCTATAAAATATTTGGCACGGTTGTATATCCGGTAGTAAAAATAAAAGACTGAACGGGAACTGAAACTATAAAACGTCGGAGCCTTTAAAGAAGGATGTATTACTATAAGGTTATTTAAACGTAGTAAGCAATATGGAACAGCAGATGTATAGGTTATTTGTGGATTTTCATTAGTTGAAGAGGAAGTCGTGGGAATTTAAACAGTTTTTACTATATTTTGTTTGAAAATCGGCGTTACCAAATATCAGATATTCCAAAAAATTTCTCGTCCCAAAACGCAGATTCTAACAAACACGAACTTTGCATCTACATTAATTTATTTATTTTGAGCTGCTAAATATGAATCTTGCGTTTAAAACATTTCCCCCGTCATTTTCAGGGCATTTGAAAGAAATTGTCTGCTTTCGGCATTTGTTATAAAAAACTGAGTTTTTGTTGGTAAATTTTTAAACTTGTTGATAGGTATTTGACACATAATGGAAATCCTCCTTAAATAGTCTCACTACCTTTATGTCACTTTGTTTAAATACATATATATTATGTGTCAAAATATATATTTGAAAATAGGAAACTCGTTACATCCTCCTTTTTTAAGACGCCATTTTAAATAAACTTCTATAGGCACGTACAACACGCATTTTCATGGGTAGCAAATGAAATTGAGCTGTCATGTAACTCATCATGTCAGGCTCATTCTTTTTTTTAAGTTAATTAATTAATTTGATATGTTTTAGCTTATCCCAAAAGAAGACTTTTATTTCGTCTCCAAAGTTCCATGTCTACCGGATCTGTTCGAAAATGGACATTATGGAATGATGTTTTCCGACCTATTTTACGTAAGCGACGTTACAATTGGAGAAAAATGCTCAACTGAACGCCATATAAATATTAAAACATTATTATACATTACTTATTTTTACTATTAGTTGCAGGTTGAATCACATAAGTATTTTTGAATAAAATTTAGCGGGCTATAAGCAAATATATCTACATACATTACACGTTTTTATCTAGTGCGCAGTACCCCTTTATCGATAAAACGATCTATATAATAAACGAACTTTAATAACTATGACACACTCGCGATAATTTTGATGCTTTCTTGTAATGCACAGGGTGGCTCGAATTCGATTCTATGCATGGAAAAATCGAAAACCGTAAGAGATATAGTGTTGGTCATATTAAAGCAAAATTGCACTTTTAGGTGCCTAACATGCCATTTAGATAGCTTTGACATTCCGAGTATTTCCGGAGATATAAAAAAACCGAAATATTGACAAATCGTTTTATTTTTTCCTGATCTTATTTAAAAACGCATTTAAACTTAAATTGCAACTTTGCATTGCCACTTTTCCCGCTCTATCCAATGGTGATATTCAGTTTAAAATCCGACGTTTCCGCGTTAAGCTTCAAGAAGGTGTCAGCCACAACTTTCTTTTTTTAAATACAAATTTTAATTGTTTTTCAGATGATATTGGCGCTATTAATATGAACAATTAGGTGTTTTTATTTTTTTATTCTTTTTTTAATTTTAATTTTATCTTTTTTTTTATTATTTATTTTGCTTTCGGGTAAAAAATAAGCGCACTTGTTTTTTATTTAATTTTACTAATAATTTTTATATATTAATAAGTAATTAAAAAAAAATCAAAATCAAAAACACATATTTATATTAATAACGCCAATGTCATCTGAAAAACGTCGGATTCCAAACTAGATACCACGATTTGATAGAGCGGAAAAAGTGGCAATGCAAAAGTGCAAGACAATTTGAAATTCGATTCTAAATAAACCCAGGAAAAAAAGTAATAAGATTTTTCACAATTTTGCTTTTTTTCGGATATTGTAACCTACGAATATACAAAATGCTTATTCAGATGCCCATATGCCTGACTCTCTCAGTCGGTTATAATTTATTTTTAGAAAGGAGTGGGTTAAAATGTTTAGTCGTTAATGGGGCTCCACTAAATTTTTATTGTGAGAAATTTATCAGAAATACTTTCAGTTGGAGGAATGGTTAATAAAACCTAGAAAAAATACCCGGTGAAAGAGCGAAGTGAAAATATTAAATAATTAATTAAATAAAAATATTAGAACGAGATTAAATAATAGCTATACATAAGTTACCGAAATAAACAGCTGAGTTATTACTATCAATTGTTTATTAACATTAAAGCTGTACAATGATATACCTTTCATAATCACTTCCTTGGAACAGAGTATCATGAAGAAAATCTGTCAGAAGGTGTAATCTTAATTTTTAAAGCGATATTTTCAGAAATATCTGCTGCTATTCGATAAAGGGGAAATAATCTCATAGGAAATTTTGTACTAAACTAAAGAGAGGAATATTTGGAATATCTCCAATATGGTCTAATATTATTTTATACTGTTCTGTTATATGAAGTAATTTTTAGAAAGCTTAACCGTAATTAATGAGATGAAATAGCCCCAATAAAGTCTGAGACAATTTTATACTATTCTATAATATGAAGTAATTTTCAGGAAGTTTAATACTAATTAATGAGAAGGAGCATTTCAAATAAAACTAGTACCGTTTCATAAGATCAAAAAATTCAAATATAGGTTAGCATTACCCTATAACTATTGTCTAAATGAATATTCACAAAATCACCCTAGAATGAATATTCACAATATCACACTAGAATGCATATTCACAAAATCATCCTTTACTTACTCCATTGGCAGCATGCTCCAGAAGTTCATTAATATGTCTTTGAAAATACTAAATTAATGAGAAAATTACTGAAAGAGATATGTACAAATATAGCCGCTTACGGAAAGAAAAATTCGAACTCGAATTCACCTATTTTAGGCGAGAACTAAATAGCTAATTTAATTGAGTCGCGGAAGTTCTGCCGTGGGTTACAGCGAGATCATATAACTAACTTAAAATTTTACGGTATCATTTTAGTAGTTAAAAGCTATAAATAAACAGTGATATATCTTAGGTATTTTAGGAGAATATCTCTCGAAAAACTAACGCACTTGATCGGCGAACTGAGTTCTTTTGAGATAGTACTTGTAGCACGTAAGGCAGCTTAAGGCTTAGATAAATTCCGATTTCATGATCGGCAAAATGTTAAAAAACTGATCCAACCAGATGTAACGATGTGTGCGCTCTCGGTAAATGGAAGACCTCAGCAAAGGTACTAAACGGGATAACCAGGCTCCACCAAAACTCTCTGTCTGGCTAGGCTCTCACTCAAATCAGGAAATTCCCCAAGCAAATGGACATCGGTCTCTCGGAAAGAACCTTTAAAATTAAGGTTCACATGATGTCTTACAACACCGTTGACGATATTTAGAAAATTTAAGCGATACTGCGCTTGTAGAAAAAACATTAATTGGCCTCTACCAACTCGATAAAAAACGACCGTCTTTACGGCTCGACATCTTATTCGAGAAGCCCTACTTTACGCTCTATTTCGTAGATATTCGTAGATATTTCGTGCTCATCTTCGAAAGTAGTCTATGTTAAATAATAGTAAGGTTGCGGCGATCGATATCATAATTTAACAGATATATTGCGAAAAACGAAATATAATAATTAGACACATGTACAACGTTCCAATCACTTCGGAAATATTCGGTGCTTTAAAAGTTTCTAATCGGCATATTTTTAGGCACCTAAGTGCTGAATTTTACCCTAATTTGACCGACACTGTATCGAGTTCCCCATACAGAGACTCGAATTCGAGCCACCCTGTACAGGGATCATATGTAAAATATAGGACTACTGTAATATATACAACACACTTTGCGCGAAGGAGGGCGAAAGCGGCCAGTATATAATGACGCAACTGCAGTTTCATTTGTAATCTCATTTTTGGACTAAGAAACATACTAATGAAGTGTGTTTAGGAAAATTCGATTTCCTTAAGGTTAGTGTGAGTGCGGCAAATGAATGACGTACAGAGATCAAGCAAAATACGATTGATCAATACAATTCATCTCATTATATTACGACCACTAAAACCAGTGTAACAATAAAATTGCTTTCCCAAAACTAGATAGAATATTACTAATATAAATAGTTACAAATTTTATATCAGCTAAATTTTCTAAAATGGAAGTATGTGCAACTGATTGATATACTAGTCACAGTCGTTATTATTCCTGCATGTATACGTGACAACTATAACCATGTTTTCGACAAAATGGATTCGAGAATTCCGTGATCGAGTGCTCCTAATTTACACACGGAATAAAGGCAAATTATGCAACTTTTTGCGTTTAAAAACGTGGAAACACTACCACAATGTAGTCTTTATTAGCTATGCAACGTGCGCCTTCCTAACGGAATTAGTGCGGTTTGTAGTGCTAATCGGAGCTGATCCGATCATGCTACCCATAGACGGGCAATAATTATTAATTTCTGTTATCACGGCGGCGTAGCTTTAATTACGTTGCAGCTAAAAATACTATTACGCTTCTGTGGCGTTGAACACGTCCGAACTTGTCCATTAATTTGGGAGGCTCAATAGACGTTTTATTGATGGAATGTGGCAAATTTTATTTTTCTAGTCAATGAACGTTTCACTGATTCAGTAATAATATCCTAGTGAACTAAATTTCAAAGGCTCCCAGGAGAAAATCGCAGAAAATTTATATAATCAGAGAACTAATAGAAAACAATCTTTAAGTTGCTTTAACAAAAATGAAATGTACAATTTTTTAAAGATTCAAGAACGTATAACAACCAACAAGCGAAATAATGCTTAATGTCGTAGATTAGTTTTAAAGCAATTTTAATCGAATATAATAAGAAGACCATAAACTAAATGATATATGTTATAATAACTGAATAAAGGCTCAAAAGATGTCCCGGACATAATCATCAGTGAATTAACGAAACCGCTGAAACTTTCAGAATATATAAGATCACTTAGCCATAACACGTGATAATCGAAGTTCTGAAAATAGGAGGAGATGAATTTTTACATGCATTTAGAATGAATTTTTCCGAAAAGCTAATGCCCATACAGGATGGCGGAAATGAACTACCTCGTACATAATTCAAGAAAAAGAAGACCTATTACTCTTCCATCTCATCTGTACAACTTTGTCATTAGAATCACTCTGAATATGTTAAAAGTTAAACCAGATATTTATCTTCACCATGAGAAGAGGCTTGATTCAAACCAAGCTACACTCATTTTATAAATTTCATAGAAAAATCAATAGATTGTCTTCTAATTCTAAATTCGTGAAAAAAATCTATTCGCTAAGATATAATACAAAATGCTACAGACACAAACTCAATACCGACATTCTGATATAAAATGCTAGAAGCACTAACAGTGGCTAGATAAGTCCTGCAAGACGAGGATTTAGCGCTGTTTTGTGACGTCATCAATCGAAGTTAGTATAATATGAAAACAATACAATATCTTTGGTTAGTTAAATTTACGTTCTTGTCTGACTTTTAAATTCGCATCTAAATTTAATTCTGCTTTTAACACCATCGTTATTTAAATATCTAAACTCATATTTAAGCATATTATGCGAAATATATTTTGAGAAGACTGAAACCGCTTTTTAAAAATAATTTTATTTTACAAAATACGGATCTAAGTACAATACTAGCAAGCAAATAGAGTAAAAGTGATTTTAGATTAAAACAAAGCAATATTTATAAGTTCGGTTCGGATGCACACTCTGCAATAGCTTCTGGGAATCGTCCGCCTGGGAGCGTGCTGAATCTGCAGGTTCTGTGGGAAGCTGACCATTTAACTTGCGTTATAATCACAAGTTAGAATACAATATGTAGATAGTGATTCGCGGAAATTTCATATGCTAAAGAAGAGTTGATATATATTATAAAACGCAAATGTAATAATAAATTAAGAAGCACTAAAGATGTTGGGTATCCACACATTAAAATTATTTTGTATATACACCTACTTAATTTCATTTTACTTTATTTTTTTTTTATGGCAATGACACATATACTAAAGGGAGATCCTATGGTACTCGACGAGCGTTGTGTGTGCAAAGATGTGGATTAAAACGGTTCTCTAAATAGCTGTAGGTTGTAATTTGGGGGAAACAGATGTCCTGGGATTGAGTTCCACATCGATGCACTGCTCCAGACAAAAGAGTCCTTGTAAAGCAATGTTCTAGGTATTCCCAGTTGTACAACGAACGGGTTCAACCTTGCCGACTCGTCTGTCGTGACTGTCAGACAGGCGTCTCTGGGGACAGGATGGGGGCCAAATCCTGGGAATATCTGCTGTGAAAATATCTGTAAAACAGGAATATCACGAAAACACGTCTACGTTGTTCCATACTATCCAGAGGCCGGGCCATCTCCTGATCGCCGACGAGACCCACAGCTCTTTGAATGAAATCCAGCAGCTTTATT
Source organism: Pissodes strobi (assembly GCA_016904865.1). Classification (NCBI taxonomy): domain Eukaryota; kingdom Metazoa; phylum Arthropoda; class Insecta; order Coleoptera; family Curculionidae; genus Pissodes; species Pissodes strobi. The sequence continues at coordinate 6,312 of MU182559.1, read as the reverse complement.
GTGTGCTTCGGTGTGGCACCCCAGATGTGTGAGCAATATTCTAAGCACGGTCTTATTTGCGCTTTGTAGGGCAAGATCAGCTGCTGCGGTGTATACAATTTTAGTTGCGAAACAGCGCACCAACTTTCTGCTAAGCTAATTTTGCGATGTTAGCAACGTGGTCATGCCAGGACATATTCTGACTGAGACATCCAGTAATCCGATTGGCGAAGATGAAAAAATGGTCGATCCTGCCATAATGCTGTCAGGGCCCGCGGTATTGGCTTTCATGGTAAACGTAGCCGTTTGGGTTTTTGCTACATTGAACTGGACCAAATTTCTGTTGTCCTCCCTCTCCAGATCTTGATTAAATGCTGTAATCTGCTCCTATATGCGGTGTTATATCCCAGTCGCTTGTAAAGACCTTTTCGATCGAAGTTGGGAGACAAGGGTACCGTCATCCGCAAAACTATTATCAGGATTATTGATTTCGGTCAGCAGGTCACTAATATAGATGAGAAACAGAATTGGTGAAAGTATTGCACCCTGAGGCACGCCCGCTGTGAATGTGTCTGAGACACGTGCAGAGATCGATTCTTAAGAAAAGTGGCAAGCCAGATGCAGTGAGGGGCTGGCAGTTTGAAGAACGGCAATTTGTTCAGCAATCCGTCATGACAAACTCCGTCGAATGCCGCCGAAATATCCACCACAAACGCTCGAGATTGTCCGTAGTTCTCAATTGCTCTACTCCATATATTAGTGACATAGGCTCTATAGATCTCTTTTTGCGAAAGCTGTATTGGTTATCGCTAATTAATCTGCTAGCCTCAAGGTACTTGAGTAGTTGCTGATCGACTGCACGTTCCATGACTTTGGAGATGATTGGAAGCCAGGCAATTGGGCGATAATTTGGCGCCTTTTTTGTAGCAGGTTACACTCGAGCAACTTTCCAAGAAGATGGGTAAATTCCTTTTCGGTAAGATAGAGAAAAATGTCAGAAAAAATGGGTGTTAGTTCATTGGCACAGTTCTTTAACACGGTGGCAGGTATTCCGTCCGGTCTTCATGGCTTTTGCATATTTAGTTCTTCCAGGATTTTATGAATATCACGGTGATCAAACTTAAATTCTGCCGTGGTAGGGTTGATGATTAATACGGTGGGGAGAGCCTTGCCTTGGTGAAATCATTTTGGCGAGCATGTTTGCTTTTTCCTTGGGCCTAGTCGCCGTGATGCCGCGTTCGACTATCAAAGGTGGAAGAGACATGTTTGTTAAGTTATTACTTATTGCCTTTGCTACCGACCAGAAATTCCTGAAGCAACTAGGGCATTGCAAAAGTTTATTCCTCATCCTGTGATTGTGTTTGTCTTTAGTTTCGTCAATCACACGTTTGCATTCGTTTCTTGCTTAGGCAAAGTATTTGCCATTTTCAGCGATCTGATTTTGCTGCCAGTACTTGTAGGCTTGCTGTTTCCTACCTAAGCTCTTTCGCATCTTCTGTCGGAGGCTTTCCTTTTGACGGTAATTTGATGGAATTTGGGATGTATGCTTCCATTCCTGAGGAGATTGCTTGCGTGATCTATTCGCAGCAGACTGATGGGTCGTCAGTGCCAAAGCAGACTTCGAGCCAAGAAAAGCCTAGGTAGAACTCTCTTAGATCATCCAAGCTTGCACAATTGTAATATCAGGTTTTAGAGGGCAATGACGTGTCTTTCTGTAGGAGTGGCAGTTCACAAACTGTTGTTTTGAGTTGGAGGTACCTAATGGCTGACCATCTGTAATTGCGTACAGGATTTGTGATTAGGAAAAGATTCAGGATGGCGGCATTTTGTTCCTCCCTGAGATCCGAATTGGTTCGCCTAGAAGTTGAGTTAGTCCGCAGCTGATGGTAAATGCTTCAGCTTCTCTACTCTATATCGGTTTTGCTGTGATGTTTGAGTTGAGATGATTGAAATCTCCCAGAACGATTGTTTCTGAACTGGGCTGGTCAACCTACATTGAATCAAAAGTTATAAAAAAGCTTTCGTAGGCTCTATCGATCGGAGGGCGATAGAGGTAGCATATGAACTTGGTTAATCGCTTGGCGGGAAACTTGAGTCACATGACGTCAAGGTTGTTCGGTTCAAGTGTTCCCCCGCGGTGACACGAAAGGTCGCTTCGGACAAAAAGGTATATTCCGAACTTATGTCTAAGTCGGCAGTGTAAACCGTAACCAGGATAGGGGTAATTTATTGTTTTTGTTGTAGAACATCCTTGTGTTTCATTTTTTTTGGATCAACGACGAAAATACAAAAGTGATAAGAACAAATATAACGAGTTGCAAAGAACGATAAGGTCGAAGATCAGAATTGCTAAAAATGAATGGCGAGTGTGATGAGCTAGGGGAGCTGAATAGAAGACATGATATTGTCGCAGTCCTCAAAAAACTAAAGGAGACCGTTGTTGTATACAGGAGACGGAACCCTGATATACTGGTCGATCAAGATGGTAAAATTATTTTGGAAAATAACCACAAAATGGAGATGTGGGAGAGGTACATAAAAACACTTTTTAGTTCCGAGAGAACACAGGAAATTACAAACAGTGATGGTATATTGGCGGGGCCTTCTATCACCAGAGAGGAAATAGAATGCACCATACACAATGCTAGGAATAATAAGGCAGTGGGCCCAGATGAAATCCCTTCCGAACTACATAAACTTATGGACGAACGGGATATTGACGCTTTGCATAGACTATTCAATAAGATTTACGATACTGGCACCTATCCTGAACAATGGCTGTCTTCAATTTTCATGCCCTTACCAGAGAAAAACAACACAAGATCATGTGAAGATCATAGGCCTTATGAGCCATGCTCTCAAAATCTTTCTGAAGATAACCCATAGAATTTTTAGGAAGTGTGAGTGTCGTGACCGACTAACAATTCGGTTTCAGGCAGGGCTGGGTACGAGAGAGGCGATAGTTGCAACGCAAGTTCTGATCCAAAATTGCTATGACCAGCGTAAAGGTGTATGCCTGTGCTTTATAGACTATGAAAAAGCATTTGAATAAAAAATCTGTACTGGCACCAAAATGCAAAGTAAAAGTCGGAAATGAAGTAACAAGAGTGCTCCAAATTCAAAAAGGAGTGAGACAGGGATGCGTTCTTTCCCCGCTTTTATTTAACCTTTACTCGGAGGCTATCTTTCAAGAAGCACTCAAGGATACAGAGATTGGGATCAGAGTTAATAGTGCGTTGATCAATAATATTCGGTATGCTGATGACGCAGTTCTCATTGACATGACATGATTATTTTATTTTGATTATTTAAATACATTAAACTACAAAACTTAGCCTAAGTATGTCCACTATATTGGTAGTTTCACCTGGCGTTGTTCTGTCAACACCGTGGCCTACCAAAATGACACCCATAGGGGGCTGTTGTACTAGCCTACTTAAAAACTAAGGGCAGTAGTACTGCTAGCAACTTGAGCATTACATGGGCTGTACCCTTCAATGCCGCTACGTTTTAAATTAGCCGAAGCTGGAGTTGGTTAGTGTATTTTTATGTGTGCTATTTTGTTATTAGGCTGGTTATACATGGAAAAATTTACAAAAACCATGTTTAAACTGCCCTCGTGGAGCAGGGGCTCATAATATTAAAAAAGGGACGGCACACTATATACAACATGCACATTATATACAGAACTATATACAAAATAATAATGGCTTGCGTTTACAAGACAACTCCAGTAAGCTATCATAACATCAAGGTGAATGGAATGCATCCGACGGTTCAGGCTACGGAATCATGGATGCTTCGGTGGTTAGAATTCAAGTGGCGCAGTGAGTGATGGTACCTATTTATAATAGGAATCGTGCCTCTAACAAGCCCCGCCCCCATGTCCTAACATGGTCGGCTGGCCAATCAGGTAGCAGGGGTACACATAGCCCGCGAAGACTATGTCATTGTGTTCCTGCTCTCCTGATACTTACTGACTTTTCAAATTTATGAAAAGTGGTTATAAAGTTACTAAACGTCAATAAAAAGATGTGAAAGCTAGGATTTTAGGGCTGATGATGGTATATTACAAAATTGTTAATGCTATGGCGGCCTTAATTGCCTATAGTATAGGGTAGTTTCTCGGTATATGGTGCCGTGTGTGATTGGATGTTCGGGGTCGTATCTCCTGTCGGCGATATGGGCCGTTAGCGGCGATCCCTTAATCTGGTGTCGAAGAATCTGCATGCGAGGTCGTTGACGTAATCCGCAACGTATTCAACTCTAGCCCACGCATGCAGATCCTCTGTCCTGACATGATCACGCAGTGTCAGGGAAAACGCCGCCCTTAGGTACCTGTTCTGCAGGACCTGCAGTTTTCGCAGATGAGTCCTGGCCACCGAACACCACACCGGGGCACCATATAGGAGTGCTGGCCTTATTACTGATTTGTATAAAATCAGCTTATTTGCTGGACTAAGGTAGGACCTGCCTGCCACTAAAATGTTTAGGCCTTTTTTAATTCCTTCGTTTTTAGATATGATCGCAGAGACGTGTTTGCTAAAATTTAGCTTGCTATCCAGGGTTAGTCCCAGATACTTAACCTGGGTTTTCGGTATGATTGGAGTATTCCCTATCATGAGAGGCGTAACATCGATATCCCTCTGCTTGCGAGTGATAATGATCAGCTCGGTCTTGCTCGTGTTCAGGGCGACCTTCCACCTCTCATAATAGGGAACAAGCACATTCATGTGATCGCCCAGTCTTGATTTCGCCACCTCCGCTATGGGATTTTGGGAATAAATCGCCGTATCGTCGACAAATAGGGCGGTACGGGTTTCAGGATGTGACGGAAAATCTGCTAAAAAGAGATTGAAAAGCAGCGGCGAAAGAACCGTGCCCTGTGGCACCCCTGCTCGCAGTCTCCTGCTTGCAGACGTGTGCTTTCCTATTCTGGTAACGAAGGTGCGTCCGGCAAGGTATGATTCGATGAGTGATATAAGGTGCAGCGGTAGGCTGTATTTTGCTAACAGTTTAAAAAGCAACCCCTCGTGCCATACCCTGTCGAACGCCTTCTCGATATCCAGTAATAGCATCGCAGTAGATTTTCTGTTATTAAAACCCTCATAGACATCAGTTGCGATTTTCGCGGCAAGCATGACAGTGCCATGTCTGCCGCGAAAACCGAACTGTTCCCGGGGGATGATATTCAGCCGCTCGACAGCCCTGTTGATCCTCGGCAAGATTAGCCTTTCAGCCACCTTCCCGAGGGTATTCAACAGGGATATCGGTCGGTAGGAGGATGTTAGCGTAGGATCTTTTCCCGGTTTCGGGAAGTGAATAACACACGCTGCTTTCCAGGGTTTGGGGAAGTGTTGCAGCCTGATTACCGCATTAATTATATGCAATAGATGGATGAGTGTCTTTTTAGGTAAGTTTTTAAGGATTATGTTCGGAATGCTATCCGGGCCGGGAGCTTTATTTCTCGAAAGACGGCAGAGAGCTTTGCGTAGTTCCGCCGGCGTGACTCTCAATTTATCAAGTACTGACGGGGGAATGGGATATTTATGTTCTTATGCAGTTCTCATTGCGGATAGCATGGATAAATTACAACAACTCCTTAGCATAGTGGGCCAACATAGTAAAGCCATGGATATAAATACAAACACCAAGAAAACTAAGTTTATGGTAGTAACAAGGGATGAAAACGCTTTTACTAACTCTGGGCTGACTTTTGATGAAAAATCAATAGAACGTGTGGAATGTTTTAAATACCTTGGAACATGGCTATCTTAAAACTGGACATCAGACAAAGAGATAAAATGCCGAGTAGAGCAGGCTCACGCAGCATTTACAAAACTTCGAAACTGAAAAGATATTCACGTGTACCGACTTTGATCTGGAGCTGAGGTTGAGATTCGTAGCCTGCTACATCTGGCCAGGTCTCCTCTATGGAGCTGGGGGTTGACCTCTCAAGACAAATATGATTAACAAATTAGAAGCTTTGAAATGTGAGTGTGTCACAGAATTCTCAAGATCCCATGGCCAAAGTAAGAAACGTAGAAATTTTAAGAACGATAGAACGATAAACAAAGACCGTCAACTCTTCGACACTATTAAAAACAGAAAAACAGCTTACTTCGGTCATATTATGCGCAATGAAAAATACAACTTCCTACAACTAATCATCGAAGGAAAGATCGAGGGCAGAAAAGGAATTGGGAGAGAGAAGATGTCATGGCTCCGAAATATAAGGTAATGGACAGGTTTACATAACATCCAGACATTCATACACACTGCTAGAGGTAGAGTGGCAATGGAGATTACGGTCGCTAATATCTATAATATATA
>MU182558.1:296296-324012 GCA_016904865.1 Pissodes strobi | reverse complement strand
TCTACAGTCACATAGGCATTTATAATAGGATTTATATTCAGCGGCAGAAAAGTGTGTTTCTCTACCGGAATTATTTCTAATGTTTTTTTCGCGAAAATAGCAAAGTGCACTTGTAAAATGTAGAAATTACGAAATCGTACCCAGTCAATTGGAGGACTTTGTTACTACTGATCTACCCGGAATTAACAAAACTTATCTCCACAATACATAAAACTATTGAATATATTACAATTTTAAATTTCTTACTTGGAATCTTCATCTTCGCTTTTAATATCAACTTCCTCATGACCTATAAAGTCCGATTCAATCAAATTGTCTTCATTATATTTTTCCTCATTGATTTCTCTATAAAATAAATTAAGTTAATTTTATAAGTGTAGTAAAAGATGGCCTAAGTGGCATTTTAAGATCCTTTACAGTCATACACCACTATGCTATTTTACCCTCTTTTGATTGGTGCATTAACGTCACTTTTAGTTTATCTACGGTCCAGTTAGTTTGTTCCACCAGGTCTAGTTAGTCTAGTGATCAGATTCTGCGTTTGTGACGTAGACGTCCCGCGTTCAATTCCCGTCGCGTCGTGGGCAAGAAATGTTTTGTTTATTTTTAAAGGTTATGTTTCTTTCTTTGTGCAAATCTGGGTTAGTTTCAGCTAGTCATGTTTGGTTGCGCCCCGGAGCGAGAGAAGCGAGCGGGGGGCCATGCGTGAAGAGTTAACAGTATTCTAAAGTGACGTTAACCCATCAATCAAAAGAGACTAATATATCATAGGGGCGTAGGACTGTAAAGGATCGTATTATGAGCCTAAGTGTGGTAAAATATGGCCGACCAAGCAAAACTGGCTGAGACTCAACCCTGCAATGTTTGTAAATCAAATGCAGTTCAAAAATGACTAAAAAGTGTGCAAATTGTTCAAAATATTATCACAAAAGCAACGGTAAAATGTTGTGAAAAACCGAGTTTAAATGACGAAATAATCGAAAAATTGGGCAACGTGTGTGAAAGTGAGGTTATGGTGGAAACTGATTTTCACCTAAAAACGGAAAAACAAGCATTAAAAAAACTAGGAGATGTGCTAAGGAAAGAAAACAAGGACCTAAACACCCAAAAAGCCACTCTAGAAGTGAAAATTAACAAATACCAAACGGTAAACATGTAACAGTTTGATTTGGCCAGTGTAAAAGATTTTAAAGTTCATTTAATATGCTGCATTTAGCCACAAAGATGCTATATTTTGCGGTCAGAATTATTGAGTGTTGACCTCTTCAGTTAATTAATTCTAAGTTTATTGATTCGATTTGTTGTCAATAAGCTTAAGTAAATATGTTCTATATTGTTGTGGAGGATTCATTTTTACCTTGAAAAATAAAAAATAAGCTTAAGGTTACCGCATTTATTAATGTAAATTAATTTGATTCTACATATAGGTTAATGATATATTTGTATTAGCTTTTATAACACTATCGTGGCCTCGAGTAGCTGTTTTGATAATCCGTTTCTCTTATGTAGCCCTCAGGCACTTTGTGACTATATTTATTTTAATTGATAAGCGAACCACAGATCGCTTAGGATTGACCAAAATACTAAAATAAGATATTATGTTATTAGTATAACTTTGCTTAATTTCTATTACATTACCGTAGAACGGCCAACAAACCGTTCTATATTTTTAAGAGTTGGGTTAATAAAGCCTACTGTAGTCTCGTTAGATCCGTAAGATTCATATTTTATTTTCGGCTTGAATATTTCATAACTTTTTGGGACCCCTGGATTTGCTTTATTTCCATCTCCGGTTAATATTTCATAACTTTTTGGTACCGCTGACTGGCTTGGAATTTCATATTTATCTTTCCACGCGACCGGTTGTAATTTTTGTAATATTCGATTGGTGGCACTGGGTAGTAGGAATGGGCTATCCTCGTGTAATTGTTCCTTTCGATTTAGATTTTTAAAAGTGTATCATTTCATTGGGGCATATTTTCTAGTATTTCTTGAACAATTTAATTTCAGCTCATTAATTGTGGCTTCCGCTGTCGTTTTACAACCATAATAAACGAGAAAGAAGTCGTTTACTATTTTAGTATTATTCCTCGAATCGAATCGTTAGAATACGACACGGCAGTTCTCGGCCCTACCACGTTTTCTGATCTGACGTTGTTTCTCTAATTTCGTGGAAGTTGAAAAAGGCAAATTGACTGAAACCGATGATCTCGTTTTTCTAGAAATACCCTTCGGTGACAGAGGAAGGTTTTTTGCTTTAGTGCAGTCATAGTGACTCAGCTTTTAGTATTGCATTTTATACTACCCTTCTAGGGGATATTGGGTTGAGTTCTTAGTGTGTGTTTTGACACGACTGATTTATCGGGATTTAAATACTACACTAGAGGCTTTCCGAGCTCATTTTACAAGATCGAGACCGTTGATTCTCAAGCCACCCTCCGACCCAAGCGAGGATCTATCACCGAGCTATACTACAGCCAGTTTTATCACCGGTGATCGAGTCCGGGCTATATCAGTCTTCGGCCAATTATACCACCGAGGCTAAGCCAGTACCTGGTTCTTGCTATAGGTGCCCGGCGCATTCACCCGAGGTACTCCCTTTTGCCTGTACCGCGGAGCTGGGGCCCTTTTACCAACCGCCGATCTTCGACCGGATCTAACGGGGTATCGTATAGGAGCAATATTATTTTCTTTCTTTTTGTGTTTAATTATTATGAATTTAGCACTATAGTTCGTGCCTTGAAAGAGCCATCAAAACTTCATTAAATATTGTATTTTTCTTGTGGATTCGTTTTTAAGATTTAAATATAAATTTAGTCTTGTCGGCCGAGCTTTGAGAGAGATTAATTTTATTTATTCATTTATTTTTCTGACCGATTGATATAATCGCTCTGACTCGTTGAATATAAATCAAGCATTGACAGCCAAACGTTAAGATAGCTTTCAATAATTCTATTCTTCCTTTATTCATTTGTTTACCGGGTCGATTGATATAATTATTGTGGCCTTTTATCACTACATATTATTATCGCTACATTTATAATTGGTGCAGCTACTAGCGCACGCATACATATATATAATAAGGTAAACCAAAGTGATCACTTCGGATTGTAGTGTTTAGAGCATTTAGGTGTAAGGCATACAATACAGTACCGAGTTAACAACAGAATTGGTCTCCGTACAATCATCATATTGTACCCTTATAGTTAATTACTTTAATAGTCATTTGACATTCCTTTGCGTTTAAATTGCAAAAATCTCATTGTACTATTGTTGCTGTTTAAGAAAAGAAACCCAGAAACAAATAGATTAATCCTTAAATTTAGATTGTTTTCTTGTTAAGTTAAGATTGAGTTTCTTTGTTTGATAAGCGTGCCTAACAACCCCGTACAACACCAGCGGTGCATTTCCAGTTTAATTGGTAAAAACTGGTGGCGCTCTACGACTCCACTCCCGGAGACGGGCGCAAACACGACTCTCCGGTGCTAGGCTTGAGTTTAATTAAAATCTTTACTTGCTTGCTAACTTTAATAGGAAAAAGGTGTTGCAAACACCTTTCAAAGTCAAGTGGAGGACACGAAAATGCAAAAAAACACGCAGGAAAGCCTGCACCTCGACGTAAAGTATCTAAAACAACTCCTAGAAGAAGTACTGGGCAAAAACTTGATATTGGAGAATAATAAACTGCTGCGTAACAAAATGAATTTGTTGGAAAGGCAAAAAAAACAGATGGTAAAAATCTTGGTGAAAATGAAAAGTATGTTGCTAATAAAAAATCAGGACAAGAAGAAGGAAAAAACATCCCACTCACCTCGCAAAGCCCACAAACAACTGCGCAACCAGAGGAACCAGATCATGATGGAAAAAAAGCAAGAAAATGTAGCGCTGGAAGAGACCTTAACACTAAACAAAAATCTCAAGCCTAATTAGCTACATAAGGTAAACAAAAAGATGATAGTTAACAAGACAAAAGCAAAACCAAAAATGTAGACACTAGCACACAGAATACAAATAATGAAAACAACTGCGAAGTTTACAGGAGCCAAAAGCAAAAAAGGCTAACTCAAACCAGACAGGATCCAGTGCTTGGTGAACATATGTCATTTGGCTTGAGTGTTGCTATGTTGCTAAAATATCAGGTTTAGATGTAAACCACTTCAACTGACGCAATGTGTAAAGTAAGAGCGAAAAAATGGAAACAAGGAAACAAAAACACCAAAGGTCATTTAAAGTTGAAGTAGGTATTGAAGACAAAAATAAAATTATGAACCCACAATTGTGGGGGAAAAGGAGTTGTAGTGAACCATTTTCTACATCTAAGGCGAGGTCCATAAAGGAAGGAAAACATATAAATGTATATATGCAAAACATACAATGCATAAGAAACAAAACTCTTGAACTGGTGCTAGCCATAAAAATGCTAAACAAAAAGCAGGACATAATTTCTATAAATGAGCAGTGGCTTAAACCAGAGGAGGACTTTCTTAAAACTCAAAGATACAGGATGACGACTACTACAATAGAAAATAGTGAACATGGCGGTGTTTGTATTTTTGTTGAAGAAAGCAATGGCAACTTTGAACTACGTAACATCCAAACTCATAGCATTGAAGGTAAAATCAAGGTATGCGGTGTAATAAATAAGAAAACAAAATTAATTATCTTAAGTATTTAAGGTCTTGTCTTGGAAATTTTAATGTGTTTCTCGATGTTTTTGAACAATTGTGTACTAGGCTATGCAATTCATCTGAGAATTTTAAGATTATCTTTGCGGGTGACCTGAATGTGAATTTGTCAAGGGTAAAGGAATTCATAAGAAAATGAGGTTGAGAAACACAGATTTCTTGATCTCCTACACTCGTTTAATTTTTTTGCAGTCTATATTTGGAATAATTAGACCAAATAAAAATAAGATATCATGTATTGATAATTTTTCTTGAATTTTTTGGATTTTCAAAGTGCAGATATTTTAGAAACATCACTGTCAGATCATCATGCAATGCAATCACAGTAACAATACCTCTTGAACAAAAAATAACAAAGGACGTAAATGTCTGGAAGATTGGGAGAATATTTTCGGATTCTAAATTAAGGGCCCTAAACTTTGAAATACGAGACTCTCGGTGGGATGATGTGCTAGGGGTGTTGAGCAGGTATTTGAAAGATTTGCAGGTATTTGACTGAAAAACTCAATCTAATATTTCCGGTTAAAAGAATTCGGGTGGGAAACAATAAAATAAAAAATGGATAACAGGGGGTATTAAAACTTCTAAAAATAAAAGACTTCTTTTCCAAAAAATGACGGCGGGGCGGGTGAGCAGAGAGTAATACAAAACATATTGAAGTGTGCTAAAAAAAGAAATAAGTGAAGCAAAAAGAATGGAAAACTTAAACTTTATCAATAAATCACAAAATAAGACAAAAGCAACATGGTCTCTCATAAAAAAAACTCTTACAAATAAAGCAACAAAAAAGAAATCCCTTATAGATTGTGTTAATATTGAAGATAATAAGAGTTTTTTAAATGATGTAAATCACTATTTTCTTAACATTTGCCCCGATGTCAACCAAGGAAAGCAGTGTGATTATAGCAAAATGAAATCTTGTGACAACAGCATTTTCTTTGCTCCAGTAATATCACTAGAAGTAGAAAACGAAATATTTTCTGAGGTCTCTCGGCCACTGGCTCATATCATTAATCTTTCCTTCCAGTCTGGGGTCTATCCATCACTGCTGAAGGTCGCTTTGGTGAAACCAATATACAAAAAAGGGGATAAAACCGATGTAAAAAAATATAGACCCATATCCTTGCTTTTAAATATCAATAAAGTATTTGAGAAACTAATCTATACTAGACTAGAGAACTTTTTAGAAAAACAAAACATATTTTCAGACAGACAAAATGGTTTATTTATCAAGCACTAGAAAAAATAATAGAATATCTAAACAACCATAGAGCTACTATGGCCACCTGTTTGGACTTATCGAGGGCCTTTGACAGTGTGGATCACGGTATCCTATGCACAAAAATGAATCTTTATGGAATCAGGGGGATTCCACTTAAGCTCTTTCAATCATATATCTCTGGACAGAGACAGACATAGTCGATGCCACCTCAGATGGAAGGCAATTTCAGTCGGACTATGATGACATCAAGAAAGGTGTACTGCAGGGCTCAATATTGGGCACACTGCTGTACGTCATTTATACAAATGATATAACCTCGGTTTTTGAGGACTTGTTTCTGCTTGCAGATTATATCAATGGAGTGTGCAGTGAAAGCACAGATGAGGGCCAGGGCCTAGTGGTTCGAATGGTTGGGGGGCTGGGGAAGTGGTTCAAAATGAATCACTTAATGCTAAACATGAACAAAACACAAATAATTTATTTCAAAATAAGACCCACTGAGAAAAAAACACAAGATTGGGTAGCACAGAACTTAGTACAGAGGAATAGGTTAAATTTCTGGGAGTCATTATGGATCGGAGATTGGACTGGGGTGCTCATATTGATTTTCTTGCAGCAAATATGTCAAGCTACTGCTTTGTCTTAAGGCTCAGGTTGTCCTGACTGTGGCTCTCTCAGTGTATCACTTGTACATTCAGTCTCGTATAAGATATGGCATAGTAGTAGTAGTAGTAGTAGTAAGGGTGGGGGGGCCGAAGCCCGGTAAGTAGGCCTATAAGTCCCTTTTCACCATCCCCGATCCGCCCTCCCCTACCTGGCTACTTCCAACACCCGGCCCGCACTGAAACGGCCCGTCACCTTGATAAAGGTGAGGACGTCCTCCCAGTCCAGATCCTTTAGATCTTCCCGAGCAAGTGTTTGTGCTCCCAGTATCTTCCTCCTGAGGCGACTCCACCTATCACAAATTCCTATATAGTGGTATGAGGACTCCTCTCCTGTCCCGCAGTTCAGGCAGAGTGGGCTGTCCCTCACGCCGATAAGGTGCAGATGTCTGTTTAGGCTTCCATGCCCAGTCAGAATACCTACTAAGTTCCTGATGTCCTCTCGGCTCTTTTTTAGCAGTCGCCTTGCTCTGGATCCGTCAGGATTTAGAATCATTTCCTTGGCTTGTCTGCATCCTTCTTTTCCTCTCCAATTGTGCTTTGTCTTGTTCCAGGCCCAGTTATTTAGTTCCTGAGAGATTTGCCTTTTACTTAAGCCCAGACCAGGTTCTGGACCGACGAGGTGGCTCATTGAGCCTTGTCTGGCCAATTCATCGGCCCGTTCGTTGCCCTCGATGCCACTGTGCCCTGGAACCCATCTGAGTCTTACTTCCTTGTGCACAGCCAATCTGTCTAGGGCATCTCTACATTCCTGAACTAGCTTACAGCTTGCCCTGGGTTTTTGGATCGCCCTGAGAGCGGCTTGACTGTCCGAGTAAATATATATACTCTCTACACCTTCTGTTACTTCCGCCTTGGTTGCTACTTCCAAAATAGCAAACACCTCCGCCTGGAAAACAGTGGCATATCTCCCCAGCGAAGTGCTTTCTCTTGATTTAGTGTTGTCTAGGTATACACCGGCTCCGGATGACTGTGTATTAGCCATCCATGAGCCGTCAGTGTACCATGCGTGTGCGCCGCTCGGCGTACGTACCTGGCCTGACAGCCACTCTTCCCTTGATGGAAATTCCACTTGGAAATTCCTTCTCAGTCTTAATTTGCCATCTGGAATATTGCCTTTGGTCGCAATGATGGGTAGATCCCTACTCATTTTGGCGGCAATAGTCGTATGGCCTTTCCCTGTGTAGTCCGTTCGCCATAGGCCACTGTCGATCATCCTTTTGTGAGCCGCCATTGCCTCTCTCTCAATCCAGATCGGGAGGTCCGGCAGCCCCAGGATGATGTTCAGTGCTGCTCCGGGAGTGGTTCTCAATGCTCCGGTAATACCCAAACAAGCCAGCCTCATTAGTGGCTCTGGCCACCGCTGGCCACCAGACCACGGATCCGTAAGAAATCCTCGGTCTTATCACAGCAGTGTACAGCCACTGGAGGATGTAAGGTTTTAAACCCCACTTCCTACCTACCGTTCTCCTTAGTTGCCACATAATCGCGGTTGTCTTATTCACCACCTGTTCAACGTGTGCCTTCCACGTCAATTTACTGTCTAAAATGACTCTCAAATATTTGACTTGTTGACTTAGGCTCAGTCTCGTCTGGTAGAGTATGGGATGTATAAAACCTGCTAGATTTCGTTTCCTTGCGAAGAGAATGAATTCGGTCTTCCCTGGGTTTACTGAGAGACCATTCTCCTCACACCAACCTTGAACTATCCGACACGCCACCTGCATACGCTCGCAGACCGTTCTCACGAACTTGCCCGTGATCATTACTAGCCCGTCGTCAGCATATGCTTGTGCGTAGAATCCCTCAAGATTTAACCTTCTCAGGAGGCTGTCCATCACCAGGCACCACAAATGTGGCGAGAGGCAGCTGCCTTGTGGGCAACCCCCTCTTACCCCGGCCTCGACGCGAACTTCTCCCAGCGTGGCGCTGATCTTCCGGTCTTCCAGTGCCGTTTTTACCCACTTGACCAAATGAACTGGTGTTCTCTTGGCCTGGAGGGCTTGACAGATAGTTTTCGTTTTAGCCTTATCGAAAGCTCCTTCTACGTCAAAGAAGAGCGCTAGCGCCATTTCTTTGTTTTCTATTGCCTTTTCAGCCCTTCTAACTACAGAATGGAGACCCGTTTCAGTCGACTTCCCCCTTCTGTAGGCATGCTGATTATCATGTAGAGGAGAATCAGTTAAGATCTCTTCCATGATGAACCTGTCAATCATTTTTTCCATTGCCTTCATTAAAAATGAAGTTAGACTTATAGGCCTAAATGACTGGGGATGGGAATAGTCTCTCTTCCCTGCCTTGGGGATGAAGACGACATCCGCTGCTCTCCAAGCTTGTGGAACGTACCCTAGTGCTATGCTGGCCTCGAATACTCTCTTTATGTAAGGGAGTAACGTGTCAAGGCCCGCCTGCAGCATCATGGGTATAATTCCATCCGGCCCTCCTGCCTTATATGGACTGAACTCCCCCACTGCCCAAGTTATGGATTCCTCAGTCACCACACTGCGGGCAAGGTTCCAGTCCATCTCTGGCTCTGGTTCCTCGTCCCAGTGGTAGTCTGTACCTCTCCGGGGAAGTGGGTTTTTAGAAGAAGCTCTATCGCTTCCTCTCTGTTCGCCGTCCATTGTTCGCCTGTTTTCAGAGAGCCAATCTCTTTTTGTCTTTCCGAGCCCAGCAGCTTAAGCAGACGCGCTGAGTCCGAGAGAGACTCCATCTCTCCATAGAATTTCCTCCAGCTATCTCTTTTGCTGCGTCGGACCTCGATTTTAAATTTCCTTCTGGCTTCCAGCTACACATCCCAGAGCTCCTGCCGCCCTTCCCTGAAAGCGTGGCGGTGTGATCTTCTCACGTCTTTTTTAAGACGGTCCAGAGTATCACTCCACCAAGGCAGCCTCTTGGCGCTCGCTTTCTTAAGTGGGCACGCTTGTTCATAGGAGTCGACGATTACACTGTTTAGCTTTACCACCTCAATTTCTAGTTCTTGTTTTGATGAAATAGCCTGCCCTAAAGTTCCCATGGACATTACCAGACTTTCCCTAAATTTGTTCCAGTCTGTTGCCCTCGGAATTCTTTTTAGTGGCTTCCCCATCTTATCCGATTTAATTTCAAATCGGATCATTCTATGATCGGACATAGTTATGTCCCTACTTCCCCTCCAATTGACTACCTTTTCCGCAAATGCTCGAGTTACCACTGTAATATCGATAACCTCCTGACGAAGCCGATTCACAAAAGTTGGTTCCGCATTTACGTTAGCTACTTCAAGGTTTTCCTATACGAAATACTCTAATAGAGCCGTACCTCTCGCGTTAGTGTTAGTGCTCCCCCAAACGATATTATGCGCGTTTGCATCACACCCCACGATTAGTGGGAAACCTTTGTCTTTACTGTATTCTATTAACCTTATTAATTCTTCCGTTGGGGGAAGTTGCGCGTTATCATACGGATATGGCATAAGTGTGTGGGGTAATTCACGAGACTCAAATAGAATTTTCATATTACAGGAAAGATGTTTAACAGGAATTTTTAGTATACCTTTTAGGAAACCCTGTAAAGCATGTTCATAAAAAACAAAATATTAACTTCCTACAGCCTTTAATATATATGAATGTGTCGTATTTCTTTGTGATAACTTTAACTTATTTATAGATCTAAAAGGGCAACATCAATATGAGACTTAGTACAAAAACAATCTAAGAAAAAAAAGGCAAATTGCACTTTTGTGCAAAAAAATATCACCCACAGCATTTTGGATGTGTGGAATAAACTTCCCCAGAAATTCAGACAAAAAAATTCTAAGTTGATCAAGCAAGAAGTAAAGAATTATCTAATGCAAAAAGCTTTCTACAGTGTGGAAGAGTATATGAAAGATAATATCACTCTTGGGTGATATTTATTGATAAATTTGGTTACTGGATATTGTCCAAATTTGTGTGAGCCAATGTGTACATCGCCACTGCATGTTGTGTTTATTTGTCTTATGGATAAGTTTTTGACTCAATTTTATCTGTTTGTATTTTTATTTATATTTGTTACTTAAACTTTATTGTAAGCATAGTAATTATTGAAAAAATCGACACCTATAGGGTAAAATGATGTAATGTACTTTAACATTGTAATGAATTTATTAAAGATGCTATCTATCTATCTATCTATCTATCTATGTTTAATAGAAACAGGCTTTATTACCCAAAATTTCCCAATCGGAACATTTTAATAGTGCTAAAATAATTCATCTTCAGGGATACACTGTAGGCGTTTACATTATCCTATGGTCAATTTAAAAATATATAAAAGTCAATCTATACTCATCTAAATTTTGAAATGCTAACAAATCATACAATTAGGCGCATATAATATAATTTACCATACTTCATTTTTATCGCCAACTGGAAAAAATATGATAATACAAAAAATTTAGATTAATTTATTTCTTAAACAATTTATGGCCTTAGGTGAAGGTTTTAATTTAATTGTTCTTAGTTATCGAGGCATTCATAAAAATTATTAAAATCACAATTACTTACAGATCCAGTTCCGTTTTAATAATATTGTTTTCTTTATTAGTGGTCGGTTGTTCATCTAAACTACTGTCAGCTTTAATTAAATAGTTCCTAGAAACATAAAACATATAAGTACTCTACTTTAAAATGTTTCAGATAGTTTAATCATATTCAAGAAAATTCATTGAAATAAATACTAAATTATTTCTCCTACAACTACTTATGAAAATGAGAAATAAGCATGGTTAGACTGTGGCTAGAAAACATGGGAAAATTTTTCAGCACGGCTCTATTTGAATAGATGGTGAATGGCTCTTAATGTAACAGCATGTGTGATTTCAACACATGTGTGTTATTAATCGTTTTCTTAAGATTCTAAAGAGAACATTTTGTCATTTTCTGAGGTGGTCGTAGTAAGAATTGTGTATATTACGTGTGTTAAAGAAAATATTCAACCTCGGAGGATTTTCACACTTTACCTGTCATTTAAATCATCCTCTTCACTTTTAAAAGCTACGTTTCCATATTTTAATGAATGTTGTTGC
Source organism: Pissodes strobi (assembly GCA_016904865.1). Taxonomy (NCBI): domain Eukaryota; kingdom Metazoa; phylum Arthropoda; class Insecta; order Coleoptera; family Curculionidae; genus Pissodes; species Pissodes strobi. Next base: position 312,396 of record MU182558.1, on the reverse strand, counting down.
AATGCGGATTCTCTACAAAAAACATTCCAATAAGTAGATATTGCTTTACTTGTAAATACAATTTTTGAAAATTGCTCAAGGGCTCTACAGTTTATAGTAGAATATTCTGTATCAGCACAGAAAATAAAGTGGTCACCAAGTTTTCGGCTATTTATATTGATTAAAATCTTAAACTTAAAACCATATTACTGCAATAAATAAAAAGCTTTTTGAGCTTGAGTTTAAGATTTACTGAGTTTGTTCACAGAACATGAGCAGAGGGCGAGCCACTAAATCTTATCTTGGGTTTTATGACATATAGGTATCTCCGACTTTGCGAATTTCCTTTTTTTCACTAGACTGTGTTCTATAGAATAGTTTACGCCAAAAAAAACGGAGGATCCCTCACATTTGAGCCACAAAATAAGCCCCCGAAGTTCGAGTTTGAGGTTAAATTGGTCTAGAATAACATATTTAATTCTGTAAATTTTTATCATTCTACTAATATTTCACTTCAGAGATGGCCATGGTTCTCCGCTCGCTGCTGGAGCAACCAACAAGAACTAACCTAAATTAATGTACAAAATAATTCACTTTTTGGTAAATTTTCGTTCGTTTGGGATAGTTGGTTGAGCCCCCTGAGCAAGTGGAGGACCATGCGCGAATAATGTGTTCCCTTCTTAAAATTAACATGCATTTTCATTCATTGACATGAATAATAGAAAGAGAGACAGGAATTGTGTGTCATTTTTTCATAAGAATAAATCTGGTATAGTCAAAAGCAGTCTTATCATGCCAAAGGTCACATTTTTCATTAAATGTCATTCCTTTGACAGACGCAAAATCTGCCACGCATGAAGTTTTTACTGAAAATTGTGACCTTTGGACCCGCATGATAAGATCGCTTTTGACTATAAGAGTGTGTCATCTGAAAAATTGAAGTTTTGGCTATTGTGACAAATGACAGTAGCAAGGAGGATATTTTAAAGTAAAATATAATTTTATTTAATGGGGCTATCAGTCACATTGAGACGATTGGAACAAAATGAAAGTTTCTCATTCTACGTACTTGTCTCCTAGGTAATATATTCACCCATGAACCGATATTCAAATGTGTACTGCCTATATTTCTAGTGCTTTTGTGAAGTGGTGCCGCAAATTTGTGTTAACACATGAACTTTGGGGACTTTTTTTCGGCTCAAATGTGGGTATTTTTTTGGTTTAAACTACTCTATAGAACACCCACTTCCTTGTAAAAAAAATTGCAAAATCAGAGATACCTATATGTTACAAGATCCCTTATCTTTTACTTTCATGTAATGTCAGCAAAAACCTTCACAATTATCAATATTTATGAAGACTCTCTTGACATTGCTTCAGTAGATAAAGATTTGTGGCACATGGTTTTGAGCCCCTACGTAATAAATAATCGCTGACACACGAAGCATGAAATGACCAATATCTTGGCCCTTTTGGAAAACAACTGCTTACCCAAATATATACTGATCATTTTCCTCTTCATTCCAAGAAGCATTAAGTTCATCAAACTCAGAATAATTTTCTTCTTTAACTGTGTTTGTCCATCTTTCCAGAAGAATTGCTAACTCTGGTATCCTCTCACCTTTATTATTTTCCAGAGTGCTAGACATAATATTAGAAGTGTCCACTACAGAAAATGTCCAGTTTCCTCTAATGCCAAGTTCTTGGCTCAGAAATTTATCAATTTCTTTCTCATGATATAGCGTCTCAATTTTACCATTTTTTAAATAGTTATCCTTCCAACTCTTCCGAGATCAAAATGCATTGCACCATAATAGCTTATCTCTGATAATAGATAAAAGATATCATATTAAAAAGAAAGCATTGCACCACATATTTATCACAAAATATTTATTTGATCAGTTTTGTTTGCATGTCAACGTCATCAAATCAAAACGTCAAATTCAAATCCCTTCTTTTCTTTCCTTTTGTAAGTTGGTTACGTAACGTGGCATTCACCGGTTAGTATTCAGCCATCTCCACCCTTCTTCCGGCGCTTAGACAGAGACAAGGCGGCCCTCCTACATGTGTTACATGGTGTTGCAGTTTGAGGGGCCTATTACGTGGGAACCTCCAGTATGACGAGCCTGCGGCCTGATGAGTCCCGATTTTGCAACAAATATTTAAACTTAGAACAAATAATAAACTTTTTGCATGCGGACTTCAGTGCTTTGTGTCGAAATGATCATAAAATAGCGGCATAACCAGTCATTGTCACAATCTCCAAATACCTCACCGGTTTAGGAAACCCCCTGCCGTCCTGGCATGCCCCCTAATGAGATTTAATGGAAACTTTGTAGGAATCGTCCACCACTTTCCGACGCCTCCCGATCACGCACCAAGACGCTGAACCCCTTCTTAACCCCCGACGCCAACACACGTGCCACTTACAGGACCATATATTTAATACTCCTGTATCGTGTGTCGAACCAAAAGTTGTCCGAAATCAAAACGAGATAGAATGATCGATGTGTCCTTTGAGCGTTGAGCGCATGTCAAGGATTTCAACCAATAAGCGGTGCGTGAACGTATAGAGCGCCGGATTGTCAGCTCGTTTCTTGTTTGACTATCAAAAATAGTGCCGTTTACAGTCGTTCAACTATTATTCAGCGCTAGCTCATGCGCAAATTAACCAAACTACACATCAAGCAGGTGCAACAAGTGCATCCTCGGCGAACTGCAGTTCCATAGTAAACAAGCTTGACACAGGATATAGGAGTATTAAATATATGTATAGGACGGCTTGCGAGCGCGACGCGTGTTGTCTCTTCAAAGGTCACTTTAGATTCTAGCACTAGCGGAGGACCACTGTCCTTCCCATCCACCCACCCACCCTTACGTTTGACTTCCATGTCTTCGTAATGCAACCAGTTGTTTGTAACTCCGCAGATGGTATAGGGGTCTGGATGGTTATAGCCTTCACTTCGGCGACCCGGGTTCATATGCCCCGTCGGTTTTTTTAAGATTGTATTTCTAAACAGTTCTTTTCTTTAGCCCCGGAGCGAGCGGAGGGCCATACCGAGAAGTGAAATATTACTTGTTGTAATATATGCCCGTACTTTGTCAGCACTTTCTACGATATATTTTGCTTTATCGAACTAAAAACCAGGATATATTTAACAAGAGCCGTATTATAGTGGATATACAGCAGCTTGCATGTGTCTCAGCGAATATATTCCACTGCATTTTATACAATGATATTACATAATACTTCTGGGATCCGGGTGCCAGGTGCCGGGTGTTGGGAGCCGGGATATAAACATGTAAACAAACAAACGCTAGCTCTAGGCTCTAGTCGATTTTTGGCTTTGCCACTCTGGCAACACTGCTTGAGTTTTGATCACAAAATATCCCCCCTTTTTGAGTTTGAGGTTTTCGGTGTGTTGATCCACGGCCACCTTGTCGTATAGGTGGCCGTGGTTGATCAAATGTCAAATATTAAATATGTTGTGATGGTGCAATAGATCTCGGAAGGTTTATTCGAAAAATAGTAAAATTAGAGGTTTTATTTGAGAAGTCCCCTAATTGCCTAATTGCCAACCAAGAAAAAGGGTCAGTGTCCCCGAATTTCTGTGCCAAATTAGTTTACACGTTGTTTGAGTACAACGGTTTAAATAATAACGTTACTACCAAATAAAAGGAACTGGATATTTTTTCAAGTGAAAACGGCAATCACTTATTATGTTTAGCAATCTGACAAATAACAAGGCTAAGCCAATGGAAAGGTTGCCAAACACAGTTATTAAAGAAGAGAATTATTCTCAGTTCGAGCAACTCAACGTATCTTGGATTAAAGAAGAAAATGATCAGTATCTTATTGAGTAAGTAGTTTGAGCACCCTTGTCTCTGGTTTGAGTTAGCATATAGTTAATGTGGGCTTATAGTGGCCAAACAAGATATGCAATACTGGGATGTTAGAGGTACTGCAAGGTATGATATGCCACCTCATTTAGTGGCCAAGTTTAAAGATTGTTTTGCATTGCTGACCCTTAATTTTTTGATTTTTAAAAAGTCTGAAATGTCAACATTACATACATGGTTGTAAATAACATAATTTAGCATTTATTTCAATGAATTCTCTTGAATAAGATTAGCCTATGTGCAACAATTTTAAATTTAAATACTTAATATTCCTAGGAACGTTTCAAATGAAGCTAACAACGGTTTAGATGAACAACCTTCCACTAATCAAGAAAGCAATAATATTAAAACCGAACTGGATTTGTAAGTAATTACGATTTAAATAATTGATATTGATGCATCGATAACTAAGGTGAATTAAAACCTGTCCTAAGGCCATAAGTTGTTTAGGAAATATCATTTTTTGTTTTACCTTATTTATCTGCTGGTGACAAAAATGAATATTGTAAAAAGTGGGTTTTATGCTCCTAATTGTTTATAATTTGTAATTATTTCAAAATTTAAATTAGTATAGATTGACTTTTATATAATTCTCAATTGCCTAGATGACAATGTAAACAACTTCATTATTGCTCTGAAAGTAAAACTATTTTGAAAGTATTAAAATGTAGTGATTGGAAAATTATAATTAATAAGGCCTGTTGTTACTAAACATAAAAGTAACTACACTTCCTTTATAGAGAATCCAATGAGAAAAAATGTAATGAAGACTATTTGATTGAATCGGACTTTATAAGTCATGAGGAAGTTGATATTAAAAGTGAAGATGAAGACATGTCAGAATCTAAGTAAGAAATTTATTCATTCACACAAGTTCTATGTATTGTAGGGATAGTATTAATTTATTACTTTCGGTTAGACCAGAAATAACTAATTTCTCCAATTGATAGGTTATAGTCGCACCTAGTGTGAAGTGGAGTAAGTGCGATTTAGGGTTTAGGGGTAAGTGCACCTCTTCCATAAAAACCGTCACTTTCGTTATCATCCTGTGCGAATTATCTAGCACTTCTAGGAAGGTCTGGCAACAACGCTTTTCATTTTGGAGCCATTTCGATTGTTTAGTGCTTAATACTTACAGTAGCGTAGCGATAGTGCCCTGTGTATATTGAGCTAGAAAAATAAATTGATATACCTAGTTCCAGTTTTACTAAAATATTTACAAAAGAAAAATGGCAAGTATTTATTGTTTTTCATGCTTTTGCAACTTTTTACATTAAGGTTAAAAACATGTCAAGTACATACTAATATCGATCGAACAATCAGGGCAATCTGTAGCAAATGTAACAGAGAGCCGGATGACACTTATGCCCTCGCCAAATGCGATCATTGTGCCAAATTACTGTGTTCTGACTGCTCCAGCCTTGCTGCATCCGAACATAGGGGTGTTACGGTGAAAAAAAGATCGCCTTGTGTGACTTACCGATGCTTAGAATGTGTATCCAAACTAAAGGTCCCTATTACCACACCACCAATAGCAGAAACTGATATGCAAGCTGCCATCACCAAGGCAATTAAATCAGGAATGGAGGAACTGAAAATCTCACTCAACAAGCAAATTGAAACGACCAACAGAAAAATGGAAGAATAGAACTCAAAGCTATATAACCAAACTAAGACCATAATAGGAAATATGGCTAAACTGCAACCTAATGGGGCCATTTCAAAACCTACTGGGGTAAACGAGATGGAAGAACTGAAGAGAGCACTGGATGCACTCGCTACCAAATACCAGTCCCAGCAGGATGAGTTACACAATCTGAAAGTTGAACTAGCCAATCTTCAACAACTTCTAAAATCTAATCGAACTGAGGCACCTTCTCATCAAGTACCTATCCAGCAGAAAGAAACAGCAGGCAATTCTCAAAAGAAAAATGTTGCAATAGTGGGCCGGAAGAAGACTGCAGACAATAAACTGGTTGCATCTACTCCGCAAACATCGGTATTTGTGTCCAATATATCTACAGATATAGCTGACTCGGATCTACTGGATTACCTGAAAAACAACTTTGGGCTTGATCACAAATTCACTGTAGAACCAGTACCAGTGAAGTCTGGAGAGTACAAAGCTTTTAAAATCGTGGCTGGAAAGAGTCTGGAGGAGAACCTGTTAAATCCCAATAATTGGCCTGAAAACATCATTAAAAAATTCAAATTTTTTCGAACCAATCAGCTCCAATCAGTCAGATCAAGTACTCGTCAATCAAACAGAACTAGCAACAATTTCCAACAGAGAAAATAAACCAATACTCCGAAATGTTTTAAATAACAATGGGGCAGATGGGCGGGTCTGTGCTCATCTGACTTTTTTACATTATAACATCCAGTGTCTTAGAAATAAAACTTTTTTGTTGAAATCATTCCTCATATCACTTTGATATTTTATGTATTAACGAACACTGGTTAAAACCAGATGAACTGGGTTGCACACACATTAGTGGTTTTGTTATTGCCTCTGGCTTTGGTAGGACTAACCATGGCCACGGTGGTGTAGCAATTTTTGTTAAACAGTCGCTTGAAGTGCGGCCGCTGCCTTTTGATGTTGTTGGTATGTCTGAGGAGCTTCATTTTGAAGTTGTGGGTGTTCTTTGCAATAGCATACAAATCATAACAATTTATAGATCCCCAATAGGTGATCAGACCATCTTCTTAAGTGGGTTAGCCGCAGTTTTGGACAGGCTGGACTTGGGTAGGGGAATTGTGCTGACTGGAGACTTCAATGTCCACTTATAAACCAATTCTTTGGAGGCTCGGATGGTGTCGAACTTGTTTGAGTCTTACGGGTTGTCTAGGGTGGTCTTTCAGCCAACCAGTAATCAGGCATGTAGATAACATTTTCACAAATATATGTCAAAATACGAACTATGAAATCATAGATCCCTGCATGCCAGATCATTTAGCAATATCTTTTAAATACTTAATGGAAGAGACACCTATAAGGAAGAGTAACATTAGGATTGTCTACAGGCCCATTACAGACTTTGGGCTTTTTATTTTATACCAAATGGTTAGTGTTGCTGACTGGTCATTTGTTGATAGTGAGTCACTTTCCTTCAGTGCACTCTTTGAGTCTTTCATCAGCCTAATAAAGGATGCCTGTGACGTATCATTTCCTGAAAAGACCAAGTTAGCCAGCAGTGGCCATCCTGGTGGTGCTTATAAAATACATTGGTTTACAGACGAGATAGAGCAAACAAGGGAAATTCTGAAATTCTTGAACCACTTGAGCAAGTCAAACCCTGTGTTGGTTCCACCCGATTTGTTAAAATCCTTTCGCAATGATTATAGAGTCTTAATAGAAAAAAGTAAAAAAGAAGCCAATAACAGGCATATTAATCATTCAAATAATAAAAATAAAGCTGTGTGGGATGTTATTGCGAACAGCAACCCAACTGTCGGAAAAACAAATTCTCTCAAATTAAAGGCAAACGAGTTTAATAACTTTTTCTCGCAAGTCTATGATATCATTATAAAAACTCTTCCACACTCAAATCGTGATCCACTGAGCTATTTTGATTCATCAAACATTAACACAACTATACACACATTTCAATTTAATGAAGTTACTTACAACAATATTAGGGACATAATATCAAATCTAAAGAATAGTCCTAGCAAAGATTGCTTTGAATTTAATACCAAAATAACTAAAACATTAAAACACATAATTACTTACCCATTAACAAAAATCATCAGTAAGTGTATTAAAGCAGGTATTTTTCCAGATTGTTTAAAGGTGGCTCGTGTTGTGCCAGTATATAAGAAGGGAGATTGTGAGGATGTCTCCAACTATAGGCCTATATCAATTGTGCCCCTGTTTGGTAAAATCTTCGAAAGTGCTTTAAAGAAGCAAATGTGTGATCACCTTGAAACTCATCAGTTATTTAACCCATGTCAGTTTGGCTTCCGTTCTAGCATGTCAACTACTGTGGCAATTAGCCAACTTATGACTTTCATACAGGAGTGTTTTGATGGAAAACTGTATGCTCGGGCCGCCTCCTTTGACTTAGCAAAGGCCTTTGACTGCGTGTCTCACAAACTACTGATAGATAAGCTTCTTAAATATAACTTTAATAAAAACAGCATTGATCTAATAAAATCGTACCTGTCCAATCGATGGCAATATGTAACTTATGGTGGGACTACTTCAAGTAGGAAGCCAGTTGTACATGGGGTGCCACAGGGATCTGTCCTTGGCCCAATTTTATTTTTACTTTATGTGAATGACATTCCATCGTGTGTATCGCTGGCCAGCACGAAGATTGTATTGTTTGCAGATGACACCACAGCAGTTGAGAGGGCTGATAGTTTGACTGACCTTGATCGGCAGACCAAAATTGTGCAGTCCGATGTGCAACAGTGGTTTTTGTCAAATGGGTTGAGCATAAATGAGGCAAAGACTCAGCTGTTGGACTTTTCCTTGAGGCCTCTCGAGACGCATGGCTCTGTGAAGTTTTTGGGCATTTACTTGGATTCTGGGCTTACATGGGAGAAGCACGCTGACTATCTTGCGAGTGTCCTTAGTAAAAAAACCTTTATAATTCGCAATTTAAAAAGTATTGTTTCACCAGATGTACTTATGAATGCTTACTATGGTCATTTTCACTCTCATCTTGCCTATGCTATCCTGTGCTGGGGGCATTCACCACATGCTTCCAAGATATTTGCAATCCAGAGACGCTGCATAAGAATTATGACTGGAGTCAGGTTTAGAGACTGTTGCAGGGCCAGTTTTGTCTTTTTGGGCATTATAACTCTTCCTTCCTTCTATATATTGCGTTGTCTTCTCCATGTGAGGGCTAATATGGGTGATTATGCATACAATCGTGACTATCACAGCTACAACACCAGAAATAAGGATAATTTTTCCTTAAACTATAATAGGACTGCCAGGGCCAGGGATGGGATAAACCATTTTGGAGTTAAATTTTTTAATGGACTACCATCTATTTAAGTATAAAGTTAAAAATTATCTCAAGGTGAAGGCCTTTTATGACCTGGAGGAATATTTCAATAACAATTTCGATGATTTAAAGTAGCAACTGTTCAGGGGCGTATAGGCGGTTATCCTAGCTGTCTTATTGCTTTATGTTGTATTGTCTGTCAAACTTATTTCTTATTTGTTAATATACTGTGTTTTGTTTTATTAATATTTTAACTAAAAAAAAAACAACTTTCATGACTCTTTTAAACTGTAAATTTTTAAGTTTTATCTTTATATTTGACGTGTGAAAATATTTACATTATGTACATCATCAATAAATATTATTATTATTATTATTATTACATGTTATTACATGACCGGAGCAGTTTATATACATTGTAACCTCAATAATGCACTCTCCCCATATTTTGAGTGGGCCAGTTGCACATACCACGTGCATTTGCTCCAACGATTGTATGAACATGCTTTTTCTTACCTCACTAAAAATTGAATCTGAATTTATTTTATATAATGGTTAGGAATTTTAAAAGGAAAACCAGAAAGGCGGATGATGCAAAAAAAAAGATTTAATTAGAGCAATTGAGGCAATTAGAAAAGGCAAATGCGTGCATTACGAGGCAGCAAAATCTTTACAGTCCTCGAACACAGCGCAATACATTTTACAACTGCCAAATAATTTCAACCAGTAGAACTAAAACTAACTCTCACACAAGCTTATTAAAAAAAAAAAAAACATATTTTATTAGAGGTGCATGGAGAAGTGGTGAATTGGACTCAGTCGAAAAAACTACTACTAGTCTTTCTAAAGACAATACACCGGGTGAGGATTGGTTTTTAAGAGTTAAAGAAAGACAAAATTTATCGATAAAAAAGTCAGAAGCACTGGTGGAATATACTAGAAAGATAAACACAGCTGCATTTGTTATAAGTGAATATTTTGAGCTTCCTAAACAAACTTTAGAGAATCTGTCCCAGTCATATATGGAGTAGGGATGAAACGAGCTTTCGTAGTGACCCATCCAAAACCAAAGTGGTCAGTGAGAGAGGAGTATCAACCATAATAACAACTGGACCAGAAAAATCTAATACCTCTATTTTATTTGGCGCTGCTGCCAACGGTACCAAAGCCCCGCCATTAATTATTTATAAAGGTAAAAATGTCTAGAACACTTGGATTGCCAACGAAGGTAAGGACTATGCAGGTACAACCTATGCAGCAACTGAAAATGGATGGATGATGGGAACAACCGTGCTTATAGATTATTTTATAAAAAGTTTCATTTCAAATCTAGTTCGGGCAAGACCAGTTGTGATTATAATGATGGACGTGCGTCACATTTTGATGTCGAAATGATCGAAGAATCAATAATGAACGATATTACCACCGATTGCGCTACCTCCGCGTAGTAGCCATCTTTTGAAACTCATAGACTTTAAATCTGTAAAAGTGTGTGTAAAATAGCAAAGAAAAAATTCGGGGAAAACCTTAACTGAAAGCAAAATTGCCGAAATGGCCAGACAAGTGTGGAATAAAGCAGATTCAATATAATACCTGACGAAAAGTATGATCCAGAACAGCTTAAATGTTGGAAAGTTTGTGAATCGAAGAAAACCCAAACAACAACAAGAAGAAGAAAGAAATATGCCGTCTGCGGATAATAACATAATAAGTTTTGAGGACCCCAATACACTTGAAGGGGAAAAGAACAACAGCAATAAAAAGTAAGCTTTGAAGAGCTACTTTTAGGTACTTGCAGGGAATCAGCAAAAAAAATTTATGTGCTTCACCTTTATAACCACACAACTGAAGTGAAACTTCTAGAAGAGATATTAGGAATTGAGTTTTTATTATTTGTTTAAGCTTTTTTTTCTCAACTTTTGCCCCTGGTTTCGAGACTTTTTTGCTTTTTCCTTTTTTTCAAATTTTCTTTTCCATAAAGCATTTTTTTCTTTCCATTTTTCCCATCCCTGACCTCGTAGCTCAACTCATACGCCTTTTTTTTTCACTGAAAACCGCGTTTTTGAAACTTTTTTTAAATAATTTTTTTTCTTATTTCGTTTTATAATACTTTCATTAACTTTCCGAACAATTGTTTCCAATTTTTCCTCTTTTCGAAAATTTTTTGGTTACCCGGTGGTGGGGGGGATAGTATAAATTCCCTCCCCCTCAATGATGAGATCCGGAGGGGGGGGGATTTACGGGGCTCAGTTTTTGTCCAGGTTCCTCATTATACCCCGGCTACATGTCCTGAAAATTTCAGCCCTCTAGCTATACCTGAACATGCTTCATTAAAGTGTTTCACTTCAAAAACAGAAAAAGAGCATTATTTGGTGCTGAAATTGTGCGATGAAGTAAGAGAGAGAATAAAAGAAAGTGTGAAGAACAAAAAGAAAGATACACCCAACAACCACAGAGAAGAAGGTACCAAAAAATTGTAATATTCAGGAAGAAAATGAATCGATTTTCGAAGAAAATAATGTGATGCTTGATGATTCTGAGAGTGATTTTGTAAATATAGAGGATATTGTTAAAGACACAAATAACGAGTAACGAGTTTCTGTATGATAGAAATTTAAGCAAAAAAAAAAACTGGTGATTGGGTACTAATTAAACTGAATATAGAAAAGAAACTTTCAGATTTGGAATTGTCAAATTCAGGAAGGCCCAGAACACTCCAAAGCAAATAAAATCAAATTTGTTAGAAGGGTAAAAACAAAAGAATTCATCTATGGAACCTTATTCGCTTCTACCTACCGCAATTTTGAGCCTTCACGCATGCGTACGTGCTATTTCATATATTTTTCAAAGTTTTTTTTTCTTGATTTTGGACATTGCCTTGGGTTAGATTGGGTTAATTTTGTTTGGTTGCGCCCCAGGAGCGGGCGAAGCGAGCGGAGAAACACGCGTGAAGTGAAATATTAGAACGACAACACCGGGCTGCTGTCAAATGCGCAGGTCCATAGATCGAAAATTTACGGTAGGTAGACGCGAGTTGGAACCTTTGCTTACTTAGCCAAATGTTTATTTATTTATTTATTTATTTATTTATTTATTTTATTCATTTACGGGAAAACCCCATTAACAGTTTACAATTAACAAAGTATAATACAAACTTATGAAAATAGATTTGACATAAAAATAATCCAAACTAAGCAATACAACATTTCTCAATACTAGTCTATTAATTATAGTAAGCCAAGACCAAAACTAAAAAGTGACTCTTTCAAATTGCTTTTTAAATTCTCTTAAAGATATACCAAATATTTCAAGGTGATGATCATTAACAACTCTAGAGTATCTATCCATAGGTGAATTAAAACCATACTCTGTACGGTGAAAAGGAACACAGAAGGATCTGAAATCATGTCTTCTATTTCTAGTAACAATATCAACATTAATTTCATTCAACAAATCCAGACAATCAATCGTGCTATTAAACAATACCATACAGAAAAGTAAGCCCAGAAAAACCCTTCGATCTGAAAGTGTCCGCAAGTTAAGTCGTTCCTCCAGCCCAACGTAATCGTGATTTTCAATCACCATTCTTAGTCTAAACGGACAAAAATGAAGAAACCTATGCTAACTCTCTCCACCGTACAACTGTGAACTGCATGGTATGGAGACCAAACAAATGCACAAACAAATCAAAAAATAATGGAGAGCAATGCCCTCCCTGAGGAACGCCTGACGTGACCAAAATTGCTTCCGACTGAAAAGATCCCAACTTCACCTTCTGCCCACGGTCAGACAAAAAGCTTCCTATCCAACCGACCGACAGCTGCCCTACTGAAGCCTACATCATATAATCTTTTTAGAAGAGTATGGTGATCCACTCTATCAAATTTCTTGGAAAAATAGTGTATATAGCATCTACCTGCTTATACTCTTCCAAGGCTTTAGTTATTTTATTATAGTGTGTAACCAGATTGGTCACTGTTGAACGACCAGCACAGAAACCATGCTGATTTTTATTAATCAACCTGGAACACACCCATTTTAACTGTTTACTGATGAGACTGTCAAACAGCTTGGGAATCGATGATTGATGCATACACTCCTATAATTAGTGACAATATTTTTGACACCGCCCTTCAAAATAGGAACAATAAGGCTATTTTTCCAAAGGTCTGGAAAGGTTGAGGAATACAATGACTTATTAAATAACATATGCAAAAGAACTACCAGAGTGCATATGCATTGTTTTAAAAAACAATTAGGAATCCTGTCAGGACCCAAGGTGTTCTTATTGGGAAGATTAACTACTTTATTGTATATTTCTTCTTTAGAAATAAAGTTGAAATTGAAATTCTCTGACATATTAAAGGGGGTGGACAGTACCAACAAGCTAACATCATTGCCCGGCGTATAGACAGTCTCGAAGTACTTTTTAAACAGGTCCACAATGCTCTGGTCATCATCTGCCAGCTCCTCACCACAAATCATGGACTTAGGAAGTGAATGACCCACCTTAAGATCTCTGACGTATTGCCAAAAATACCTGGGAGCAGATTTGAATTCACTGTCGACCCTAGCAATATATTGAGACCAATCGATCTCTCGCATCCTCTTACACTCCGAGCGTAATCTTAAAAATTCTCTATAATCAACATGAGATCCTGATTGAATTTAAATTCTATGTGCGTTTCTTTTTTGAAAAGTAAGTTGTCTTAAGTCAGGTGAAAACCACCTCGGATACGTACTTGTTCTGTATCTCTTTAAAGGCACAAATAAAGATATGCTATATGCTAAAACCTCATAAAAATATTCCAGTGCCATATTGACATTGTGATGCGACAGACCCTCCCCTCAGTCAATACTGGCTAAAAAGTGATTTAAACCCAGATAATTAGTATTCTTAAAATCATAGTAAAAATCCTGGAGGCAGAGACCGTCACTCACATGACTCCTGTGAATATTACTTAAAACACACTCATAACTAGAATGATGAAAACTGCTATCCAAAATAGGATCCGTAGCTAAACATACTGTAACACTTCTGTCATTTGTAAACACAAGGTCCAAAAATACATTTCTACTGTTGGGTATATCCATCCTTTGGAACAAGTGAAGGTAACTAAATGATTGCGCAAGACGTACCGCTAATATGTGCCAGGGCATTCAACCTGCACACCAAAGTTGTCATTCGACCATACTTCTTCAGGCAGGTTGTAATCACCAAATACATAAACACACTGATATGGATACCTATGTAAAACATTTTCCACCGCTTCACAATGAGAGCTATAATATAGGTTCGGCATACCAGGAGGGATATATAAACCTGCTATGACAAACCTTGACCCTTTGTACACACAAGATATAAACAACTGCTCCACATTTTCTTGTACTATGCTAATTTTTGCAGCATCAATAGATTTTGTTACATATATATGAACACCTCCACCACTGGACTTAAGGCTTGTCAAATTAGACCCATCACATCGAAATACATTAAAATTTATGCATTGCAGTTCACTATCTAGAAAGTCACTATCTAAAACTATCACATCATATGAGGGACCATTCACAGCCAACTTTAGAACATCCAATTTGGTACGAAGACCACCAACATTTTAATAAACAGCCAATGGGGATGCACCTAGTTTTCTTGTGACGCTTCTGCTTAGAAGCCACATCAGATGAGTCACTGTGTGTCCATTTGACCTGTCCCAGAAATAACATGAAGAGGAAATTTTAAAATCGCTGTTAGTTTTTCGAATAACTTTAGAATAAAAAAGATATTTGCTTTTTTTATTCCAGGATATAAGGAAAATTTTTCTGTTGCCAAGCGGTCTTCTTTCTTAAATAAACAGATATTTTCTGCTATTTTTCTTTTTTTGTATAAACTTTATCAAAAATTATATATTTTTGGAAAAATAAATAACACCTAAACTGGGCGTTGTATAAACACAGTGGTTTTTGTTAGTTTTGTTTTCATGTCGGGCCTTGACTTTTAATTGAAATTACGTAATTACTCTACAAAAAAATTAATATTTAAGCGATTTAAACAGGTTTCACCACGTCGCAAATTAATAATATACGCTTCTAACGTAACGCACTTACCCCCTGTTGTCTTATATGTAAGCTGTAAATATTTTAAGGGCTGCTGTTGCACTTTCCTCCTATATTGGGCAAATACACATAGTGCGCAAAAATTAAATATTTTGTAGGACGAAAATTTTACTGATTATATTAGGATCGTTTCTTATACACTATTAATTAATTTAAATCACCAGGTTATCAAAAATATATATAAAAGCTCTTTTGGTCTAATAATTAAGTCACATTCAAAATAATTTTCAAAGTCTAATTTATGTAGTCGCGGTTACCCCACTTCACTAGTTAGATTTCCTAATTTCTACATTTTATAAGTGCACTTCGTTATTTTCAGAAAAAAATATTAGAAATATATCCGTCTTTCCATGAGGTAATTCCAATAGAGAGACAACTTTTCTGCTGCTAAATTTAAACTCGATTATAAATGCCCATGTGACTATAGATTATTAGTTTTCATGCTGAACTATATCAAGAAGAATATTCATGTCATAATAATTCTGTTTTAAATATCAGGTTTTTAACCCTTTTTTTCAGGTTAATAAAGTACAAACTCGGCCATAAGCCTCAGGATGAGATTACTCTCCGTACATGTCCTGAATATCCTTACCAATCGAATCGCAAGCAGCATCAGATTAGTCACCAAGACGAAGATGCAGTAGTTTGGCATAAATGTCTAGAATGTTCCTATAAAACAATCCGTAAAAGTGATTTACAGACGCATGCTTTAATTCATAAGCCTGCTGATCAAATCCAGTGGTTTCGCTGTTTAGATTGTTCGTTTAGAACAAAGTCAAAAACAAATCTAAGACGCCACTTAAATAGACATCAAGGCGAAGCCGCAAAAAGTTGGCATAAATGTTTATTGTGTCCCTATAAAACAATCCGCAAATTTGACTTACAGACGCATGCAATAAGTCATATGCCAGCTGATCAAATCCAGTGGTTTAAGTGTTTAATTTGCTCTTTCAAAACATCTCGAAAAGGGGCTTTAAAAAGACACCAATTGGTGCATAAAGAATCTGACGAAATCAAGTGGTTTCATTGTTTAAAATGTCAATATAAAACAATTCAAAAGCATCATCTAGAAGAGCATGCCATAATTCATAAGCCTGCTGATCAACTCCAATGGTTTCAGTGTTTAGATTGTTCGTTTAAAACAAA
>MU182558.1:262303-295896 GCA_016904865.1 Pissodes strobi | reverse complement strand
TAGTTAAGGGTTCTAGTTTATAGTAAATAAACTGTTCTTTCGGTGTACTATAGAATATAGATGCTTGCACGTGCTCCCTCGGATGAGGGGAGTGTGGGACTCTCCTCTATGGGCCTACCCACTAAAATCACACCATCTTCTCTTGATGCAAGTGCCTAGGCACTCTTACATCATCCTTCCTTGGCGTGTTGGCCTCCTGATGTCCTCGATGTTGTTAGGTGGACTGTATTGCGTATGGATTTGTGTTGGTGGGTTAGTAATATTTTTGGGTTTTTTCTCTGTAGTGGTTAGCTATAGTTTTTTATGGGTTAGTAGGTGTTCCGCAAGCTTTTGTAGCCTTACTCTATCTGGCCGGTCTTCCCCGTCAAATAGTGTTCTGATTAGTGGATTTGTGTGATTGTTTACTTATTTCAAGAACCTAACATGTCTGTTTGTTAAGTGTTCTTGAATTGTTTCGACTTTCGTGTATGTTCGTGTTGCGAATGTACCATGGTGCGTTAGTGATTTGTCTTAGTGTTTTGTTTTGGAAAACTTGTAGTTTTTTTGTGTGTTTGACTTGTGTGTATGTATGCAATAGCTCCATAAAGGACTTTGGGCTTGATTACTTGGTTAGAAATTAATAATCTGTTTTTGATTGACATTTTACTATTTCCGTTAATTAGGCATAGGGCATAGGCATGCTTTGCTGCAATGCCTATGTTAATTTTGCTTTGAATGTGTTGGTTAAATGATAATTTGCTATCTAGGGTTACCCCTAGATATTTAAGAGTTTTGTAGCACATGCACCTTATCTCGGTGTCTCCTAATTTTAAATTTGTGTTTTGTGCTAATGAGCATTGCCTGTGTTTTATTGTCATTGATTTTGATATTCCAAGTTTCTGCTCAGTCGTTTATGGAATTTAAGTGTTGTTGTGTGAGTATTTTGAGTATTGCGGTGTTTTTGGGTGTCGAGTATATGCAGATGTTATCTGCATATATCGATAATTTTACGTGTGGGTGTGGGTCCCGTGTTAGTGATATGTACAACACATCTGGTGGTGTAATAGTCAGTTATTGCTTGTCATTCGCACGCCGCGGGTTCAATTCCCGTCGGTGGCAACATGTTTTGTTTATTTTTGTTAAGGTTATGTTTGTTTTTTTATTAATTTATTTTCTTTCTTAATTTTGGGCAAGCCTTGGGTTAGTTTTGTTGGTTGCGCTCCCGTAGCGAGCGGAGGGCCATGCAAAACCATAATATAGGTATTATTATTAATAATAATACCTATTCTTGTTTCGCCATTACGCATGTCTGCAGCTTTCGCATCGAAAAGTTGGTAGGTTTCCTAGACTCTTGCTTATACCAGAATGTCCAGGGATCCAGGCCATTCTGATATCTTTGCCCGTCTTTACTGCTGCCGCAAAGAGCGCTTTTGTTTTTAACATTTACATGCTCGGGTTTAGATAATTTTGGTTTAGTTTATCTATTGCGCTTTTTGAGTCTGGGAATATGATTGTCTTGTTGATATTTTTTTTATGATAAAAAATAGTAGCTTCGTGTATTGCTACCATCTCTGACTAGCATCTAAACGGGCCGTTCAAGTATGGAACCCGCAGTTCCGGCCGCAATTACAGCGACACAAGTGACGCTTTCAAAAACTAGCCAATAGAATTGAATATCTTACTGCTGCTCCCCGATCGGATTTAAGTACAAATACTACCTGTAAATAATTGTTTGTGTGAATCGTTGTTGGAAAAGATGTAAGATTGGATTGTCGTAGTGCATTTTTTATTTTATTTTTCCTGATTTAGAGCATGTTCGTTGAGCCCCCGTAGCGAGCGGAGGGCCATGCGTGAAGTGAAATATTAGTTTAATGATAAAAAATTTGGGTTAAGAGCCGTATTATAGTGGATATACAGCTTGCATGTGTTTCCGCGAATATATTCCATATCTAACCACAAAATTACAGGACGCGGGGTTGGAATGTTCGAATGATGGAAAGTTGAACGGTCCGGCTAGACGCAAAAGTGTACCATTTCAATGAACGTCAATAATTGTCAATGCCCAATTTCTATACTATAGGTTTGTTTATATATTTAAAGTTTACAACACTGTATCTTATATACGAAAGAATTTAGGACACAAATATCTTGAAATTTTTGACTTATTTTTTGCTAAGAAATCTAGTGCTAAAATTTGGCACATGTTTTTGATGTATAACACCACGGAGTACTTGATTTACTTTGTCAATGGTTCTGGGTACTCTGCGATAATACGCATTTGACTTGAACTTGAATTTAAAAAATAATTATGATTCCCTTGATTGTATTAAAACTACTTGTGCTCTCCAGTTTCCTTAAGCGCCGATCTCTGCACGTTGCAGTCGATGGACACATCTCGGACACAATCACCACCAACGCGGGCGTGCCTCAGGGCGCCCTACTTTCACCAACTCTGTTCCTCATCTATATGAATGACCTGCTGACCGAAACAAATAATCCTGTTTACAGTTTTGCAGATGACAATACCCTTGTCTCCCACTTTAGATCAGAAAAACCCTTACCATCGACTGAGACTCATCACCGCAGGCAGGAGCAGATTACAGCTATTAATCTAGACCTGGAGAAAGTTCAAACTTGGGGCGACCGAAATTTGGTCCAGTTCAATGCAGCAAAGACCCAAGCAGCAACGTTTACCAAGTGCGCCAATACAGCGGGCCCTGACATCATTATGGCAGGATCGACCATTCCTTCATCCTCGTCAATTGGACTGCTGGGTGTCTCGGTCAACAGCAATATGTCATGGCATGACCATGTTGCTAACATGGCAAAATCAGCCTCCCAGAAGCTTGGTGCGCTATTTCGCAACAAAAAACTCTATACACCGCAGCAGTTGCTCTTGCTGTACAAAGCGCAAATACGACCGTGCTTAGAATATTGCTCACATATCTGGGGTGCCGCACCAAAGCACACCCTAAAGCTGCTGGATTCCATTCAGAAGAGAGCTGTGCGTCTCGTCGGCGACCCGGAGTTGACCCGGAATCTGGATAGTCTAGAACACCGCAGACATGTGGCCGATATCTCTCTGTTTTACAGATACTTTCACGGCAGATGTTCCCAGGATTTGGCCCGCATCATCCTGCCCCTGGCAACTCCTGTCAGACAGTCACGACAGACGGCAGGAGCGCACCAGTTCGTCGTACAACTAGAAACACCTGGAACATCGCTTTACAAGAACTTCTTTATCTGGCGCACTGCATCACTGTGGAACTCACTTCCAGGACATCTGTTTCCCACTAATTACAACCTACAACTTATTCAAGAACCGTATCAATCAACATCTTCGCACACACACCGCTCGTCGAGCGCCATAGGATCTCCCTTTAGTGTGTGAAAAAAAAACGAAGACTGGGATCGAAATTCTGACAAACGATGACCCCGCTTTTTGAAGTTTTCACTTCTGTCGTGCGGACACACACCAAATTTTTTATACATTTTATTTACTCTGCTTTTTTATTATATAATATTTATTTTGTTATATTATTCTATATTTTAACGCCGGTCTTTACTGCAATTTTATATTTCTGTATTACTTTAGAGCAGTAATGTGGAAACAGCGGTGGATTCAGCCAGAAGAAAAACATGAATTAGTAAAAAAATAAATGCCAACTAAATCTGTGAGTTTAAAAATTCCCAGACTTCTAAGTTCTTCCTAAAAGTTGGCGCTGGCGTCGACGAAGAAGTTGATGCCACATATCCCACGCACCACGTTTTTATTTATGATCATGGTTGGCGATTGCATATAACATGAATCAATTTTAACTTTTCCGATCGGCGTTCGTAGCAAATCCGAAGCACGGACATAATGACCAATAGAATGAATTCAAAAGGGGGACAAAGAACACAAAGTCAAAGTCACAGTCAATGTATATGTGTATTTGGTGGTTACAACATTTTATTTAGGTCTGATGATGCCGTAAGGCGAAACACGTGTAACCACCAAATACACATATACATTGACTGTGACTTTGACTTTGTGTTCTTTGTCCCCCTTTGGAATTAAAGATTAAGTCCCTTTGAGAATCATGGATGATTATTTTATATCAATAGAATTAAACCAAATAATCATGTGTGTCAAGTCAGCGTCACCTGATGTTTGTTTTTTTTTTTGCTGGAAATTAATAGCACTAATTTAATGAAGCTACCCCTAGCAGCTCGCATATATTTTATTCTTAAGGATCCTAACGAGTCCTACCGCCTAACGAGTCCTCGACTGCGCGCGCATCACAATGTTTACGTTTACATTTGTATTTTTGTTTCCATTTCATGCAATGCCCTCCGCCCGCTCCGGGACGCAACCAAACTAAACTAACCCTAGGCATACCCAATATAAAAAAAAACGTTTCACAAACAACCAAAAAAGCAAGTCTTGGCACTAGAATCGATCCCGGGCCGTCGTATCAGAAACACAGCATTTAACCACTGAGCCACAAGGATGAAGTCCACTGCTAACAATCCCCTGTACCATAAAGACATCTATTTGTCAGAAATGTGTATGTAAACATTGTGTTTGCGCGCAGCCCAGGACTCGTCAGGCGGTAGGACTCGTTATAATCCTTAAGAATAAAATATATGCTAGCAGTTCTATCACACTTTTATTGCAAATACTTCTTGTAGAATTCATTTTA
Organism: Pissodes strobi; assembly: GCA_016904865.1. Taxonomy (NCBI): domain Eukaryota; kingdom Metazoa; phylum Arthropoda; class Insecta; order Coleoptera; family Curculionidae; genus Pissodes; species Pissodes strobi. Next base: position 291,232 of record MU182558.1, on the reverse strand, counting down.
AATTCTCACACACCAAATTCACAAAACTAAATATGTTATGTTAGGATGGACAACGTAGACCCGCGTCTACCTACCGCAAACTTTTGACCTTCTGACCTACGCATTTGGCAGCAGCCCGGTGTTGTCGTTCTAATATCTCACTTCACGCGTGTCACTCCGCTCGCTTCGCTCGCTCCAGGGACGCAACCAAACAAAACTATCCCAATCTAACCCAAGGCAATGTCCAAAATCAAGAAAAAAGAACTGAAAAATATGAAATATCACGTACGCATGCGTGAAGGCTCAAAATTGCGGTAGGTAGGCGCGAATTCAGCTACCAGCGTTTGCGATACCCAAGATTGGTATATACTACCATCCTTGAGCGATACCTCTTGATGACGGTGTCGTCGTCAACGTCAACGCTAACTTCGAGTTTATAACTCAGGTTTGTAGTGATGTGCAACTTGAATATTTTTAAGTATCGGATAGTCGAATATTTAACGACATGTATCGGATACTTTTTCGTGGATACTGACTTGGATACTTTCTTGGATTTATTGAATTGCAATAAAACACTTATTTTGTAACTTTAAATATTTTAAAAAATAATAACAATTTAAACTAGCAGATTGTACGAATTGTCACATAGGTTGCATTTTGTTTTAGTTGTTAATTCATTTCAACTGAAATGAAGCTAAATAGTACTTTTCTTGCTTCGTTGGCGAACTCATTTTTAATATTCAAGGTAATTTAAAACGTTCAAATTTAATCACACACAATTGCATATGAACATAAACACAATAAAAAATAAAGATATTTTTTTGGCATCTGTCATTTTGACAGGTGATTAAAACTTGATGTAGGCCGCCGAAATCCATGTACTTCCATTACAAAGATAAGTTATATTTTCATATTCACTAGTTTTGTTCCATAGCGATCAATATCACAACCTCGAGTTTAAATATAGGGTTCCAAATCCATGTTTTGAACAATAATACACAATTATATTTTATTTCTATAGCCACTCGCTAGATGGCACCATCGAACATAAACAAGTATCTATAGCACAGCCTTTATACGAGGCACTGTAGCGCAGCCTATCTAACACTTGTTAGGTAGGCTGTGGTATACATTCTGTTGTGGAAGGAGTATCCGAGTATCCGATCTTTTGTATCCAGTAGATACTTTTTGCACATCACTACAGGTGATGACACTAGACGCGCAAATGTTAACAATGACAAAGCAATATGGCAATTGCTTTGTCAATTTCTCGCTTCGCTATGGCCCTCTGCTCGCTACAGGGGCGCAACCAACCAAAACTAACCCAAGGCATTCTCAAAGGGAAGAAAACACTTTTAACACATTCTTAAAAAAAATAACAAAACATGTCTTGCTACCGGAATCGAACCCGGGCCGCCGCCGCGCCGTATCACACGCACAGCATATAACCACTGCGCCGCGAGATCCGCTGAAAGCAGTTTATTGGACCGTAAAGACATAGATAATTCTAGTACATCGTACTGCGCATGCGATGGGATTGACAACATTGTTTACATTTGCGCTAGATTTAGCTGCTCCTAAGGATAATAAACTAGTATCCTTGTACTATCTCTATAATATGCAAATTGGGAATTCCGGAATAATAAATTATTATACTCCCTTACACAATATAGGTAATTTAAAAAAAAAAAATTACTCTTTTAAGTATGCGTATTTTGCTATAATTATATATATAATAAAGACTTACATATATCTATCTATATATGGCTATAATGCACAGAATAATTTAATAAATATTTATATAATACATATTATGTCTATTGTCTTTTTCTGTATCCACAAATGGATTTTCAAGTTTAAAAAAATTAACGAAAAACCCTTTAACCATGATATGCTAAAGCATTGTTTATGTTCTTATGACGACATGGCTAAAGTAAGTGTGTAAGAAAATAGAAGCAGATACAAGGGAGAGATGAGCAATTCAATGTTAATAACTCATCCCAGAGAGAGAAAGCTGCCTTGCCTTCTTTGTCTGTCTTCAAGGGAAGTGAACGCAGATGGCGCACGAGACGGAAGCTGTCATTTGCCCGCCAAATTCAAATTAACCATTTTTTTTTCTTTATTTCTTGAAAATTTTGAGGCTCGATTAAATAAATAGATACTCGCATATAACTCAAAATGTAATTTATTTAGTTTTGATACATACTTTTCTTACAGACAATACGAATCAATATCACTAAAAGAAATAACATTGTAAAACTGAATGACAAAACAGGCTATGATTCTTCCCTCCTACTTATTAAATTTAATATAAACATAAATATTTATTATCATTATTAGTTGTAAAGGCTTTCAATTATTGATTAAGTGGATTTAACAAAAATTTAATTCTATTGCCCTAATGGCACTTTCGATTATTATTTCCGAGTAATATCTTTTTAGGAAGTGAAAACAAAAAGAATCGAAAGTGACATACCTAAGCAACTTAGTAACAAATCTCCATCCATTTCACTACTACCTCAAATTATCTGTCAAAAAGCACAAATTAAATAATATACACTGTGATTACTAATAAAAGACAATAATTCAAGGTGGGAAACTATGAGAATCGCACAATAAACCACACAAAAAAACGCAAACAGCACAACCAAACAAAACGGCCATTATAAAAATGCCAAACCTGCTCCGCCATCGGCGCCGGCGTGCGAAACTATCCTGCTGCAGCGTTGTCAAATTGAGAATTTTTGTTTCATGGTATATCTTTAGGTTCTTAATCAAGCGTGACCAAAAAAAGCTCATCAAAATTGACATAAAGAAACTGTAGGCAACTTGGCAACCACGAGGAAAGCGATGGCTGCTCCACCTACGTTCGCTTGCCTTGATGAATGACAAGAAAATAAGTATAGGAAGTTACGTGAAACAAAAGGGACCATGGACCAGTTATCCGTTTTTCCTTCTTGTCCCTGGTAGAAGAGACTAATTCGCTTCGACCTACAGCAATTTGTAGTCTTCACGCATGCGTACGTGCGAATTTATATATTTTTCTGTTGTTTATTCTTATTTTTCTTTATTTTGGTCATTGCCTTGGGTTAGTTTTATTTGGTTGCGCCCCCGCAGCGAGCGAAGCGAGGGGAGGGCCATGCGTCAAGTGAAATATTAGACTGACACCGGGCTGCTGAAATGCGCAGGTCCGAAGGTCGAAACTTTGCTGTAGGTAGACGCGAGTGAGATTGTGCCGTGGTCAGGGTTGCCAGACTGGCTCGAAATTTAAAAAACTCTTAAATTTATGACTTCGAAAAATACATCCAGAAAACGTAAATCGATATCTTTACATCCTTATTATACATTCTCTTCGGCATTTAAAGATCCTTTACACAAATAGTGCACTATGTAAAAATCGACCTCTCCTATTGGTCGATCCATCTCGTATTACGAATTGTCTGCGTGATGCAAGCGATTTCTATCAAGAGCTCTTGTGGTGTAGAGGTTTAGATCGTTGGGTCTCACCTGGAAAACGCGGTTTCGAACCCCGTTGCTTTTTTTTATTTTTTTTAAAGATTATGTTCCTAAACAGCCTTTTTTCTTTATTTTGGGTATGTCTTGAGTTAGATTGGGTTAGCACCTGGTTAGTTTCCTTTTCTTGAACCCCCGTAGCGAGCGAAGCGAGCGGAGGGCCATGCGGATCGACCAATGGGAAAGGCCAATTTTTATATAGTGCACTATTTGTGTAAAGGATCTTATAATGCTTCTCTTCGCACGCGAAAGCTGTATTAATGACTCGAGAATACGGGTCCAGATAAAAACGACTATGATAATAATTTTGCTATGCAACCACATAAACACATGTTACGGCAGTCGCCTAATACGAGGAATATTTTAGGAACTACGAGGGGAAGTTTCAAATTCATTAATGAGAATTGAGAATGTTTGAATATAGTTTGATATTTGATATTATTTTTTTATGACCGATTGTTATCTAGGTTTTGTCGTGCTAATACATTTCCTGACACCTCCGGATCAACGAGCACCATGAAAAAACGCCTTTAATAATATGATCTAATAACATAAAATGTGAATTGGAAAGGACCAATAAATTCATAAACAGTAAAGGTAAAAAAAGGTTTAACATTAATATCTTCAAGAGGAAGGGGGGGGGGGGTTACATATATCTCTTTCACCGCCCCCCTCCACCTGAGTCCACTCCCTCGTTAAAAGTTTTTAAATTAACAAGTTTTGAAAATAGCAACACAATAATTATTATTATATACTCTGATTATTGAGCAAGTTGCTGGGGTCTCGATATCAGTAGCGTGAAGTACACCACCCCTCGTCCAGTCTTCTCGGGGGCGATTTTGCTTGCTACTAAATGCCAGACATATACAATAGGCATATATTATTTTATAAAGCATTAAGACTAAATATCACTAACAAGTATCCTAATTTGTGGGATTCCCTTTCACATGGTTAACTTCAACATTATTCTGTTCAACGGGTTTCAAATCTGTCGTTAAGCCCGTTTGTAGCAAAGTACTGATTCTGTTCACGTCCAGCGTCGAGTCCCGGGCGCTGATTTTCTTCAGCGCGCTGTTCACGATACATAGATCCCCTCTGAGTTCCGAGACGACCGCGGTTATTTTCTGAGCGTTACTCAGCACTTCAACGGTTTGAGTATAGGGATTGTACCGGATGCCGAAAGGACGTTGGATTTGTTCGGCGTAAGTTCTGAAAATAATTATACTAGGTTAGACGTCTAAAGGATGGTTCTTGTTTTTTAAAAATATTTTGTATTTAGGCAACAAGGAGTCCCAATAAGCGCGTAGGGCACAGAGGATCAACCGTTTTTCTGTTGCTGGATCAGAAGGGAACATTATATATGAGTTATTTTTAGCGGTCAGTTTATCCTGTTAGCCTTAATTTTTAAACTATAATTTTGCTTGATATTTGATTGATTTCGTGGCTATCTTAGCACATAATATTAATAATATTATAAATAATTGTTTCGTACCTCATTTTCTCTTTGGCTTCCTCGAAACTGTCCGTGTACCAATATCCGAGTTGATAGTCGGTAATAATGCATTCTTGTTTCGACGTCATGTCAGGATCGAACCTCTGGACTTTCGTCACCGAATTTTCGATGGCGTGCTTCAATTCGGCAACGCTGCTCAGCAACCCGGCTCCGTACACTTTCAGTTCGCCATCTTGCTTGCATAGCCCGAATTCCACCGTGAAGAAGTACAGCTAAACATATAAAAAGTGCCTTAAAATCATCGCAAAAATTTTGAAAAAATGAGCTGCTCACCGTTGCCAGTTTAGAAACATCATCGTCGCAGGCTCCAAGGCTGGCTAGTCCGAGTTCTTGGGAAAACTGAGCGAAACTAGGATTGGCCAGAAGTGGCATGTGGCCTAGTAGTTCATGACAGCAATCGCTGAAATAATACAACAAAAAGTGGGCGTTTGGCTTAAAAAGACAGAACAAAGCGCATGATATATTCCTTTGTAAATCAGACAGTAAAGTTTGAAATGTGCCCACTATAAATAGGGCGCCCTGTATTATCAACTTAATATACAGTAAAGGTAGGAATAAAGACACATAAACACCGCCTTAACAAGTTAATGTGATTATTAGTTGTATACACGAGGAAATAAGTAACTTAATTAGAGCCAACCGAGAATCAAAATAAAAGCAAATTGAGTATATTTACTGTCAGATGACAACAGTGACCGACGACAGTGAAGGCAGATAACTTGTTTTTAATCACCTTTACGAGTCCTACCACCTGACGAATCCTGGGCTTGCGCGCGCATCATAAACACATTTCTGGCAAATCAAGGTCTGTATGGTCCAGCGGGTTTGTGCCGCAGTGGTTAGATCCTGGGCTTGTGATACGGCGGCCTGGGTTCGATTCCAGTGGAAAGACGTGTGTTTTTAAGGTTATGTTTGCAAATAGTTGGTTCTCTTCATTTCGGACATGCCTTGGGTTACTTTGGGGTAATTTTCTTTGGTTGCTCCTCGGAGCGTGCGAAGCGAGCAGGAGGTATTGCATGAAGTGAAAAAAAAAATACAAAAGTAAACGTAAGCATTGTGATGCGCGCGCAAGCCCAGGACTCGTCAGGCGGAAGGACTCGTGTAATATCTGCCAATTGACGGGCAAGAATCAGTGTTGCCATTAGCATGGAAATTCAAACATTCAAACCCTAATTTCGGTGATAATTTTAAAGTGAATGGTAATGTATGTATTAGCATACATACAGTTATGATAACGTTAAATACTTACGGTTCGGGAGTATAAAATGGGTCACTGGAATGCCTCATATACTGGGTGCAATGGAATATCCTAAAAGCCAATCCGCTCAAGAAATCCCTCGGACTCAAGTATCCAGCGACGGGTCTCAGTTGGAATCCCGTTTTCCTTTTGAGGAAAACGCTCACGTCCTGCAACTGCGGTATATTGTCTTCGCGATAGCCGCAGTATTTTACGAGTTGAGGCCAGTTTTCCAAATATTCTTTACATGCGTGCATTTTATAGAGCTTTTGGAGTTCGCTGAAAACGACTCCCCTAAAAAAAACGCCACAACCATTTAAAGAAAAAACCGAACGTATAAAAACAGTGTTTAAAATATATATATTAAAAAAATTCATTTGAAATTACTGAACGTGCCGTTTTTTGTGTCATACTTGGCAAAAGTTATCGAAGAATAATTAATAAATTATCAGGTGGTTAGCTGCCTATTATACTAACATAGCGTAATACGATCCTTTACAGTCCTACGGCACTATGCCATATGAGAGTACAAATAATATCTAATAGTTCCACTCAGCAAAAATCGTTTCATGTTTTTGCATCAAACGCAAAAGCCGCAGCACGGTAAAAAATAAGTTTGTATTCTACCTGCAGCAGCGCGCAGTGTATGGGGAGAGATTCAAAAAGTATTCGCCGATGCGCTTTTCTCGGTTATTATAAGAACAGATCTAGGCTAGATCTGCTATTATAAGACAAGGCGAGGCGAAAGTACACAATCTCAGGGCGTTTGCACAATCTCTGTTCCTCCTAGCAGGGCCATCGTGGGCCACGAACCAGATTGACCCGGATTCGCCCCGTCCGTCGCGGCGAAATTGTTTGATGTTAAATTTTATAGTTTAACTAAAGGTTTAAAAACTATGTTTTAGGTAAAAGTTTGTTTACAGTGGTCAAATCAGTGGGTAATCTAATGGAAAAAATCGAATTTACAGATTGTTAGATTATAGATAACATTTTAAGCTTAATTAGAGTTATTAAAAGCACTTTGCAACTAGATGATAACATAATTTAATGGAATTTAGCCATATAGACTATTTTAAGGGAAAATATAAGTAGTTTTTCTTTAGGAATATTCGAGGAATATTAAATTCATGAATACATTCTTTAAATACTGTTTAATATTTACCTCAATTCAAGGTGTTAGGTTTCTAACGAGGGTTTTATAGGTGTGTGGAACCTCAAGTTCAGTGAATGAAATTTGGTACCTTGTGACTAATTCATGAAGAATACATAGAGGTAACTAAAGATAAGATATACAAGGACCTATATTTGTGGTTTTCGCTCAAAATTCCATAAAGATGGCCTGTAAAATTACAGATATGGAGCCAACCACTCCTACCAAATGACCGTCGAAAAGTGACATGGCATGGCCGTGGCCCATCCACCTCGACCCAGTGTTCCTTCAAATAAAAAAACTTCAAAATCGTACTAAACTCACTAGTACTAAACTTGCCCTACGTAGCGTATTTCGAGATCAAATAAGAAAAGAAGCAATAAATAATCCTACCCCAACTGGCTAACGTCTATACGAACCATAATCAAGAATAATCAATTAAATCGTTGTTTGAGTAACAAACAACGATTAAATTAATAAATTGTACAATGATTTTGGTACAATTAGGTCAGTGAAATAGTACCATGGTTATTCTGGGCAGCTCCATCCTACGGATGCCGCAAGAGTCGCTGTTTCTTGTCGAAAACATTAAAGCAGGTATCAGGCTAGAAATTTACTGCATTTAACAGTTATAATAGATGGCGCAGTGATGTCGAAATTCGATTGAATATTAGGCAACATTATTTGGCAACGGAAACATATCAAATGTGCCTATTATAAACCAAATTTAAGTTAATTTTAATTATAAGAAATTTAAAATGTTACACGATTTTGACATTTCCATCATTTTTATGCCCTTATCTATAAAATAGACTACTTTACGCACTAGTGCATAAAAGGCACTATGAAGCGTGCGCAAAGTTAGTACCTTACCCACGGTAGTAGAAAATTTGTTTTTGCAAACATATCTCATATCAGCTAAAGCACTCTCACTTTCGAATGGAATGATTTTCGAAATGAAATCATAGGTTTGTTGGATTAGTTTAGATTAATTCGTATTGATAAAAATGATTTCTGAAAATAGGTTGTAATAGTTGTGGCAAAATTGCGCATTTAGGTGCCTAAAAATATGCTGTTTGGAAAGTTTTAAAATTCCGTTCCGAGTATTTACGGAGATATCCGGAAAAAACCGAATTTTTTAGAAATCGTTTTATTTTTTTCCTGATGGGCACAGGTTCGACAGCTGTTCGATGAGGAATTTCTAGGAGAAAAATACTCGTTTCGAAGACGTCGAGAAATGCACTTTTTAGGGAAACTGTAAAAATAACGACTTCTAAGTCAAAAAAATTAGGATGTTTGTTTTTTTTTCTAGAAAATCAATTTTTCTTCAGAAGAGCCGATTGCTTAACGAAATAAAAAACTCGATTAGAAGACACTTTGGAAATAATGATGCATTTTCTACAGAGTGAGCTAGTTGAATTTAAACTTATTGCTAGTTCGAGTTTTGCCACGACACACCACCGCTTAATATTTTATTACTGGAAAACCGATTAAACGTTTTGGATCCGGAAAAATTGGTCAGGATCGGAAAATATGTAAATTTTTTGCTGATTACTGGTAGTTGTTAGTAGATTTTATCGCAGATTTCGGGATAAAAGTTTACTTTAGTACATCGATGTGTATAATTTTTGTGGTAAGTAAATAGATTTATTTGTCTGAAATCTTATTTAAAACAATTTGAAGATGGGAAAATGTACCAGGATCGGGGACATAAGCAGCCGATTTTATGGGAGATTCCGAAGTACAATTTTACTTTAAACATCGAAGTTTTGACAAGTAATTTCAAAATATAGAATACAAAAAAAGTACTTCTATTTCATAATATTATTCTCGCATTCTGTCATGTGGTTTTAACTACATATATATTTTTTAGATTTTAGGCTTAGTTTACTTTAAGCTGACGATCTGTTTTTTTTCTTTGTCAGAGCTAATCTGGACGGGGGACCTACAGTTTATCGTGGCTCCCCATTCACGGTCCATGAGTAGTGGTTGTTAATTTTGGTGTGAAACGGAAATTTTCTGTTTAGTATACAGTGTGTCCAAAAAGAATGCAACATATGAAAAACTTCTTTATTATAGGTTTCTCAGAAAATTTTATTCTTGATAAAAGTTGATGCTTGGAAAAAACTCATTTTAACAATTAAGGATAAGATACAGGGCATTTAAAAATTACAAAAATTATAGTTACAAAAACAACAATTTTGGAATATCGGAAAAACTTCTGCAGAAAAAATAAAGTTCCTATTAAGATAAAAATAAAAGTCAAATACCATTTTTTTTTCAAAAGTTGCAAACGTTGCTGAAAAATGTAAGGACAAAATGAAGAATAATAGGCTTTGTTCCAAATTTTTTCAATAATTGTCATGAATTTTCTCCGCAACAGCGCACTTTTGGAAAAAACGGTATTTAACTTTCTTTTTTGTCTTTTTTTTTCTGCAGAAGGCTTTTCGAAATTCAAAATTTTTTTGTTTTTTAAACCTTTTTTATTAAGTACCCTGTATAACTTATCTTTAGCGTAGCATCGTCAAAATAAGTTTTTTTTCGAGCATCAAATTTATCAAGAATAAAATTTTTTGAGAAACCAATAATAAAGAAGTTTCTTATATGTTGCATACTTTTTTGGACATACTGTATATTTTTCGATGTGCGCAGTTTTTTTTTGAGACACTGCGCAAGAAAATGACCTTAAAAATGATACGTTATTTGTCTTACGTGACTTACCATGTTTTCACTTCTTCTTCAGTGTATTTTACTTTCGGTATTGGCTGTCCGCTAAAAAAAAGTTAATAACGTTATAAGGGCATTGATCCATATAAAATTCGGTCAAGTATAAAGCTTCATAATACTCCCACTACCCTGTACATTTCTTTTAAATAATACACGGAGGCATAATCATGAAAGGATGCATTGCACAAGTTGACTCAAGTTTTAAAATAAATTTTCATTGTACATACAGGGTGGCTCGAATTCGAGTCTATGTATGGTGAACTCGAAAACCGTCAAAAATACAGTGTCGGTCAAATTAAAGCAAAATTGCACCTAAATAGGTGCCTAACAATGTGCCGTTTAGAAAGTTTTAAAATTCCGAGTATTTCCGGAGATATCGGTAAAAACCGAAGTATTAAAAAAAATCCTAAGCTTATATAAAAATGGATTTCAAATTAAATCGCACTTTTGCATTGCCACTTTTCCCGCTCTATTTAATAGTGGTATCCAGTTTGGAATCCGACGTTTCGTCTTCAAGGGGTCATCATCAACTTTCCTTTTTTAAATACGAATTTTAATTTTTTTATCGTTTTTGACATTATATTGGCGTTATTAATATGAATGTTTTAAATTTTTTTTTATTCTTTTTTTAATTTTTATTTATATTTTTTTAAATTATTCATTTTGCTTTGGGGTAAAAAATAAACGAACTATTTATTTAATTTTACCATTTTTTATTATTATTAAAAATAAAAACTTAACACAAAAAATAAATTAAAATATTTATATAGAATATAAAAACTTCAAAAGTCACAAACTGTTTAAAATTGCCAAAGCAAAATAAGTAATTCCAAAAAAAAAAATAAAAATAAAATTAAAAAAAAGAATAAAAAAAAATAAACACACATGTTTATATTAATAAGGTCTATATCATCTGAAAAACAATAAAAAAAGTAAAAGTTCGTATTTAAAAAGAGAAAGTTGATGATGACCCTTTGAAGACGAAACGTCGGAAGCCAAACTAGATACCATCGTTGGATAGAGCGGAAAAAGTGGCAATGCAAAAGCGCAATTCAATTTAAAATTCGTTTTGAAATAAGCTCAGGAAGAAAAATAAAACGATTTTTGAATATATCGGTTTTTCCCGGATATCTCCGGAAATACTCGGAATTTTAAAACATTCTAAACGCATATTGTTAGGCACCTAAATGCGCAATTTTGCCCTAATTTGACCGACACTGTATCTCTTACAGTTTTCGAGATCCTCATATACACGGTGTCCCATATAAGAATGCACAGTACAGAGATCTCGCAAACCAGAAGAGCTACAAAGATGATTAAATTAGAGAAAAGGTGCGACTTGCTGAACCCTACAAAGTCGTGCTTCGAAATCTAAAAAAATCCGATTACTTCCGAAGATATTTGAGAAAACCCGAATTTTCTCGATTTTGTTTTTATTTTTTTCTGACTTTATTTGAAAAGATATGACAATGCAAATTTCATATTGCCATTGCCACTTTTCCCGCTCTTCAAGTTGATGTTATTACATTTTCAATCTGACGTTTCGTTTCTTAGCAACCATCATCAACTTTGTTTTTTTAAATAGTCAAAAAAATTTCTTTTATTCCTAAAACTCTCTAATTTTAATCCTAAATCCAACAACATATCGCTCTTTACATTTATCCGACGTTTCGGATAAAAAAAAACATCATCAATACTATTTGATGATGATTTCGAAGGAACGAAACGTCGGATCAAAAATCTAATTACGTCATCATGTAGAGGAGACAAAATGGCATAAAAATGTGAATTTTATTTTGATCAATTTTGATTATTAAAGCCTGAAAAAAAAACAATTGCAATCTACGAATTCTTGAAATTTAAAACATAATTAATTTTTTTCAGGTTTTAATAAGGAGGATAGATCACAATAAAAACCACGTTCCTATGGCAATTTTTGTCCTCTTCCTAATGACGTAATTAGATTTTTGATCCCACGTTTCGTTCCTCCGTAATCATCATCAAATAACATTGATGATGGTTTTTTTCATCCAAAACGTCGGATAAATGTAACAAGCGATAAGTCGTTGGATTTAGGATTGAAATTAGAGTTTTTTAGGAACAAAACAAACTTTTTCGACTATTTGAAAAAACAAAGTTGATGATGGTTGCTTGAAGAGCAGGAAAAGTAGCAATGGGAATGTGAAATTTGCATTGTCGTATCTTTTCAAATAAAGTCAGAAAAAAATAAAAACAAAATCGGGAAAATTCGTCTTTTCCCAAATATCTTCGGAAATAATCGGATTTTTTTAGATTTGGAAACATTACTTTGAAGGATTTAGCAAGGCGCAACTTTTCTCTAATTTAATCCTCTTTGTATCTCTTCTAATTTGCGAGATCCTTATAGTGTGCATTCTTATATGGGACACCGTGTATAGACTCGAATTCGAGCCACCCTGTAAAGGGTTGTCATTTATGTTTTGCTACCCTATACAGGGTTTATTTTTGCAGATAGGAAAAAATACTAATTACATAAGTTTTATGGATTTCAGGGAACTTCCTAGAAAAATAATTTTGAATATACAGGGTGAGTCAGAAACGAGTGCCGTACCAAATTGTGAGTTTTTAAAATGAAGCGCCCTGTATATTTTTGAATTTTTAGATTCTCCTCATTTCAAAAATATATAATAGGTTTATACTATACTGGCAATGGTAGTTTTTGACAGGGCCGTTCTTAGCCACTTGGCCGCCTTTGTGCATGCATCAAAATTGCCGCCCTATTAATAAAAAAGTTAATTTTTTCCAACCAAAAATATTTTATTAAATATTGCATAACAGATAACAGACATATATAAATAAATGAAACTAAACAGCAAAACGCAAATATAACAAAATTTCTGCATTTTACTTAAGCCCTATTTATTAAAAAAAATATTACTCCAGATCATAAGTACATAAAATAAGTATATTCTAGAAAAATATTTCTTAGAAAATTTTCTATACCTGTCTCATCAGCAGGATATTGTTTTTCTATTTGCTGGGGGTCATTTTGAACTAATAATTGAATTATTCGGTTTTTTATAATGCCAAGCCAAGTAAACGGATCATTAACATCAAAATCGTAAGTTTCAACAACGGTTTCCGATGTTTTTTTACACGGTGGTGAATCAAGATCTGCTGGTTCACACTACAATCTGCAGGTTCACAGGTGCACACTGGGCTGCTTCTCCAAAATTTTTGGAATATCACCACTCTGACTCTGCGTCTGCGAAGGTGATGACATTGATGCTTCTGGTTCAATTTTTAAGTATTTTTGCAAAGATCCGCTTAATTTTCTTTTGTTGGCTTCTTTTCCTAATTTTCTTTTCCTGTATTGTGATCCTGAAAGTCGTTTAGTCTTTCTATCGAATTCGGACATCTGAAAGTCAAAGCCACAATTAAGAAAAAGTTAAAAAGTACAGAAATTTGAAAATCAAAGCCACAATTAAGAAAAAAATCAAAAAGTACAAAAATAATTAATTTAAAACGGCAAAGAAGTATAGCCCGTCCGTTATACCTATCCTATATTTTTAATTATATAAAATAATATCTAATACTTAATGGAAATTTCTTACCTTTTAGTACCTTTTGTATCTCTTGATCTAAAAAATCGAAATCCTAAAAATATCACTACTCTAAAACACATCAAATTCTATTTTGGGTGTTGTTGCGTTGCTGACTGTTGCGTTACTCTTTGCGGCCATGCAACTTTATCTTTATTTCAATTTTTTTGAATTGAATAATAAAAATAAACCCATGCAAGTCGACCGGCCATGTTGTTTATTTTTTTGGTAAAAAGATGCTATACCTGTGTCTAACTCACAGACTTTGAGTACAAAATGTTGGTTCACGAGCGACGAAGGAGCAAGTGGATTAATTCCATGAAAAGGTTAAAGCCTTTTTACCGTCTCATCGTGTATAATATTCAATTTTATTCCTGAGCTGAAATAGGTATTAAATATTGATAAAAAGGAAGCAGTTTGATTAATTAATATTGGGAGTCAAATTGGCGTATACGGTTAACGGTTGTTATGAATTTTGTTCATAGCAACGCAACTTCTTTTGACTTTTAGCGCTATTAACAAAATTTAAAATTATTCTAAAAAATGTGCGATTTTAATATACATAAAGAATATCGTGAAGAAGATGCTTTGCCAGAAGATATCAGAATTGAAGCTGCAGATGCGGTGAACAGTTTATTGCCGCAAAAATCTCGCCTAAAGTAAGAACAAGAATAGAGATGACCTTTCAAAGATGAAAGACCCTGAAAAATGTTGAGTATCTGAAATTATATGATATATGTATGAGTGGGTAAAATTGACATCTGAGCGGGTAAACATTGTTTAATTTCACTATTTTAAATAAACTGTTACTTGAGCGCGTCTGCTGAAGCTGCTGGGCTCGGAAAGACAAAAAGAGATTGGCTCTCTGAAAACAGGCGAACAATGGACGGCGAACAGAGAGGAAACGATAGAGTTTCTTCTAAAAACACACTTCCCCGGAGAGGTACAGACTACCAACTGGGACGAGGAACCAGAGCCAGAGATGGACTGGAACCTTGCCCGCAGTGTGGTGACTGAGGAATCCATAACTTGGGCAGTGGGGGAGTTCAGTCCATATAAGACAGAAGGGCCGGATGGAATTATACCCATGATGCTGCAGGCGGGCCTTGACACGTTACTCCCTTACTTAAAGAGAGTATTCGAGGCCAGCATAGCACTAGGGTACGTTCCACAAGCTTGGAGAGCAGCGGATGTCGTCTTCATCCCCAAGGCAGGGAAGAGAGACTATTCCCATCCCAAGTCCTTTAGGCCTATAAGTCTAACTTCATTTTTAATGAAGACAATGGAAAAAATGATTGACAGGTTCATCATGGAAGAGATCTTAACTGATTCTCCTCTACATGATAATCAGCACGCCTACAGAAGGGGGAAGTCGACTGAAACGGCTCTCCATTCTGTAGTTAGAAGGGCTGAAAAGGCAATAGAAAACAAAGAAATGGCGCTAGCGCTCTTCTTTGACGTAGAAGGAGCTTTCGATAAGGCTAAAACGAAAACTATCTGTCAAGCCCTCCAGGCCAAGAGAACACCAGTTCATTTGGTCAAGTGGGTAAAAACGGCACTGGAAGACCGAAAGATCAGCGCCACGCTGGGAGAAGTTCGCGTCGAAGCCGGGGTAAGAGGGAGCTGCCCACAATGCAGCTGCCTCTCGCCACATTTGTGGTGCCTGGTGATGGACAGCCTCCTGAGAAGGTTAAATCTTGAGGGATTCTACGCACAAGCATATGCTGACGACGGGCTAGTAATGATCACGGGCAAGTTCGTGAGAACGGTCTGCGAGCGTATGCAGGTGGCGTGTCGGATAGTTCAAGGTTGGTGTGAGGAGAATGGTCTCTCAGTAAACCCAGGGAAGACCGAACTCATTCTCTTCACAAGGAAACGAAATCTAACAGGTTTTATACTTCCCATACTCTACCAGACGAGACTGAGCCACAGTCAACAAGTCAAATATTTGGGAGTTATTTTAGACAGTAAATTGACG
Organism: Pissodes strobi; assembly: GCA_016904865.1. NCBI lineage: Eukaryota > Metazoa > Arthropoda > Insecta > Coleoptera > Curculionidae > Pissodes > Pissodes strobi. The sequence continues at coordinate 275,554 of MU182558.1, read as the reverse complement.
TGGAAGGCACACGTTGAACAGGTGGTGAATAAGACAACCGCGATTATGTGGCAACTAAGGAGAATGGTAGGTAGGAAGTGGGGTTTAAAACCTTACATCCTCCAGTGGCTGTACACTGCTGTGATAAGACCGAGGATTTCCTACGGATCCGTGGTCTGGTGGCCAGCGGTGGCCAGGGCCACTAATGCCCAGAAACTGGCCAGACTGCAAAGGCTGGCTTGTTTGGGTATTACCGGAGCATTGAGAACAACTCCCGGAGCAGCACTGAACATCATCCTGGGGCTGCCGGACCTCCCGATCTGGATTGAGAGAGAGGCAATGGCGGCTCACAAAAGGATGATCGACAGTGGCCTATGGCGAACGGACTACACAGGGAAAGGCATACGACTATTGCCGCCAAAATGAGTAGGGATCTACCCATCATTGCGACCAAAGGCAATATTCCAGATGGCAGATTAAGACTGAGAAGGAATTTCCAAGTGGAATTTCCATCAAGGGAAGAGTGGCTGTCAGGCCAGGTACGTACGCCGAGCGGCGTACACGCATGGTACACTGACGGCTCATGGATGGCTAATACACAGTCATCCGGAGCCGGTGTATACCTAGATAACACTAAATCAGGAGAAAGCACTTCGCTGGGGAGATATGTCACTGTTTTCCAGGCGGAGGTGTTTGCTATTTTGGAAGTAGCAACCAAGGCGGAAGTAACAGAAGGTGTAGAGAGTATATATATTTACTCGGACAGTCAAGCCGCTCTCAGGGCGATCCAAAGACCCAGGGCAAGCTGTAAGCTAGTTCAGGAATGTAGAGACGCCCTAGACAGATTGGCTGTGCGCAAGGAAGTAAGACTCAGATGGGTTCCAGGGTACAGTGGCATCGAGGGCAACGAACGGGCCGATGAATTGGCAAGACAAAGCTCAATGAGCCACCTCGTCGGTCCAAAACCTGGTCTGGGCTTGAGTAAAAGGCAAATCTGTCAGGAACTAAATAACTGGGCCTGGAACAAGACAAAGCACAATTGGAGAGGAAAAGAAGGATGCAGACAAGCCAAGGAAATGATTCTAAAACCTGACGGATCCAGAGCAAGGCGACTGCTAAAAAAGAGCCGAGAGGACACCAGGAACTTGGTAGGTATTCTGACTGGGCATGGAAGCCTAAACAGACATCTGCACCTTATCGGCGTGAGGGACAGCCCACTCTGCCTGAACTGCGGGACAGGGGAGGAGTCCTCATACCACTATATAGGAATTTGTGATAGGTGGAGTCGCCTAAGGAGGAAGATACTGGGAGCACCAACACTTGCTCGGGAAGATCTAAAGGATCTGGACTGGGAGGACGTCCTCACCTTTATCAAGATGACGGGCCGTTTCAGTGCGGGCCGGGTGTTGGAAGTAGCCAGGTAGGGGAGGGCGGATCGGGGATGGTGAAAAGGGACTTATAGGCCTACTTACCGGGCTTCGGCCCCCACACCCTTACTACTACTACTACTACTACTACTACTACTACTACTTGACGAGTTTTTAATCGATAAACTTACAGTTTCCCATCCGCGATAGAATAAAGTTTTTTAAGGATGGTTTCTATAAAAAAAATTAGATTTTGAGTTTGCTTATTTTCTTTTAATTATAAAAAAATTACGCGTTTGGCTGTCTCGGCCGCCCCTGAATCGGCCGCCTTTGTGCACGCACAACCTGCACACCCCTAAGAACGGCCCTGGTTTTTGAGGTATTCGACTTCAAAATTGCCCCTATCTGAATAATTACTTACTTTATTATTTATTTATTTATATCATGTATTATTGTCATTATGATATTAATGTAGGACATGATTTTTATGATTTTAAAGTAGGAATATTATGAACGATAAAGACTAAATAAAACTATAAAATAAAAAGAAAAAAATTACAAATAAAAATAATTCTCCACATGTCCTCCTTTGTTGGCGAAGCATTTCTCAACGTTCTGTGATAATTTATGATTAATACAGTTAAAAATAAAGTCGGGATGATTTTCTTTTAATATTTCAATTTCTTCTCTAATTTTCTGTTCCAATACAGCCATATTTTCGGGCCTATTGCAGTACACTTTGAGATAACCCCCATAGGAATATGTCAAGCGGCGTCAGGTCTGGACAGTTTGCTGGCCATCTTATACGTCCATTTCGTCCACATTTTAAACATTGTGTACTGGAGCGCCATCCTGTTGACAAATGAATGAATATCTCTGGTTTAAAGGAATGTTATCTAATCGCTGGTCTATATCATTTTCCAGATATTGTAGATATCTGACACCAGTAATTATAATGAGTATGTTGACTTTTGCCAAATGATTTTTGAAAATAAGGCACTGCATCAGGAATTGATCTTTTAGGATTTTCTGCAATAAAATAACCCAGATGGGTATAGTACTAAGTATCGAAAAACTAACAACAATAATTATCACCTGTAAAGAATAGCAACACACTTAAATCAAGCTTTTCGTTTGGGTTTATAGTTCTTCTTTTATTTAAATTTCTGGTTTCTTCAAATTTGTTTACTATATTATATCCTATTGTGCTTCGTGTTGGGATGATTCTACCGGACGGAAAATTGCCTATGATATTCCAAATAAGATGAAATAAACTTAAATAAAATAAAATAATGTGAAATAAAATAAAAATACCGTGAAATAAAGTCTAATAAAATGAAAATAAAATAAAATAAAATTAAAATAACGTGAATGAAATAAAACAAAATGAAAAAAAGTAAGAAAATGGAGTGAAATTAAGGATAAATTAAAAAATTAAGTTAAATAAAATAAAATAAAGTGAAATAGACTAATAAAATGAAAATAAAGTTAAATAAAATAGCCACAACAAGCTTTTTTACATTTAATGCCGAAAAGTAATTATTTGATTATAAAACCTTTAGGTAATATCTACTGGAATGTTGTTTTATTTGTAGATAGTGCCCAAAAATAAAACTGATAACAGAAATATTGTGGATGATAATCATATGTTTAATAGCATTTGTATAGTTATAGAAAATTGATGACATAATTAGGATTGGTTTTTAGTAGAACGTTTAGGTAATAATAGGGTGTTGTTTTACTTTTTTAGATAGTGTTACAGATTAAATCTCAGGGTCGTAGTGACAAAATAAATTACACTTACACATAATCAAATCTATTTAAATAGACAATAAAATCAAAGTTAATTAAGCATATAAATCCTACCTCAATATGAGACTCTAGAAAACTTAATTCTAATTTATGGTGAGGGGGTTGTTTTTCGGATGGTTCGGTATAACGTTATACTTCGTTTTTTTCTTGAACGATAAATATAATATAAATTACACTAATTAAATCATTTTTAAAAAAAACTTCTGCAAAACTGTTCTGAGGGGATAATCTAGCCTACACCCTTCACAGACATTCAACAATAAACTTCCCTGAAAGGGCGTTGAAAGGGTGTTCTGCCTAGCCTCGATCGGAGGACCCTACGGCTCCCAGCAGTCAGCTTCGGCGGTCAAACTCCCTCAACAAGAGGTGGAAAATGGAAGGCTCCAGTAAAAAAAACCTAGAAGACACTGGTATAAGTCCATATTAACTTTATTTTAATTTTTCAACCAATATCGTGGTATTTAAGACGGAAATAAATGGACATGAAATTTATAGCGATCTTACCTCGATAAGTGACGAGGGCGCAACTACCCCTGGAGTGGAAAGCAGAGGGTGCTTTACCAGCAGGATTCTCAAACTGGCAATGAATTAATTAGAAGTGGCTGCTTGAAATCCGCCAAGCGAAAACTCGTCCAAATGGCCGTTGAAGTCTATCTTCCAGCATTATCAACTCCACAACAAAGATTCTAGCAAACCTAGAAGCCTTTGAGGACCACTTTGTGGGAAATTATCCTCTTTATAAGTAAAACTTCCACTTTTTCCCACAAGATGCACAGCACACTTTCGCTAACGTTTCTTTTCCTCCCTCACGCCTCTTTTTTTCCTCGTTTTAAATTTAGTACTCCAAGGAGAAGAGATCGAACATGTTTGCCAACTATGAAGGTACAGCTAAATTGGCTAGCTAAATTTTAGAACGAACCAGCGGCTTGCATCAAGACCAGAAAATAGATTCAAATGCGAAATTTCTTTTGATTAAAATGATTTAATCTAAGAACGATAATAGCCTGATCTTTTTGTGATGGATTTCAATAACCGTTTTTGAATAAATCCTTTCAAAAACCTTTTAAAATAAAATTCCTTAATAATTCCTAGTATCGACGCTTATATCTAGAGAGAAAATAAGAGTATCGAAATCTTCAGTAATTTGCCCTTAAGTTGCCACTCTGTAACTGTTGTATCCTGCGCCCAATATTGCCGCCAAAACTACTAATAATTATTGCTCCACGATATACTTTCCCATGAGTTCCACGCAAGTCTGAAATCAGCTTAACGTACCTACGTCATCTATATGAGTTGTGGACAAGGTGGTGAAGGCATATCTATATATTAAGTTTTCGTCAAATTAATACATACCAAAATATAGCTAGATAAATCATCGCATTGCAACCGAATTGTCACAATGATTTGTTCCCAAAATACGCAACGACGCAAGGCCAAAACTGGCTTGCAACAATAGCCCTCAAAAATAAGTCTGATAATAAAAAATATGGTGATTGATAATCATATGTTTAATTGCATTTGTGCTTGTAGTTATAGAAAATTAGTGACGTATTTTAGATGAGTTTTCAGATAGAACGTTTAGGCAATAATAGCCCATCAAAAAATATATATAACAAAAATATGTTGCTTATAATCATGTTTAATAGCGTTCGTTCGTGTAGTTTTCAGTTGCTTCTATTATTAGTGCCGAAAAGTAATCAATTGATCATGTACTTTGAGATGAGTTTTAGATGCTTCTATTAGGTAGCGCTCAACATTTGGTACGCCACTCGTTGTATTTAGCATTTTTTTCGATCTGCAAAGATGAACATAGGGTGGCGAAATATAAATGATAACCCTGTAGATGCATGATACTTACTGTTTATAGTTCATGGCGATTCTGAAAAACTGTTCGCGCCTCTTCCGGTATACAGGATCCTTGAAACCGGGATGATCGGCGTCTAATTCGCTTCCATACATTAGTACGTTTTGGGCGTTGTCCAGCTCGGAAATTTTCCTCGGGAACCAAGGCATTTCCTCGAAATCTTAAAAAATGCAGAATGTTTAAATAACTTCGCATTTTTCGGAGTTTTCGGAAAAATCTGTGATTTTTCAAAATTTCTTACAAGAAAATTCAATAATTACATCGGAAAAATGCTAAACGAACTTGAACACCCTAAAAATCGCCAAATTTATAGGAAATTTTACGTAGATTTCGATAATTTTTAGGGAAAGTTCGGTTAAACGAGGATTTTCAGAAATGGACCGGTGTGAAAAATCACTCTTAGGTCCTTAAATAGAACTAGAAACTAGACGGCGCGGCGTCTCTAGGAGTCGGCCTTATTCTCATGATTTGGCGCCTATTGTTATTGGATTTTCTTCTAATCATTCTTCGATAATCCATACAAATACTTGAATAAAGGTAGATTTTTCCGGAATTTTCAGTTTTCTGAACCGACGCATTTGCTAGATACCATTCTTTTTACTCGAAAAATTACAAACATCACCAAATTTATAGAAAATTTTAGGTAGGTTCGATATGGAAGTTTGGGTAAACAAGGGTATTTCAGAAATTTTCTAATACCGACGCAAAAAAACACTCTTAGCATCTTAAATAGAACTAGACAGGTTTTCTAAGAGTCCACCTTATTATCCTGACTTAGCGGCTTAGCGCCTATTGCCACTGGTTTCTCTTCTAATCACTTTTTGATAATGCATTCAAAAACTTGGAATAAAGGCGGATTTTTCCGGAATTTTCAGTTTCCTGAACCAATGCATTTGCCAGCTACTGATCAATATCATTCTTTTTATGCACTATAAATAATATACTAAACGAATTCGAAAAATTCTGAAAATCAGCAAATTTATAGGCAATCTTATGTAGATTTTTCTAATGAACCGAGGCAAAACATATTCTTAGTACTTTAAATATAACTAGGCGGCTTTTCTATGGGTATGTCTTATTCTTCTGATTTTGGCGTCTATTTTCCTTGGTTTTTCTAAAATCAGTTTTTGATCATACACATGAGAATTTTGAATAAAGGTGAATTTTTCAGGAATTTTCAATTTTCTGAACCGATGCATTTGCCAGCTACTGTTCAATATCATATCTTTTAGTCCAACACAAAAATACTAAACGAAGATGAAAAATTCTGAATGTCAACAAATTTATAGGAAATTTTTTGTAGATTCCGATAATTTTTAGGGAAAGTTTGAATAAAGAAGGATTTTTCAGAAATTTTCTAGTGGACCAGCGCAAAAAATCACTCTTAGTGTAACGAAACGAATTTTCGTTTGGTTTTAAATTATTCAATTATGCTTTTCTAAGTCCATTTCTGATAAAATTAGATCCTCGATCTCTAGAAGCGGGCGCGAGATATCCGTGCAGTACGAATCTAACAGACTGCGAAAGGGATATCCTATGCCTATCTCCTATTAGCTCATAGCAAGCCGCGTAACTCTACCGAATCTACGAATCCTCTTTCATTGGCTCTAGTGTTCCGTGGACCTACCTTTCGATCGTGGGCGTCGCGTTCGCGATTCGCGTAAAACACACGGGCCACCCCTTTCAAGATGGCCGCCGTTTCCGGGAAGTAACCGAACAGAAGGATTCCAGCATTTCCTGTCGCGTAGACAGAGGCAATGACCAGAAGCCATCATGGATTTCGAATAACTCCTCCTCTTGGTCCTCCCTTTTCCGGAGATTTCCCCAAGAGTTTCTTCTCCTCTGGAAGGAGACTGACACTCCTTCTGTAGTAGAGGGATCCACGTTATAAAAGCGAAACCTCCAACCAAACCACGGTCAGTTAAGTTCAAAAGAGTTCAACAGTGCTAAGCAATTCTACGTTCGTCTCTCTAAGTTCTTATTCCAAAATGCAGTTAAATTCTGCTGGTTTAAAGAATAAAGTAAAAGCCAAGTTAATAATATTCTAAATCAAGCTAAAAGCATAAATATCTATTCTTTGTAAATATCGAGTTTTAAAGCAATAGAAGTGAAAAGTGATTAAATGTCTTAAATTCAGTCGTCTAAAGAAAACGACGCTTACAACGAAATCATAAAATGCCCAAACGTTTCTTTCTAAAAACTACCTAATCAGGGTGATACTTAAAAGGCTAAAATAAACCGCGATCTATTTAATCAAGGGTAGACATAGTGTTAGATAAACAAATGTCATCTGATGACAAGCGTAAGTCCATTAGTGTATAAATTTGTCGATAGAAATATTATTAATTCTAATTCAGTGACTTTATAGACTATATAATTTACCTGCGTATTTTAGAACATAATTATTGAACTGTTACGTATTAATATTGACGCAGGGAATAATTAAATATTTCTTAAGTATTTCAGGAACTGTAGTAAATATATAATATATACGTATATCAATATATAGATAATTAAGGTGGCTGTAGCCTCACAAAGAAATACATATTATATCAGTGCCTGGTTGTCGATAAAGCTAGATATATACATACATACAGGAATGCTGTAGCCTGTAGTTGATTTCATACAATTTCATTAAATAGAGAAATAAATACCGATATAGACATATACAGGGACGTCACAACTTATATTACTTTCCAGAGTAATTTACCTAAATATATATATACTAGCTGACCCGACAGACGTTGTCCTGTCTTAGCTATGAATATTCAATTCGAACTGGAATAAATAATACCAAAAAAATTATTTCAAAAACATAGTTTATTATAATGCTTTTTAATACACAACATTGTTAGTTCTCCGACACGGAAACATGGATTTTCAAGATTGATGCCACAAACACTTAACGACTGCCCTTGCGATTTATTTATCGACATTGTAAATGCAAGCCGCACTGGAATGCAAGCAGCACTGGACATTGTAGCCGTTTATAGGCATGTCGTTCGGAATCATAGGGATGCATGAAATCAAAACATCTTCGCCTTTGTACTTCCCTTTCAATTGTGGCTTCGATGACGTTTTTCATTAATTTCCTCACCGCAAACCGGGTGCCATTATAAAGACGTGGCTGGTTTATGTTCGGCAATATAATGATTACCGATCCAACTTTGATGTGGTAATCCGAGCAATTCCAGCGAATTTAAAAATTCCGTTGGATAGTTGACAACATCATCTTGGTTAGTAATGGGATCAACCGATTTGTATGTCATCAATTCGTCAGCTATATTATTTTGAATCTGAAAATTTATTTCGTTGACATCAAGGTTTTTTGCAGCCAATATAACACGTTCGCTCAACCAAACATGATTTTTGTAATTTTGAGCAATATTCGGGAACACCATCTCGATGAGTTCGGTCTTTGATTCAGTAAAGTGACAAAAATTTGCAGGGAATGTATTGTATCGAGACGATGTGTTAACGGAAATTTTGCCATTACCAATGTCGAGCAATTGTTTGGAAAAACTTCTCCAGATCGGTCGTTCTGCAATAATTCGACTTGCATGTTCATATTTAATTTAAGTATTTTGACGTATTTCCATAAAATTGACGACTTCAAACATGCATTAAGTTCGTCTGCTGGCGTTGGTCGTGGTATCACTGGCAATGTTTGTCAAAAATCACCTGCCAATAGAATCATCGCACCACCAAACTGCTTTTGGTTGTTTTTTAAATCTTGCATCGTGCGATCTAATGCCTCTAAATATTTTTTGTGTGCCATCGTGCATTCATCCCAAACGATCCATTTGCTTTGCTGCAACACTTTGGCCATCGCAGAAGTCCTCGAAAGGTTGCAAGTTGGAGTTTCATTAGTTTGCATGTTCAACGGCAACTTAAATGCTGAATGAGCTGTTCTTCCAACAACGTAGCAGCAATACCTGATGAAGCAAGTGCGAGTGCAATTCCATTTTGCGATCGAATCGTTGCCAATATCAATGATATTAAAAACGTTTTTCCAGATCCACCGGGAGCATCTAAGAAAAAAAAATCCGCCAGTTCCATAGTTCACTACTTTCATGAGCGTATCGTAGGCATATTTTTGGTCCTGATTTAAAAGGGGAACGTTTCTTTGAACGGTTTCTCTCAATGCCTGGGAATCGTATTGGGTTTCGCGTCTCAACTCTTGATTAAATTCGTCGTGCATTGGGCGGTTGGGCGTTGTCATTCATAATAGTATTAATCTTTTGTTGGTAAGCATCAAACACATGTCCTCCGTTATAATTAATGCTTCATTGTGAATTTCTTCGTTCATTTTCAAATCTGCATTTGATGTTCTAAGACGCATCTGATGCAATATATCTTCGGCAATAGGATCTTTATATTTGTTCCATAAATCAAGCGGTGTTGATAGGAAGCATGTAGATAAAATTATAGAAAACAATGTTCGTATTTGTTTAGTGATAAACAAACACTTCTCAAAAAACTCACTGAACAAACTGAAAACTGGATAAACGTTCCGATCGAATCGACTGTGCAGTATGCACTAAGAAATGAATAAATGAATTTTTTGGTTAATAGATACTGACCGATGCATATGTTAAATGACATTTACGTCGCGCAAACTGTCAAACGCTATGAGTGTCAATGTTGCAGACATCTGTCAATTTTTATTTCTTCTGAAATTATCCAATTTTCTGCGCAATTTTCTTAATTTTTCTTTTCGTAAGAACCTTCTACAGAGTATTAGAAATCTTATAAAAAAAAGATGAACGAAATCCGTAAAGTCGTGTTACATAACAATTTAGCACGAATATGTAACAGATAGAAGTCGAATAAAGTCAATGATTCCACCCTTAATACCTTGCGACTAATTTCTTATTTCGGCGTAAATATACCTTAAAAGTATTGTTGGTTGCCTACGGACGCGTTAAATATAATGCACTTTGGAACGTTTAATGAAAAGGGTTATTCTTGGAACGTTGCCAGATGTTTAATTGGCAAAGTGGTCGCCCTGTAATTTTTACGTGGTTGCGATTTAGGCCAACAGGAAAATACATAATTAATTGATGTGCTATCGTCAGTTTTGATTAAACGACTGTTTTTCGCTTTCGCGTTAAAAATACGCAGTGAAGATATGTTATTAAATGCGTATGTTCCCTAACTTGACAACGTCGCTCGAACTACTTTGCTTGCTGCTTGATTTTAGCAAGGAAAAAAACCGACTGGAGCTAAAGGTACGTTTATGCCTTGAAGAGATTGGATGTTAGAAATTGTAAATGACGCCGGCCGGAACGAGGTAGTTGCTGTTTGTCTGGTCATTGTCGATGATGGATTTATCGTTGGATTTCTTTGTTCTGCCAGCAATGTATAATATTATACAGCCTTAGATACGTTTCATTGCATATTGTAGATCTTAGTAAATTTGGCGACATCGGCTGCTGTAGTTTGCGTTTGATTACAGGACAGTGTGGAACGGGCTTATGGTTCGAGTTTTTTTTTCTAGCTTTTTAACATCGAATTTCACGAGCTAGTTAGTCGTTTTGGCTTGATATCGTCCTCTTTCTTCGGCAAACCTTCTTAGGAGGTAGTGGTAGTGCGTATATATGTCTGATAAAAGTTTAAGAATTTTTAATTCACCCTGAGGGGAATATTACTTTTTCGGGCGATAGAGAGTGGCGTAGTTTATGGCTTGACTGTGGATGGGCTGGTTTTTGCCTAAAGTCAAGATTGGATTAGTAACTCGCCACGTGCAGTGTATTCTGGAACAAAGTACGCCGTTTCCTTCTTCGAGGAATGTCTGTAGAAGAGAGCGTTTGCTCCCCAATTCGTCATTACCATCGAAAAACCCTAAGTAGTTAGGTAAATAAATATACATACATATCTTATATTTTGTACATACTCATTTATTTTCTGTACAGAGGGGATTTATTTTATCAGAGTAGAAGTAATTTCATTATAGTTTTTTAACGGGTCTCAGAGGGGATTGAAATACTGCACAATATTGCTATATAGAGAGTGTTACTTTTGAAAATTTATTAATTCTTGCACGTATATCATGCAATATCATCACACAAAAGATAATTTAGGCCTGGAACAGGCAAAGCATGATTTATTCACACTCATTATTTTTACAAGAAGTGATACTCTAGGGAAAATAGGCGTATTAAATAATAGTTCATGATATAGTTCTCGTATCATATTGCAGTCGAACACTCATAACAGATCCTTTTTCTTTATGGGCACCCGTATTGTATAATAGGGTATAATGTTGTATAAAATTGTATATAATCTTTGATAAATTTATTCTACTTTAAATTTTGCTTATAAGAACTTGTAAAGTCGTACATAAGCTTTGTAAATTTAGATTTCATATTAATGTCATAAATGGACTAGCTTTGTTCATGCCTGGGGGTCTGATCTCTTATAAGAGCATACAGTGGTGATATTATTAGTCAGTTTTCTTAGTATTTGATGTCTATCACCTGTAGGGTGATATGATATTGGTTATATTATGACCTTCGCATTTTGGCAAGACGACTAATATTATTATTTTTAAATACTCTCATTATTATTTTTAAATACTCATTGATTTGGGAGTGTTCTGAAAGAGGAGCTGCTTGAAATTGCAGTAGGTGAATGCATACTTAGCGCTTGTTCTCTTTCAGGGTTTTTTTTCCTTTGTACGGGAGCCAGTTTTCCGGGGAGTCATTTTTGTTGGAAGCCAATTTTACCAGGAGCTATTCTGGCTGGAGCTATTGTTGCTTGGAGTTGTGTAGCAAGCAAGCTATTGTTGTTTGGAGCGAGCTTGCTTGAAGAGAGATTGAGTAGCTAACCAAGTAGCTGTCAGTCAGTACGATTGGATGTGGTTTATTGGTATCGACTGTAGCCATAGAGGTATGGGGATTACCTCAAATACCACTGAGAGTTTATGGTCCCAAAGTGCATAGCTGAAGTCCGCGTGCAGAAGGCCGTAGGTGACATCGGCGAAGACCAGTTAAGATAAGTTTAGGTTATAATGGTGATCTGTTTACCTAATGTTGTTGGCGTGTTATTAGTATTTTCCAGCGTGTAGTAAATTGCGTGTTTTTATTTCTTTCTGCGAAGTATTGATATAATTATTTTTGGGACTGATTAGGTGTAAGCAAAGCTTACCAATGCGTATATAAATAACTGCGATATTTATTAGTGTGATTCAATTAATGCTCATAGGTTTTTATGCTATATTTCATCATTCTTACAATTTAATTTATATTGTGGTAAATGATAAACATTGTTGTTCTGATTGACTAAATATCTGATTATAATAATTTTACATAACGGTATCTCTTAAACTGAATATTTAAGGTTTATTTATGTACAACTGCGACACGTATACCATGGTACACGCGCAACGGAGTTAATAGTAGTGAGTATTATCCTGATAACTTTAAATTATTAGTTGATGTGACGATATATATCTTATGCATATTGCGCTTATTTTGAATTAGTTGGAATTGGTTTTTTTGATCTTCGGTAAGCATTTATTACGTCATACTGTTACATCTGATATGATCTAGTTCAATATTCGTGAGCATATATCAAGTTATTAAGTGTCCAAGTGAGAGATTTTACCTTTTGTTATATATTGATATCATTTTGTTTATTGAAAGAAATATGAGAACACGTTGTCGTCTAACATAACGAACGCCAATAAATTTAAACCTGCACGAACGTGACCGTCTTTTATTTGCTCTGAAATGTCTCAGTCCAACCAGTGTAGTTGATAGTAGTTGATTTTAAAACGCCCAGAGGAACGTGTGTGGGCTTTTCATCCACTAGAACCTGACTGATGAGTCCCGAAAGGACGAAACTATCTGTGGTAGGAGTTTCATGAGTCTCACTCTTGTCGTGGTGTTTTCATCGTGGACATGGAGCATTGAGCTTGATGTGATTCAAGACATGTCTCCAACCAGGAATTGAGATATTCCTGACATTGCTCTGGGTGTAGTGTTAACCATTACATTGCATGTTTATCCCCAGAGAAAACGGAATCAGCAGTATAATTCAATGCCGGTAGGGGTATTAGCTCTCGGAGTAGTTGTTTCTGCTGATCCAATCTTCTCACATATAGCCCAACACGGGGCTTGTCCAGACGATGGAGCATTCTCGGTTCGAGTGACGGCTGGTGAATGTCTTCTCTCAGGTAGGTGCATCAGGGTATCGATAACATCATAGATAGTCAGGTTCTAGTGG
>MU182558.1:246589-259582 GCA_016904865.1 Pissodes strobi | reverse complement strand
TGAACTCCTTCGCTTTTTTTTCGCTGAAAACCGCGTTTCTCAAACTTTTTTTTATTAATTTTGTTTCTTATTTCGTTTTATAATACTTTTGTTAACTTTCCGAACAATTTTTTACGTTTTTTTAAATTTTTTATCAGTTCTTCTAAAATTTTTGGATATCCGGGGAGGTGTGGGGTATAATTCCCCCCCCCCCCCCCCCCAACTGGTGATCCCTTACAACGGGGTCATCGCTTTTCAGATTTTCGATCCGAGGCCCCGTTGCAGAGATATCAGCAAAAAACGTTTTCTTTCCCAAAATTCCCCCTTAAATTACAGCCCCGGTCCCTCCATAATATGGTCAAAGGTAGCCCTCATGGAGGCGCATCAACCTTAAAGATTTCGACCCAGTAGCTCTTCCCGTTCTCTGGAAATTAATTATTTTAGTTTTTTTTACTCCCCCCTCTCCTGGCCGAACGATTCGGTGCGGCGTCCAGTTTTAGTCCAGGATCCTCATTTTACCCCGGCTACATGTCCTGAAAACTTCAGCCTGCAGCTATACTGGAACATGCTTAGGTAATTAAAGGGGCGTTTCACTTTGATAAGCATTTTTTCTGACTTTACCCTCGCTCTCTCGCCTCTGTTCAAACTTTTCACGTAAATTTACCGAATACTGGTTATAGTTCGAAAGGGGGCAAATTTGGAGAGTATGACAATCTCTTATAATATTTTTGATATGTAGGCATTAGAGGAAGAACCAATGATAATGGCTCAAAAGGGGACAAATCAGGTAAATATGATGAACTCTTACAAAAACTCAATCTGTGTAGTATTGGTGAATAATCAAGACTCAATCCACCGAACTATCAAAATATTTAGTATTGGTCAATATCCAAAGATTCGATGGGGCCCAGATCAGGAGAAAATGATGAGCTCTTAGAGAAGCACGATTTGACCGCTACCATACCATACCATACGTATCCGTTAGGATTTTTTTATAAACTGATCTTTGGGTTTTGAGTTAGTTTGGGTTAGCTTGTCAATTAGTAGAATCTGTACTCGCATCTGACATTTTTCAACCACGTACGAAAAATTGAAAATTACAGAAAAATATTGCAACTTTTGGTATAAATAATCGAAATCTAATTATAATAAAGGAAAAGTCAAATATCAATTAAAGATACTACAATAGGAGAATATGAAGCTCCATGTGTGTATGTCATTTTAAAGGAAGAGTCAAATCAGAAGAATATGGTGTAGTTTGAGTTAGCCTCGGCCAATAATCAAAGATAATAATTCGATAGAAGCCAGATCAGGAGAAGATGATCAGCTCTTACAGAAGCACGATCTGACCGCTCCCACATCCGTTAACGATCTTTTGAAGTGAAAACTTCTTTAGCGCAGTTGGGTGTGATTTGAAACGGAAATGGAAACGCTCGATGAAACGGAAACGAGGAAACGGAAAAAGCGACACCAATAAAAAATATATGGATCTATAGGATGTAGCCTGCGAGAGAATGAGATAGAACACAGTATATACATAGTCACGGATCCTAAAGGGTATAGCAATGGAGCAAAAATGCGCTGCTGTGAATGGTGTCCTGAAGATCAGGGGTTGTTACAATTTTTACGGCACTTTTTCAGTTTATAGGTGATATGATTGTAAAAAACATTGATGGTTTGTGTTAAGAATCTTATATAGATAGTCAAGTTTAGTTTAAGTTAATTAAACAGTAATTCATGCCGAATGTATCGGAGTTTCCCATGTCTTTACGGTCCAGCGAATTGCTTTCAACAGATCTGTTAGTGCAGTGGTCAGACCTTGTGCTTGTGATACGCACGGCCCGGTTTCGATTACCGTCGGTAGCAAGACATGTTTTTTATTATTATTATTTTAAAAGTTAGGTTTGTTTCTTTTTTTTTAATTTGGGTTAGTTTTGTTTGGTTGCGCTCCGAAGCGAGCGAAACGAGCCGAGGGGCATGCGTGAAGTTAACAGTATTCTTTTAAATTGTTGCTTCCGAGAAACGCTTTAACCTTGCATCCACCAATCACGCACCGCATTTGTACTTCATTGCTATACTGTTTAGGATCCGTGAATATGCACAGTATACAGTTGTGACATGTTTGTCAAGAGTAAGAGGTAACAAATAGTTGTCATCCGATCTCTGAAGTTAAGCAACGTCGGGCGTGGTCAGTACTTGGATGGGCTACCGCTTAGTTTATAGTTTTATGAATGTTTCATTTCTATCGCGTGTGATCTGTTTTTAATTTTATATAATTTTTAATATCGCTCTGCTGAAGTTTTCACTATTGTCGTACGGTTTTACACATACTTTTTTTTAAATTAATCTTTTAATTTTAGTTTTGGGTAGCTTGACTATGAAGAGTGAACCTAAATTAAGTAAATTTAAAAAAATACCAGAATGTTATTTTCACAAAGATAGTAATATTTGGCATTGCGCCCTAAACAATGTTAAACTTATACAATTTTCAATTCTGTCATTTAAATAATATGTGATTGATAATAAAACAAACAAGAAAAATTGTTTTTAAATCCCGATATCTCAGTGGCAGTTGACAGTTGAAGGATAATGTATGACAGGTGATGGATGGCGTATGACAAATGGTGGTTGAGCCGACAGATAACATAACCTATAAAATGGAGTAGCCCACGTAGGTGAGAAAATTTAGGTTATATCACTTTTTATTTAGGTTGAAGCAAATTGGGTACGTCATTGATGACGCATGACAGTTGACGTATTACAAATGAGGTTCGACAGGTGAAGGATTAGTGTGACAGATGACGCATTACAAATGGCTGTTGACAGGTGAAGGATGGGGTATGGTAGGGAAGAATGACGTATGACAGATGCTTGGGTTGAAGTAGAAAATACACATAGGTGAAATGAGTGAAAGAATTGAGTTATTTGATTTTGTTTGGTTGAAAACAAAAATGGATACGCCATTGAAACGGAGAGGTTACGTCAATTGTACATAGGTTAAAATAGAAAAAAAAATAGTGTTACGCCATTGAGCTTGGGTTGTATTAATTTAGTATGGACTAAGCGAGCACTAAGTTACGCACACTGTGCCTGGGCTACTTTGGGTCATGCGCAGTTTTGATCGGTGGAAATCGGTGGCACCCGAAAAGGGCGGGCTTAGAACCGGCTATCATTCCCTACTAGAATATAAAAGCCCTAGTGGTATAGTTTACAAAACTAGTTAGGTTTAATGTATTATTTTCACATATTTCAAGTTTTTCGATATTGAAACTGGGCATACCAGAGATTGCAAAATGATAAATGTACTATACAGGGTGGCTCAAAAATACCTCGAATCAATGATAGATTTTAATTTGAATTCTACTTCGAACGCTTTAAAAATTGCCGCCGCTTGTCTATTTATACACACTGATATCAGGACTACATTATATCATTTATAATTAAAAAAAAAACGTAACTGATCGTCGAAATGTAAATGGCATTGATTGCCGGATGAAGAGGTCCAATAGAAGAGCCTAGCTCAAAGTAGCCCGCAAGATATCCCGATTTAGCTCCATTAGATTTGTTTCGGGCCGTTTATAAAACACGCGGCGCCAGAAAAGACATGTTCTAATAGAGTCCAGCTATTAAAAACTTCAAAATTTGTGTTATTACATAATCTTAATTACTAAAACTAGTAAATTAATTAATTAAAATAATTAAGTTGCACTCACCGAAACTTGCGGCGGCACTCAAAGGAGTGGGAGGTGGAAACTGTTCAGAGCCCGTGCCATAAGAACCTATAACCATAGTCAGCACTTCTCTCTAAAATGTTAAAATTGTTTTAAAATCTTGCGATTTTCTTCTCCATTTATCTGTATTTACTATCATCATTCAACCAAGTATGACCTATTTAGTTATATATTGCGTAGCGGTAGGCTATGGTTAGGTGACAGGTGCCGCAAGTAATGACATAGTGCTTATGTTTCAATCAAATGGAAGGACAAGGTTGCCACAATGTCAAAAAAGTAGCGCTTAATTAGATACAATTCTTAAGTTTATGAGGGCTATTCAATTGACACCCTGTAGACATTATTTCTAAACGTTCCGATCGGTGAACTAATATTAAGGGTCATAAGCGGTAGTTATTTGACTCGTAATCGATTTATTGTCGGCATAACAAAGTCTGAATGCTTCGGAGTTTATTAATCAATTAGCAGTTACATTTTTATTACCAAATAATATACTTATTGTCCTTTCGAGCTATTATATTTTTACCGCATATTGCTTATATCAATAGTATTTATGACTTAACGTCATTATATACAGGATCATTTGAAGATCACTCAAAGACCATTGGTCGGATTGCATTACATAAATTTAGCATAAGCTTAGACCGCTTTGATACCGATGTATTTAGCCTTTACACTCCCTTACATATACAGTTTTAAATTAATTTACACAATGTTACAGTACTCTATATTGTCTTTACATAGTTTTGCAATGCTTCACATTGCATTTGCACCCCGTTACATTGTTTTTGCGCTTTCATTTTATTCTTAATTTGCGGAGCTTTTGCACTGCACAGACAATTTTATATCGATTTTTCATCGCTCTCATACGGACTCACCACTGTGCAGTGTGCACTCTCTTATACTGATTTTATACTGTTTTAACTTACGTCACCTATTTTTTGCAATGCTTAAATATAACTTTACATCGATTTTACACTACGCTTATACCGATCCACAGCTGTATATACTTCTGACTACACAGTTTTACACTGTGCTTTATACCGCTTACATACAACTTTATACTAGTTTTACCGTACTCTTATATAATGTTGCAGATCGCAAGAAATCTTGTCTTGCTCGGCTATTTCTTGTCTTGTCTTGCTAAACAAGACAAGACATTTTCAATTTCTTTTTCTTGCAAATTTCTTGCAAGCCTATTTTTTGTTCTTGCTGCAAGACTCTTGCTATTTCTTGTTCTTGCTTTATAAAAAGAGGTTTTTTTTTTCGCTGCCGCTATATGAGTCTGGGGAATTCCCCACAAACTGGCAATCCTGGTTGAAACCCATATGCACACCCCTGTGGAGGGTGGCAACAAAATATACAATAAAACACAAAAATTAATCTGTAAATAAATCTGACAACGTCGCGTTAGACACGTCTGTTTAGTCATTATAATGGAACTCTAAGAAAGATTTTTTTATTTTATTGATGCAGCAAATTTTTTGTTTGCTTTGTTTTATTAGAATAAGAAATGTTTTTGATTTTTACACCTACTTCTTCAATGAAACGTTCTATTTATGTAACAAATTTTATGAAAGTTTTTTTTTATAATTTTGTTGAGAGAGATATGTTTTTTGTTTTATTAGAAAAATAAACCTTTTGTTAAATTTGTATCTGTTTGTTCATGTGATACGATCAAACTTTAAAAAATACTTTTTTTTGAGAAAGCAATATTTTTTGTTTATTTTGTTTTATTGGAATAAGAAATGTTTTTTTATACTTGTTTTTTCGTTCTATTTATTTACAATAAATGTTATACGAGTATAAGTAGTTGTGTACTTTTTTGCTAATATTTATTAACTAATTATTATTATTATTAAAAAAAAAATAAGCAAGAAGTCTTGCTTCTTGCAAATTTCTTGTGCAAGAAATCTTTCTTGTCTTGCATTTTTCTTGCTAATCCAACAAGAAATAGAAAGACAAGAACCAAAAATGCCTGCAACACTCTCTTATACCGATTCACAACTGTACAGAGTGGCTGTAATTCGAGTCTATGTATGTAGATCTCGAAAACCGTAAGAGATATAGTGTCAGTCAAATTAGGGCAGTATTGCGCATGTAGGTGCCTAACAATATGCCGTTTAGAAAGTTTTAAAATTCCGAGTATTTCCGGAGATATCCGAAAAAACAAAAATTTTCAAAAATAGTTTTATTTTTTTCTGGGCTTATTTAAACAGATTTCAAATTGAATTGCACTTTTGCATGCCACTTTCTCCGCTCTATCCAATGGTGATATCCAGTTTGGAATCCGACGTTTCTTCTTCAAGGGGTCATCATCAATTCCCTTCCTTTAAATACAAACTTTTAATTTTTTTTTATCGTTTTTCGGATGATATTGGCGTTATTAATGTAAATGTGAGTTTAATATTTTTATTCTTTATTTTTTTATTTTTATTTTTATTTTTTTTTTGAAATTACTTATTTTGTTTTGGCGTAATTTTAAATAATTTTGTTACTTTTGAAATTTTTATATTCTATAAAAATATTTTGTTTTATTTTCTGTTAAGTGGAAAATTGGAGCATTTATTTCTAATAGAAATAAAAATAGTAAAATTAAATAATCTTTAATTTTTGTATCGTTTACCACATGATATTGGCGTTATTAATATGAATATGTTTTTGATTTTTTTTTATTATTTTTTTTTTATTTTTTAACTATTTGTTTTGCTTTGAAGTAAAAAATATATGAACCATTATTTTTTACCCAAAAGCAAAATAAATAAATAGAAAAAAATTTAAAAAAGTTAATAAAAAAAAACACATTCATATTAATAACGCCAATATCATGTGACAAACGATACATAAAAGTTCGTGTTTAAAAAAAAGAAAGTTGATGATGACTCCTTGAAGACGAAACGTCGAATTCCATGCTGGATACCATCATAGAGCGAAAAAAGGGGCAATGCAAAAGTGCAATTCAATTAAAAACCGTTTTTAAATAAGCTCAGGAAAAAAATAAAACGATTTTTCAATATCGCGGTTTTTCCGGATATCCACGGAAATCCTCGAAATTTTAAAACTTTCTAAAAGGCACTGGTTTTTGAGTTTCCCATACATAGACACGAATTCGAGCCACCTTTTACACAATTTTTACTTACGTCACATATTTTTTGCAATGCTTTACACTGCGCTCTGCTTTGGACGGTTTTATACTGATTTGTATAGCGTTTACATCAATTCACGGTTGCATATTCGTTTTATATTCCTTTTCATATTTGTAGGCTATTTACATAGCCTTGTACAGCTTTTACATAGGTTTTACGTTGTTGAACACAGCTATACATTTATTATATATCGTTCTATACTACTTTACACACTTTTACATCACTGTGCTCTGCTTGTTTAAAGCTTTACTCACTTTGTAAAACGTTTATACTTCCATGTTCAGCTTCTAAAATGCTTCACAAAATTTAACAAAACTTCCCCTTGAGTATATGCTACTTTACATAAATTTTTCACTGCTTTACATGACAGCGATTTTGGATAACTTTATACAGCTTTGAACAGACTAACATAGCGTTTGTAATGAGTCACACATTTTTTACAATGCTTAGTACTGCGTTTTACACTGCTTACATACAAATTTGCACTGGCTTTACCCTTCTCGCATACTAATACACAACTGAACATGCATTACTTTTATACTTTTACACAGTTTTACGTTACGTCACACATTTTTTCCAAAACTTTACATTGCATTCTGCTTTGGACGGCTTTTACACTGTTTCATCGTTTTTGCACTGATTTGTACAACTGTTACACCGATTTTTACAACTTTTACACTGAATATATACGGGTACATATTAGTTTTATATTTTTCACATTTGTACGCTACTTACACAGCCTTGTACAGCTTTTGTACATGTTTTACATTTATTAACACAGCTATACACATACTATATATCGCTTTGCACTGCCTTAAGCACTGACTGGTTGAAGCTTTACCTACTTTGCAATAGTTAATACTAATTCACATTGACGAAATGCTGATTTACACCATTTTTGCACTACTTTACACGGCTGTACACTGATTTCGCGTAGCTTTATCAAGGTTGAACTGATTAATATAGCTGTACAACAATTTAAACAGTTTAACATATATATTTACAGAACTTACATTGCTCTTGCTTGTAAAATTAATTTGCACTATTTCTTATAAATTTAACATAACTTTTCACTGATTATAAAGATTTACACCAGTTTTACAGTGCATTACAAGTCTCTGCATTGATACTGCACAGCTTTACACCGCTTTGTAAATCTTATAAACTGATTAGGAAGGCTTTTACACTATTTCTATTGTGCCCACTTGATTATTCAAATAAGCAATCCATTGTCACAGTATCAATATTCTGTCGAACAAAAAGTTTTTAAAAATAAGCGATATCAACGAAATTCACAGCACTTCGCCTCAAAATCGCTAATAGGAACTAATTACATATTTATTCAAATAATACACAATGTAAAGTTGTAAAGATAGCCAACTGATTTTACACAGCTTTACTCTACTTTGCACAGCGTTTATTATCCTTGTTACTACTTTACATACAACTTGACTTACGCCAACTTAGAATGCTTAAGACTGATTATATATGTAGCTTTACATTGCTTCTCACGGCTCTGCACTGGTTTTACACATTGGTAAACTGCTATGCACGATCTTTTATGTGCTTAGTACATCTTTTATACTGTTATCCATACTTTACGCCCATTTAAGCAATGTAATACAATGTTTCACCGATTATATAAGATTCACACCTGTTTTTACCGAAATCTACAGTAAATTTACATAGGTTTACACGCCTTTATAAAGCTTTTAAACAGCTTTGGACAGCTCTTACACTGCTTCACACTCTTTCAATTATGATTTCTGGTATTGTGTGAAACGAAAAGTTTTTAAAATGAGCGATATCAAATCATTATATTGCTAACAAGAAATAAAAATGATTTAAAACTTACTCGAAAAATAAAATTATAAAATAACAAATAATGCAAGCTATGCTCTATAAAAATAGAAGATAATCAGTTGATTCTATGTAGCTTTACCATGCTTTGCATAAAGTTTGTAAGATTCGTATTGTGTTTACACTGCTTTACACACCATTTGCACCAGTTTACACAATTTACGTTAATTATTTATACCTTTATATCACCTTTACATTCCTTTTCACGCCTGTACACTGGTTTTTACATATTTTACCCTGCTGTGTACATATTTTACACTGCTTGACTCTGCTTTGCATAATGTCTGTATTCCTTTGTATTGTTTTACATACAACTTACGCCGATTTACAATGTTTAAGACTAATTATATTCGATACTCTAAATTCTTGTGTGTTTAGCCACGCCTTCCCTACCAATTACACGGAGAGAAATGACGAAAAACAATGTATGAAATTGCTATTGTCACCAAAAATAACATTTTCTCCGTGTTGCTCTACTAGGTTTGGTAGTTTGGAGGGCATATTTGATTAAAGTGTTTTCTTTCGAATTTCTTACATTTGTGGCGCAGTTTCAAATTTGATAGGCGCCCAGTGCCTCTATTTACTATAAGAAAAATCCTACCTTTAGCATACGTCCCAACTGTTCCAGTTTCTTGGCCTCCGTTTCGACATCGACCAGAAAATCGACCTGACTGTCGCCCGTTTGACTCGGTCGCGACTCGATGTGTTGCACGTTGATCCCGAGATCCTGGAATGCTTGCAAAGCTCTCACGAGTCCACCGACTTGATTTTTCAGCGTGAATATTATGGAAATTTTCTCCGTTTCCGTGGATTCTTTGGATTCGGCCGTCTGTTATGATGAATAAGATTTAATTCGTTAAAATATATTATATTAAACATAGATTTTAATAGTTATTTATGCAACAAGTGACCCTTTTTTATGAATGGGAATATTGTCCCAATCCTGATGAATAAAAAAAGGGTACTTTACACATGAGTAACAGACAAAATTTGTTCTACTACGAAAAATATGAAAAAATAAAAATATTATTAAATTACTTTACGCACTAGTGCGTAAAAAATTACTTTATGCACTAGTGTGTAAAATAAATAATTTTACGCACTGCACTAAATGTCAAAAAATACTCACACTTTTATGCACTGGTGCGTAAAGTAATTTATTTTAAGCAATGCATAAAAAAAGGTAGATCTTATATTAGAGCGTGCGTAAATTGAGTATTTTACACACGGTAGTAGAAACAGTTTTTATTGTCTTGATATCAACAAATATCATTGTTTTTGAAAATGAGATATTGTAATTCAAAGATCAAAGCAGGATTACTCAGTAGGGCCCTGTATACACAAGGGGTCTTTGATCGATATTACAACAATCGATTTCACGTCATTTTTGAAAACCTAAACCCTCCTATCTAGTTACCAAATTTATTATTTTAAAGGCTCCGTATATTCATATATCTCATGAAATTTCAATTGCATTTTATTTAACATTCCCTATATCTATTTTCATAGTTTTGAAAATGTTTGGAGAAATATGAATAAATAAATAAATAAACCGCTAATTTAAAATTAAAATAAAGTTGATTAGAAAAATTTAAGTTATTTTAGAATTTACAAACGTAAAAATTCGAATGCGATTATTGCAATTGAAGTGACTGCTGAAAAACATTGCCCGATTCATTTTCAAATCCAGTTTGCACTAATTACACTGCAGAACTCGTTATCAGAACGAAAATTTAAATTGATTAAGTAGTTTTTGAGATATTTGAAATTTGATTTATTCAACCGTCTTATATTGAATACAAGAGAAAGATAATAAGGAATTGAGTTTTTTAAGCTTTTTTTCTCAACTTTTGCTCCCGGTTTTACTTTTTATCCTTTTATTCAATTTTTTTTTCGAAGGAAACTGCGTTTCTCTAGCTTTTTTTTATTATTTTTTCCTTACTTAGTTTTATAATACTTTTATTAACTTTCAGAATATCTTTTTATTTTTTTTTTCATAAAACATTTTTTATTCCCATTTTTGCCATCCCCGACCGCGTAACTCCTTGCCCTTTTTTCGCAGAAAACCACGTTTTTTAAACTTTTTTCTGTATTAATTACCTATTTAGCAAAAAATCTAAAATGAGTCAAGGGGAAATCCATAATATGCACATTGATATAAATGGGGAAAATATTGTTTATAATGGAGAAATTAAGTACTTATGCATAATATTAGATTCAAATTTAAACTCTCAAGGTCATGCTGATTATGTTAAGCGAAAATTTTCAAAAAAAGATAGCTTTATAACTCGAATAGGTAAAAATTTAAATATTGAAATGTAACTGGTATACGCCCATTAAATGTATGTTAAGTGTTTTAAATATGTTGTCTGTGAAACAAATGGTTAGGTTTAATGTGTATCTGTTTATTTTTAAACTTAAACATGGTTTGTTTCCCAGTTATTTATGCGATAAATTAAAGATATTTGAAGATGTACATAGTTATCACACAAGAAATCATACAGATTTTATTTTATTGAATCGGTGCAATTCAAATCAATTGCTTAACTCGGTTTTGTACAAAGGATTATCAGAATTTAATAAGTTACCTGTGATAATAAAAAACTGTGATAACTTAAACCAATTCAAACGGCTCCTGAGAGAATTTGTAGTGTTAGCATAGTTGTGTTTTATTTCTTTAATTTAACAATTTAAGAGTGATTTTATTTATTTTATTTATACACCTTTTATTTTTATATTTATTAAGTTAAGTTTTATTTGTGACTAATCTTAATATTTTATTTGTACCCCTTATATTTATATTTATATTTATGTTTGTAGTTTTTATCTTTAAATTAAGTTTTGTTAAGTTTATTTTTATGTAGTTTTAGGTAGGTAGTGTTTTTGTAGTTTAGGTTTATATTCCTAGATTTTCACTATATGTACGCTTTATAATATGTCTTTCGCTTTTTCTATTTTTGGTAAATTTAACCACTTTGTTGTACTTAATAATTAACCATAAATTGTTGTACTTATATGTAGCATCTAAGCTAAATAAATGCTTTATTATTATTATTATTATTATTATTATGATTACTATTATTATTAATAATAATATTGTCGCATGAGCCGTAGATACATGAGTAGCAGACAAAATTTATTCTACAACCAAAAAATATGAAAAAATTAAAAATATAATTAAATAGTGCGCAAAAAAATTACTCAGATTTACTTTACGCACTAGTGTGTCAAATAATTTATTTACACACTGCATAAAAAGGTAGGTTTTACGAATCTTAGAGAGTGCGTAAAGTGAGTATTTTACGCACGGTAGTACAAATTTTTGATATCAACAAATATTATTGTTTTTGAAAATGAGATATTGTAATTCAAAGATCAAGGCCGGATTACTCAGTAGGGCACTACATACGCACCATAAATTTTGAAGGGTCTTTGATCGATATTCCAACAATCGATTTCATGTCATTTTTGGAAAAACTTAAATACGGAGCGTTTATCAAATTTCTTATTTTAAGGGTCCCCTATATTCATATTTCTCTTCAAATTTCAATTGCATTTTATTTAACATTCCCTATATCTATTTTTCATGGTTTTCTAAACGTTGGAAGAAATATGAAAACAAAAATAATAAAGGGCTAATTTAAAATTAAAATAAAGATTTTTGTGAATTTTGTCGGATTTAGGACAAGGTGGAAATTAAAAAGCTTTATTCCATTAGCGAACGTTTCGGTTTTATTTTAAACCTTCTTCAGAGCTACAATTTTACAAAAAGGAAAAATAATAATGAGGCACTTTTTTCAAATACTAGTAAACAAACTTACCTCTGGAATTAATCTTGATGTTAAACATAAAAAACATACTTTACAGTATTTGTCACATGTAAAATATTCTTTCCATACATTTAATTAATCATACACTCACATAATATTTACAACAACAAACCAGCGAACAATTGCTACAATTACGATGTGAACATACAGAGAACTGATTCCTTAAATTTAGGCATCTATACCTACTATTTAGCGTTCGAGCACAAATATGTAAAGCATGCCATATGGGTGTTTACCAACAGTTTTCTAAACAAATAGTTAATCCCAATGGCATGGGTGATTTCTATATGATTTGTGGTTAATTAGTTTTAATAAATTTATTAATTAAATAATGATAGATAAACACTTAGATTTTCAGTATCTGTTTTTTTATTGACCGTATTAAGCTTACTAATAAACTACATTTCAGAAAAAGACCTTTTAAAATAATTAATTTCTCTATCTAAC
>MU182558.1:215456-236589 GCA_016904865.1 Pissodes strobi | reverse complement strand
AGTCAAGTTGTAATTTTGTTAAGAACCCACGGGAAAAACGTAACAATATTTTTTAAATTCGTTTTATAATACTTTTATTAACTTTCCGAACATTTTTTGCTTTGTTGTAATTTTTTTCCCATTTTTTCAAAATTTTTTGTTCTTTTTCATAAAGCATTTTTTTCCTTCTCACTTCTGCCATCTCCGACATCGTAACTGAACTCCTTCGCCTTTTTTGCCGAAAACCGCGTTTCTCTATATATATTTTTTTAATTAATGTTTTTTTCTTATTTCGTTTTATAATACTTTAATTAACTTTCCGAACAATTTTTTACGTTTCTTTCAATTTTTTCCCATTTTTTCGAA
Organism: Pissodes strobi; assembly: GCA_016904865.1. NCBI lineage: Eukaryota > Metazoa > Arthropoda > Insecta > Coleoptera > Curculionidae > Pissodes > Pissodes strobi. The sequence continues at coordinate 236,244 of MU182558.1, read as the reverse complement.
AATGTTTGGGTATCCGAAGAGGTGGGGGGATATAATTCCCCCCAACTGATGAAGATGTGATACAGGGTCATCGCTTGTCAGATTTTCGATCCGAGTCTTCGTTGCAGATATATCGGCAAAAACCGTATTTTTCCCTAAAATGCCCTCTTAAATTAGAGCTCCGGTCCCCGCATATGGCCAAAGGTATCCCCCATGAGGCGCATCTACCAAAAAAAATGTCGACCCCCGCGCCCCGTGTCTCTTCCGATTCTCCCGAAATTAATTATTTTAGTTTTTTCTTCTTCCCCCTCTCCTGGCCGAACGGGAGTAGGGTACGGGATCCAGTGTTCACCCAGGATCCTCATTTTACCCCCGCTACATGTCCTGAAAATTTCAACCCCCTAGCTATACTGGAACATGCTTAATTAAAGAGGCGTTTCACTTTGATAAGCGTTTAATTTTTTCTGACTTAGCTTCGCTTAAGAAGTTTCACTTCAAAAAAAAAATAAACAAACTAAAATATCTCAGTAAATTAAGATAGTGTAAAACATTAATTAAAAATCTAAATTAATTAGAGAGAATACTTTGACGTAATTAGCTTTATACGGAATGCCAAACGATCTCTACTCAGAAATGTTGATAAACAATCACTTGTTAGTCTGGATGCCTTGTTAAAGAGATATACAAATTAAAACCACTCAAAAGTCAAATTTGATGGCGTTATCTTACAAACAAGAAAAATTAAGTATTTTCTAAAGTTATTAGTTTTTGAGTTAGTTATGTAAATCGGTAACTTACAGAGGTACATAAAAGATCAATTGGAAAAGTTGACATTTTCGGGACAGTTCATTCTATGATGACAACGTTGTCAAATTGTGTTTAGTGTCGACGATCGCGGAGAATATTTAAAACTCATTTATAATTAAGTTTTTAAATACGTCGAAAACGAATGACTTTATAAACGAATTTCATTTTTCTTGTTTACAAGATGACGCCATCAAATTTGACCTTTCAGTTTCCACTGACCACTATATTTCCCACTAGTGCCGAAACTGCAAATCTTTGACAACACTGTCGACTTGTCATAAAAGTTCCCGAAAATAAGCATAATTTTTTTATTTAACCCACGTATTTTTATCTCTTTCATGTATCGAATCACCTGTACTGATGTGACCAAACGTAGGACACATTGTATATATTCGTGAGCAAATGTAGTGAACATAAGCTAAGTATTAACATAGATCGATATATAATTTGTTGAGCAGTCCTGGTAATAGCGCTTATTTACCTTAGGTGTATAGGCAACACAACATACACACCTAACATTTTAATGCTGTTAATGCTACGAGGTTTGCTCAAGTGATATCAGTGAAATCATTAAAACCGGTAGGTTTCGTCTGATTTGTAAGAGGGAGTTTGTGAAATATTCCAGGTTTATTCACCAAAATGATTTCTTTTTGTTACTGCATTATAGAAATAATAAATCATCTTTATAAGGCCTGAAACTTAATATATTCATCTGAAATTTAACGCAGATTTAAAAATATAAGTAAAACTTGGAAATCTATTCGAAACGATTAAAACAGTCCATTTTCTTAAAATAAAAATTCAATTCAATTTTTTTTTGAGAATATGTATATAAATATGCAATTTTTTAAAGTTCAATCTAAATCTGGCAGAAAATGAGAAATTTAGCAATATTGCCCTTTTAATCGTCTCCGATATATTTCTCATTTTTTAAAGCCCTGTGAACGCGGCCGGGTAACCGATAATAAAGCCCGCCATACCCGGTACCCGGCTTAAAAAAAAAGCTTTTATAAGAGCATTCGGATTTTTTAAACTGGGTTAGTAAAACCACATAATCTTAAATATGATTCTATAATATTTTTAAAATGGATTTTTAAGTTATCTGAAAAATCCTACAGAAACCTAATTTCAAATTCTAAAAAAGAAACTAATTATATTAAATTTTCAAAAAGAGCTTTTGCAGATCAATATGACATATATCGTGCGAAATGTCATTAAAATTTTTATTATTATGCTTTAATAAAGCACTAATATTTCTTATATCACCACCGGGTACGTTTTTTAATCGGGTTGCAAAAATTGTAAAAGCGCTCCCAGAAAAGTCACAACAACCCAAATATGTAAAATAACGTAGTATTTGGGGAAGCTAAATTTATAAAATACATCCCGCTCCGTGCCGTGCTTGGATTGTAGACCGGTTCATTACCTCAAAGCACAAACACTTTAGTTTGTAGTTAATTAATATTTGAACATTTACCTGATTTTTTAGAGCTATCGGACTCTCCTCTTTATAGTCCCATTCCTCCCCGCTTCGATACAACCACAGGCCAAGAAGAGGTTTACCTGAACCGCTCATTTTGAAAAATTTGAATTTAACGCGCACCACTGTCTGATGAAAACTTGCCAAAAGGAAGTCTATTAATATTTGAGGGAAAATTTTCTTTCGCCCCACCTTATATAATCTCGCAATCGCTCCCTCCAACTCTCCAGAGGAAAATCGCGATCCGTAGAACACAGAACGGGAGAGTTTCGCTTTGATTGGCCAAATTAGAAAAGGCAACGCATCGGGAAAACTTTGCCGGTACATATCGGAGTGAACTGAAGTGGGCGTATAAAGCGTATAGTCAGTTAAAATAAGAAATTGAGAAAATGCCTTTTTTTAATGACCCAGCTTCTTAGGAAATAGATATTGTTTTTAGTTTCCGACGGAATGTTTCGCCTCTATTTCGCCTTCGATTGTATGAAGCACCTTCAGGGATCTTAATTTTATGAAAACCGAAATCAATAATTTATTCAATTGTTATTTCTTAACTCCAATTTACATTTATTTTTAATTAATCTTGGTCAGATTAGGTTAGTGCTGGTTAGCGCATCAATTATAACTATTATAAAAATAAATGCATCAATTATAACTATTATAAAAATAAACGTAGATTAGTCTTTTTATTGTAAGGGTAATGTCTCTTGATAAGGACGAGAACTATGTTAATATGATGAAGATGGAGTAAGTATATGAACGCACTCTAGATGCATAGGAGTAGTTAGACGTTCTACTCTAGATACTTTACCTGCAAGAAAATAATAGAGAACTATTAGGTGTAAAACTAACTGCATGCAAATGCATGTACAGGGTTTTCTCATATATTTTGTACCCCATGCACAGGGTCATTTTGAAAAATATCGAAAAATGGCAAAATCAGGAAAATATAAGTTTCATGTTTTTTTTTCTGAATCGTTAGAATTTTGTATTAAAATATCAAAAACATTTCTGCAAATCTCAAATTTCGACAGGTTGTATTTTTTTAAATGGTACCCTCTATATATTATTTCGTGTTTTCAAAGATCAAGCATTCCTGATTTCAAATAGATATACATTTGCTATATGTCATCCACTTATTTTAAAAATACAGAGGTTTAATGAAATATTACAAATTAATATACAGCCATAATTCTGAAATAATCAAATTTCAGTAAAGGATGCCTGCTAAACGAGAATCGTCATATTTATATTTCTATGCAAAACAAAAAAAAAGAAATTTTACTTCAACCGAGCGCAAAGTACAAATTTGCACTTCCAAAAAAAAAGCACAAAGTCACACTTTTCACTTTCAGGTTCCTTCCGATTTTATGGGACATTTTTAGGTAAAATGTTACTTTAAACATCGAAGTAATTGTTGGCAAGTAATTTGAAATATAGAACATAAGCTGGCAGGAACGTCAAACTGGTGAGAGCAGTTTGATTACGGGTAGTGATGCCTCCGCCAATCCGAGTTGCCACGGGATGTGGCCCGTCAAATCCCATCGTCCTCCCCCAGGCTGGAGAACATCGAAGTACAAGGTCTGGAGCTGATCAATGTCTTTTATTATAAAATGCACGTACTAACTCGATATGCGACGTAAAGGCGCGTTTTCACGGGTCGATCTGAGTTGAAAGATTTGGGTAGATTTTTGAATCGAAAGAAAATTGAATATGTAAACCACCTTTCGGCTTGGCTGCTCGGAGAAGTGAGTCGATTCGACGGAAGTAGAAAGACTATCTACTTTTGGTAGGCGATTCCCGCCGAATGGATGTCGAACGAGTGGAATGGAACGTGTAAACTTCTCGTCGTACAGATTTGTATCGTTCCTTGGAATTATTCCAACAGTTTTTTCCAAAAGTTCTTCAAAATGTGCATTATCCATTCTTAGATGATTCCTATAAGCCTCTGGATCTTCCACAACCAATTCTCGATGCAGACTTTGTGATGCACCATGGGTATTTCGTCTTAAAATTCATGGTCTGGTCCAATACCTTTGATTGCACTTCTTTAGGGCGTTTTGCATTTTTTCCTGGGTATTGAATTCAGTAAAGCCGTCACGCTCGGATATATATGGCATGTTCCCGCATAGGAAGAGGGCTGAAATTTTCAGGAGATGTAGCCGGGGTAAAAAGAAGATCCTGGACGAAAACGGGAACTCCGTAACCCCCCTCAGATCTACCCGTGAAAACGCGCCTTAAGTCAACAACATTGCTACTATTGCTAGTGCTAGTGCATCGAAGGTCAAGCGGTAAATGAATCGCTGCCGACTTCATGACCATAGACCATTGTCTATATAAAGACAATGCATAGACCATCTAAATCTAAGGGTGTAGATAAGTGACTATGCAATTTGATTTTATCAGAATCCTCCAGGGTTCCACTTACCCCGGTGTACCTTACTTGTATTTCATAATATTAATCTAGCATTCTTGACGTTTTCACTTTTGCCTTTTGTCTTAAGCACACACCGTTTTTTTCTATATAAATATATCGATTTGCTATATTGATATATCTATTTTATCGATATATCGATTAACAAGTATGCTCTGATATCATCCGCCCGCGCCCTTAGTCATGCATTATCATGATTACCCGGCCAGAATAGTTTCTTCTTTACAATTCAAGCAGACTGGAAAATCGAGGATTAAAAGATATTCAAAGCGAAATACGGCGACGGCCTTATCGAGTTATCCGTTCCATAAACACGAGACAAATTAACAGGATTGTGACCTATTGTTCGCATGTTGAATGCGCGCTTTGACGGATTACTTAATTCAGATAATATCGAGAATCCAAATTGTCTCTGTAGGAAGATCTAATAATAGATCGTTCTAAATTCAAAACTGCATAAAAAGAGAGAAATAAATTTAGTGCTAAAAACGGTGGTAACAAGGCAGAACCAAAAACATCAACAATGTGAGATTATTATTATGGAATAGAAGTATTTTTGTGTGCTTTATATTTTGAACTTATTTACCACAATTTTGATGTTTATAGTGAAATATTGCCTAAAAATCACAGAAAGCCCTTGAAAAGCATCTAAATTCTCCGATCCTGACCCTTTTTTCCATCTTCAAATCGTTTTAGATAGCATCGATATGCTAAAAGTAAAATTTTACCTTGAAATCCGCCAGGTTAACTGGATTAACCAATTTTAATTATCCTAATTTGGAAGTGGCCGCGATACTAGGAATTTACAAACATGTTAAAATGCTAATTGCCTCATTAAGATTTTCGGCGACTTCGGAATTTTAAGTGTTCTTATAGTAAAAAAAAATTATACCTGGATACCTGCAGAATCCAGATTTTTCGTGGAGAAAAACAAAATATCAAGCCTTGAAAGATGGTATAAAAAGCTAAAACTCTTTGGGCGAAAAGACAGTCTGAAAATAATCTTCACGCGTAACGTAATAGCATGTCCCCCTGTGCAAAATTATGGGAAATCTGAAAAGTTTGCCAGATAAAGTTTACGCTTGGTAATTACCCGAACATATTTGAGTCAACCACTGATTTAATATAAAATGCTCCCTTTAGATTATGTGCTCCCTTAAATTCGAAATCTCAATTAATTCATTATAACTAAGGTTAGATTTGAGTACCTACTGAAAAGTGAAATGAAGTTACTGACTACTAGGTGGAGAAATAGGGGTTGTTTTCATCGCACTCTACCTTAGACGTGCCCCAAGGCAAGACTCTCCCCACTATACTGAACATCAACACTACCATGGCAGAAGTCAAGTTTTCTCACCGTGATATTCGCAAAATCCTTAAGGAACTAGATACGCAAAAGGCATCAGGACCGGACGGAATACCTGCCATCGTGCTAAAGAACTGCGCCAACGAACTAACACCCGTTTTTTCCAGGCTTTTTTCTCTTTCTTACAGAAAAGGGATTTACCCATCCTCTTGGAAAGTCGCTCGAGTGCAACCTGTTCCAAAAAAAAGGCAAGAAAACCACGCCCTCAAACTATCGCCCAATTGCCTTGCTTCCAATAATCTCCAAAGTCATTGCGTTGGATATTTCAAAGGCATTCGACAGAGTTTGGCTTGACGGACTGCTCAACAAACTGCCGTCCTTGGCACTGCCCGCCTCTCTCTGCAGCTGGCTGGCCAGTTTCCTTAAGAACCGATCCCTACACGTTGCAGTCGATGGACACATCTCGAACACATTCACCATCAACGCGGGCGTGCCTCAGGGCGCAATACTTTCACCAACTCTGTTCCTCATCTATATTAATGACCTGCTGATCGAAACGAATAATCCTGTTTACAGTTTTGCAGATGACAGTACCCTTGTCTCCCACTTTAGATCAGAAAAACCCTTACCAGCGATTGAGACTCATCACCGCAGACAGGAGCAGATTACAGCAATTAATCAAGACCTAGAGAAAGTTCAAACTTGGGGCGACCGAAATTTGGTCCAGTTCAATGCAGCAAAGACCCAAGCAGCAACGTTTACTAAGAGGGCCAATACAGCGGGCCCTGACATCATTATGGCAGGATCGACCATTCCTTCATCCTCGTCAATCGGGCTGCTGGGTGTCTCGGTCAACAGCAATATGTCATGGCATGATCATGTTGCTAACATCGCAAAATCAGCCTCCCAGAAGCTTGGTGCGCTATTTCGCAACAAAACACTCTATACACCGCAGCAGTTGCTCTTGCTGTACAAAGCGCAAGTAAGACCGTGCTTAGAATATTGCTCACATATCTGGGGTGTCGCACCAAAGCATACCCTAAAGCTGCTGGATTCCATTCAGAAGAGGGCTGTGCGTCTCGTCGGCGATCCGGAGTTGACCCGGAATCTGGATAGTCTGGAACATCGCAGACATGTGGCCGAGATGTCTCTGTTTTACAGATACTTTCACGGCAGATGTTCCCAGGATTTGGCTCGCATAATCCCGCCCCTGGCAACTCCTGTCAGACAGTCCCGACAGACGGCAGGAGCGCACCAGGTCGTCGTACAACTAAAAGCACCTAGAACATCGCTTTACCAGAACTCCTTTGTCTGGCGCACTGCATCACTGTGGAACTCACTTCCAGGACATCTGTTTCCCACTAATTACAACCTACAAATATTCAAGAACCGTGTCAATCAACATCTTTGCACACACACCGCTCGTCGAGCGCCATAGGATCTCCCTTTCGTGTGTGTGCCACTGCCATAAAAAAATGGTGTCTAGGTAAATTATTATTATCAAAATAGGGTGTCAACACACTGGTACTGCGAACCTGGTTTTAGAAAATCAACAGGAGTTGAAGAAAAGGCCGAAAACACAGTAAATACATAAAAGGATGTAATCGGCGTTCATGATAATATGAACACCTCACTGCGTATTACTTGGCTTAAACGGTTTGTATTTTATAGTATACAGCATGCAGTAAAAAAAATTTCTATCACCTTGAAATTTTGTGTATTTTAAACTGGATATGTTGCTTAACGGCAACAAAATACATTTAAGGGTTAAATGAAAAAAAAAATTTCTTGACATCTAAACAGTTTTGCTACTAAGAAAAATCTTAGTGACGAGAAACTTTCATTTTTGATGATGGGTATTCAGAAAACAAAATTTTACTAACTTGAATCGTAAGAAATACTTAAATGGAATACTACAAATATAAACTATAAAAATACGAACAAGAATGCCTTACAAGGTTTTTGAACTAGGTCGCACCCTGTCGTAAGTTTGAACTTGAACTTGAAAAATGTTATATAAACATTCACTGTTAATTATAAACAACTTGAGTGGTCGACGGGAGCGACTTTAATCCTTAATGATGTAGCCATCAGCATTTTGTAACATATAAATACGCAGGCAAACGCCAAGTTAATCAGGCTTTCGGGTACCATCAAACCGCTCAGTCTAGTTGCGAGGCAGTACACAGGTACGTTTGCTTCTAGCTGTTCTATCCCACAACCCCCATAACTGAGAACACTTATGCACAGGTATAAGGTTGTCAGGTCCTTACCTAACCTGGGTGAACGTATGCATAGGTATACGGCATTCGGGGGCTATTAAAAAGTATAGAGAGAGTCGAATTTATGAAGTATCAGAACTTCTAGTGAAGGGATAGTTTTTGGGGAGTTTTAAAAAGTAGTGAAAGTGCCTTAGCAATTTGTGATAACCTAAAAAGACTTACCTTATAAATATCAGAACAAATACCTAAATAAAAGACAACCCGCTCACATAAACTTTATTAATAAAATAGTGACGTCACTATGCCAAATAAACTTTAAAAGAAGCCACCCTCGCTTGCCAAGTGATTTAATTTGAGCGTCGTGACACTCATAATTCATCTACGTCACATCTAAAATAGTGACCCCAAGCAATTTAGTTAATTGGTCCTAGTGCCGTCATCTTAATGAATCTACGTCACAACAACAGTAATAACTTAAATTAAACATCAAAATCAAGTAAATCATTAAGCAATTCAACATTTAATAAACGCAGGCTACGTCAGTTTGGCTATTGCATAATATCTAAGCACATATTGGTTCGAATCACGCGCCGAGGTACGGCCAAGTGTTGCCATCTACGGGCGGTCGGCGTTACCAAAGACAGAGTACGGATACGTGCTGCATCCACGGACGCTCGCCGAAGTACGGGCGCCATCTAGGGGTCTATGTTCATACCTGGAACAAACAAAGAGAAAAGTTAACTACGTTGTGTTATTTTTTGGCGAAGATCAATACCGAAAACACAAATATAGTTAGGTATATGGAGTAGTACAACAGATTTGTACAGGAGAAACTAAAGGAAACCATGGAGCAAGCAGGAGAAACAAGTGAAGAGGACGAAGAGAGGAAAAATATAATTATATGGAACAAGTACTCAAGTAAAAGAAGAATTTAAGCAACTAAGACAAAAAACAAAAACTAGGAGAGACCCGAAGCTTCAAAGTGTAAATAGTGTAAATATAAAACCCAAGTGCTCATAGAAAATGATATATACAAGCACTTAGGAGGTTGAAATATAAATAAGAAAGACATATAGTGAAACAACAGACAAGTATATAGTGAAACATAGCATAATATAAGCCCGAGTGTAAATAAGACAAGTATATAGATAAACACACTTAGGATGTTAATAAACTGAATATAGAATAATAAACATTATATAATATAATAGGACATTGAAGGATTTATGAAGAAAAATGAAGCTAGAATATTAGCGAGTAAATTAGTAAACTATGTATGCAAAATAAATAGGTGAGGCAAATGTGAAGATATATACAGTAAAGCACAAGTAAATGTGAGTTGCCATTAAAATTGTGTATTAAAAGTATATACAGAAAAAATAAATGTGTATACGAGGAAGTATTATAAAGTAAAATGTTCTCCGGCCTAAATAAAACTGCAACGACTGAGTATCTAAACGAGAAAGTCATAGCAAAAAATTTAGGCATGGAAAAGTTGAGCATACAGGGACTGAAGTAGCTACGCTGACGTACAAGGAAGTTGAAGCAAATATTTTGGTACCCGAGAAGCTCAAGGGCAAAGTACCCAGGTGAAATGTTACATAAGCAAGAAATGTTTATGTAAAGCATGAAAAATATAGAAGAAGATGTTTTTGAGAAGAAGCGCACATAGTGAGGAAATATAAGCAAAATATATTTATATAATGTGTGAGAGCATAGGTGGATATATAAATAATAATATAATGTTTCTCTGTCCTACACAATGTCCTATATATTTTACATAAAGCTAGCATAGATATACATAGCATGCCTATATACATTTAAAGTAAACCTTAAGTAAGAAAAACTTAAGATATGGAAAGTAAATATAAGAAACATAGAATAAAATAAATATATGGGAAAATGTATATACAAGCGATACTAAGAAGTTTATTGAAAAGCAGTAAGAAAGTGTAAATAATGTATATATAACCTTACCTTGAGAATATGCTGCATGGATCCCAGTCCGGGACCAGTCAGGAACCATTGGAAAGCACCAATCGAGTCCATACAGGACTTAGCCACTCGAAGAATCACTAGTAGAAGTTCAGAAGTTGCCCTGTTCTTCGACTAGGGATTACTAGAAGATAAAAAAAAGTTTAAGAATTTATAATATGAATGAAATACCTGCAGCAGTAGACAACGAATTAGATAATTTAAAAAATAATTGAATAATAACAAATCTTAAATCAAATCTTGCCAAGTATCTAATATTGCCAAAAAACATATTTACGATACTTATATCTGATTGTATTCTTTAGCCCATCCAATGCTAATACACACACGAAGAAGCAAATCAAGTCGACGCCATTTTACCACGCCTTTCAAGGAATAAAGAACTGAAAGAACCCACTACGACTTGTATCTGCTACGAGACAAAAAGGGACAACTATGAGCGCCATCTACCAGGCTTTGCGTAAACAAGCAGTCCGCAACACAAAAGCAAACTACTTAAATGGAACGTCCGACAGCCGGCAGCAAAGGAATCTACAAACAACGACTTATTCAGTCGCTAAAAAGCGTAACGTATAATTTTCGTTTATTAAAGCTAATTTACATAATATTTACTGTAAATGTAATTTGAATATCATTATTATAAAGTGACGCAAGATCGCATTGCAAGTCAATAACTTGAGAAAATAATAAGATTCATAAAGTCATAAATATAATATGTTGCAAAGTTATATAATTTCTAAAAATAGCATGTTGAATTAAGTCAGCAAGTAAAATAAATTGAGTGATTTGAAATACCAATATCAGCAAATTTTGGATAGGTCAAGAAATATAACTGAAGGATAACTGAAGGATAGGTAATTTATTTTTAGACAGGGCCGCAATGAGTTGCTTTTTAATGCCAAGGGAAAAAATTCATTATCTTTATAGATATACCCCATTAACAGACCTTTTCCCAAAAAACTAACATCTATAAAGACAATGAATTAATGTCACCTCTGTTGGGATGGACGCATCTTAATAGAGGAGATATCATATGAAAGGCAATTTATTGTCCATAGACATAAAAACCTAGTTTTAAAAATGGTATTATAAGCCAGTATAAAAAGAAAACCAATATTCTCAAAACGGATAGGTTTGCACTAGATATAAGGTATAATAGATCAATCAAATTGAGAGAGTTTTTATCATATATAATTAGTAATAAGTTAAAGACAGAACCGTAGTTAAATAATACGTTTGTAACGTAGTTGCTTTATTAACACAATGAATATTAAAACGTAAAACGTTATTGGCAATAAATTTTGAAATAATACATCTCTAGTAAACAGCCGGGTTTATGAAATTATGATTATGTTAATAAGACAACAAAAACGTCACAAATAAGAAAACATGGGATAAGATTATAACATTGTTAGTATAACTTGTAAAACTATTTTTCTTTTGTTAGATGTACCTATAACTAGCACAAAGAGCGAGGCAAACCATACAAGAACTTACTACATGAAATGGAAATGGGTGAATCTAAGCCAGAACAAGTCCACTGACGAAATATATATTAAATTAAAATAAATTTAGGTGCAATACAGTATGTCTTCTCGAATTGAGGTCGATTCTCTCTCTTTTAAAGCAAATAAGTCAGGTTAAAACGTTGGGGATCAACGTTATTAGGAAGGGGGAATGTGTGAACTAATTAAAATCATTAATTAAATATCACCCTGTCGTAAGTTTGAACTTGAACTTGAAAAATGTTATATAAACATTCACTGTTAATTATAAACAACTTGAGTGGTCGACGGGAGCGACTTTAATCCTTAATGATGCAGCCATCAGCATTTTGTAACATATAAATACGCAGGCAAACGCCAAGTTAATCAGGCTTTCGGGTCTCTCAAACCGCTCAGTCTAGTTGCGAGGCAGTACACAGGTATGTCTACTTCTAGCTGTTCTATCCCACAACCCCCATAACTGAGAACACTTATGCACAGGTATAAGGTTGTCAGGTCCTTACCTAACCTGGGTGAACGTATGCATAGGTATACGGCATTCGGGGGCTACTAAAAGTATAGAGAGAGTCGAATTTATGAAGTATCAGAACTTCTAGTAAAGGGATAGTTTTTGGGGAGTTTTAAAAAGTAGTGAAAGTGCCTTAGCAATTTGTGATAACCTTAAAAGTATTACTTTATAAATATCAGAACAAATACCTAAATAAAAGACAACCCGCTCACATAAACTTTATTAATAAAATAGAGACGTCGCTTGCTAGACAAACTTTGAACTAAGCCTCCCTCGAGAAGACATGCATTTCATATTAATTGGGTATAGTGTAAACTCTTAATTCATCTATGATATTAAACACGCCTTTATTAGTATACAGTCTAGCCGTTGTTAAGTTTGTTTGTAAATAAACTTGTTACTGTTTTTATTGATGTGTCTCCTTTATTATTTCTTCTCAACTTGACGTAGTGCGTTCCCAAATCTGAGTTACTCTCCTACACGCTAAGTAAGGCGTGGCGTCACAGATAAAAAATACAATTTGTGACAATATCATGATAAAACTATCGCGATATCTTAGTTATTTCTTAATTACCTATTTTATATGTTTTTTTTTGGAAGGTAATTGGATAACCAGATAACTAAAAATTAATTTATATCGTTCAAAAATAGTTAAGATATCGAAATAGTCTCTTTTTTTATGTTCGGCACACACACAAAAGGAAAATCCCATACCACTCAACGGGCGGTGGGTGTGCGGAAAAGACAGTTGACGTTGGACCTGATCGCTGTAGGTTGTAGTTTTCGGGGAAGACGTTAGTCGAAAATATCCCTTATCTATTAGTCGAAAATCCATTCTAGAGCGAGGCAGTCCTCCAAGTCCAGACAAAGGAGTCCCGCAACAGCGACTTGGTGTTCACAACTGATTCGTATGATGATGAGCAGCTTTTCTTCGATGTTCAAGGCTACCAAGGTCTTTAGTCAACTCTGGGTCATCCACAAAACGAACTGCTCTCCTCTGTATGGAGTCAAATATCTTGAGCAAGTATTTGGGTTCCGAGCTCCACACATGGGAGATGGTCTTACCTGGGCCTTATAGAGCAGTAAGAGCTGATGAGGTGCATACAACTTTTTTGCTTTATAAGGTGCTCCTAGGTTTTGTGCTACTGCCTTGGCAATTTTAGTGACGTAATTACGCCAAGGCATGTTGTTTTCTACGTTGATGCCCAGCTTAAGGATGAGGCCAGAGTCAGTGTTTGTCCTGTTATTGATAAGTCAGGCCCTGCGGTCTTTGTGTTTTTTTTTTGAGAAGACAGCTACTTGAGTCTTTCCTGCATTAAACTGGACATTGTTTTCTTCACCCCATTCCACAATGACGTTCATATCCCCACTGATAGCAGTAATCTGATTTTCTTGCTCGCGTTGGGAACGAGCAGCGGTCATTGGAGTCCGCCACATGAATGAGGATATAAATAAAATAAAATAAAATAATCTTTATTGTATGCAACAAATAAACCATACAAAGGTGGAAAGTACCGCTAGGCGTATTTTAATAACCACCACAAAATAATATGAATACATTTCCTAAAAATACGACAAACATTAAAGCAAACATACACAAAACAAAAATAATTTCAATTCCCATACCAGAATCACACCCGTATTAATCTATCACTAGTCTCTAAAAATTTTCTAACATTAGACTTAAAAGACTCTATAAGAATAAGAAACTCTGATAGATATTCTGGTTCATAAAAATTAAGCAATTTATATACAGTGCAGCTTATACCCAAAAATCTTCTTTGTGCCATATTAAGACTATAAACCTGCTTTATATGCTCACTTACATGAGCCCTTCGTGACAAATTTCTAGTAAATCGCACACAGGAGTTTTGAATTTTCTGGATTTTATTTTCATTTTGTTCAGTTAGAAAAGGACCATATACAATATTCAAGTATCCAGCAACACTAAGCACTAGACTGTAAGGATTTTTTTTTTACTAGCGGGCAAAATATCCCTAAATTCATATAATGACTTTAATTTATAATATAACTGTTGACAAATCTTATTTACATGCGCATTAAATGACATTCGATTATCAATACAAAGGCCCAGGTTTTTACTTGATCTACCCATTCCAGTTTAACACCATTAATATTTAATTTATTTGGTGCTCTATTATTCAAGTTAATTTCAGTTCTTGAAAACAAGATTGCCTGTGTCTTACCCGAATTAATAAAAAGTGAGTTTTTGTCAGCCCAATCAGAGATCCGCTGTAAATCAGCATTAATCAAACCCAAGGCCTCAGGCAGACGACCGACCAATGATGGCAGATAGATTTGCAAATCATCCCCATACATGTGATACCTGCAGTTATTTATTTTCTGAACTAAGTCAGCCACAAACACTATGAAGAGAAATGGTCCCAACACTGACCCTTGCGGGACCCCTCGGGCCACAGTTCTCCACCCAGAAATTACCATACCCTCATCACTAGTCAGTCTTACCTGTTGTGAAGGTATCTTTTAAACCACCCATTTGCCTCAATATTATAGTGCTTAAGTTTTGCCATTAAGAGTTCTATATTGAGAGTGTCAAAGGCTTTTGTCATATCTATCAAAACAGAGGGACAACAATTTCCATTATCCAGGGATAGGGCAATATCTGTTGTTATTTTTAAAAGAGCCGTCGTACAACTATAAGCCAGACTGAAATTTTGGGATTATGTTTCTGCCTAATAAATAATCAAGCAATTGACCTTTCACAATTTTAGTCAATTAATTTAGGTAAAAATACTAATTGGTCTTAGTTCATTAATATTGGTTGGATTGTTCACTTTGGGAACTAGAGTCACGAGGGCTTTTTCCAGATGTCAGGGATACACCCAGAAGATAGTGAGTTATTAATAATGTTGACCAAAGGTTTTAGGCAAATAGGTATGCAAGCTTTTAACATTTTTATAGAGATTTCATCTGCCCAATAGCATTACTTCCAATACTGTTTATTATTTTATAAACTTAATTTTCAGAGACTAGTTTAAAATGAAATGGTTCCCCATCGATTGAGGAACTAAGAAATGTATCTAAATTACCTGGATCAATCTGTAATTGAGGCACACTATCCAGAAAATGATTATCAACAAGAGTTGGATCCTTTAGATTAGGAGGAATTTCCGCAGTTGCATTGTTAATAACTTTCCAATTAGATATTTTTTTTTCAAAAATCCTTAGTTTTATTTGGTCCTTGACACTTCTTGTTAATTTCATGAGAATAATATGCCTTTTTTCTGCCTTTACTGCCACATTTACATAATTCTTAAGATCAATGTAATATTTTCTACTACTATCAGTTTTTAGAGAAAGATATCTTTTGAAAGCATTATTTTTTAACACTATCATTTTTTTTAAATTATGTGTTAACCACAATGGTTTAGACCCTTTTTGTTTCAGTGCTTTTAAGGGACAGTAAACATCAAACAGGGACGAAATATTTTCATTAAATATTTCAACTTTCATATCTATATCATTAGAATAGTATAGGTTATGCCAATCTATCTGTTGTAAACTTGCCCTGAACTCATCAGAATGTGCCAGTCTTAAATCTCTACCTTTTATCACAGAATTGTTACATTCTTCATTTATCACATTTTAATGTACAAAATACTGCTTCATAATCTGTTGAAACTGGATCACGCAACACCATAACATGACTATATTTATATTATTTAAAATTAGGAGATCAATTATTAAAGTGTCATTATAGGGTGTTATTCTGGTCGGTTCCTGAATTAGCTGAGTTAGACCGAAACTTTCTAAAATATCATTAAAAAACCTAAATTCTACAGAGTTGTCATTCAAAAGGTTTACATTAAAATCTCCAGTACATACCAGAACATCACAATCACAAACAATCGCAGCAAAAACATCATATAGGCAACAGAGGGCAGAGTATGGCACAGATGGTGGTCTGTAAACAACCCCCATTGTTAGTAATTGTTTATTATATTTAAAACGTATCCAAAGTTGGTCAATTCCGTTATTGAAATTATGAGTATCAATGAGTGTCGGCTTGAGTTTAGACTTCACATAAATCGCGACCCCACCTCCCCTACCATCCCTGTCCTTCCGAAAAAATTCGAAACCATTAATTGAATAAAATTCTGATAATAAATTACAATTTAGCCATGTTTCCGATAATGCGACAATGTCACAGTCAGATGCTTCAACAAAGTACCTGATATCTGAAAATATATATGCACTACACTTAACGTGTCCTGGCTAGTTGATATGGCCTTAGGATTTACCTTCTGTATGGTCGCCGAGGGCCCCTCTGAAAATTTCGGCTTCTGAACATTTCTCGGGCTTCACTGCCACCATCATGTGTACGAGGTTTAAACTGATCGACATAACATCCATCAGGCCAAAACCCATCAGACAGATATTGTTGTTCTAGCTCTTCAGGCACACCAAGCTTAAATGCCGAACTCGTGGGACTGCGATATTTCGATGGAAGTTTTGTACAGTGTTATGCATTTGCATACTTTGGATCCAATACAGCAATTATATTTTCAGGTCTAGTATCTACATCCAAATTTGAAAGATAGATCCATGCCAACTTGGCTATCCTCTCTCCAATATTCTTGTTAGCAATTTTCAGCTTTGGTTGTTCAGGTCCAGAACATAGTTTACCTGAAGGAGCTTTTATGCTTTGCTTTATTCGGCCCACATGTACAATATCATCAGCAAGCCTTTCCGAGGGCTTTTCCAGAGTTTTACCTTTACCAGCTGCACCCGGCACCGATGCTCTCATAGAATACAAATTCTCTCCACTGACACTGCTACCCAGAGATTCTTGGCCAGATGCACCAGCAAATGCCCGTATCAATTCCACGTTGGTCTCCTTGATTGCATTCACTATTCCATCCATTTTGCTATAAATTTGGGCAGCTTGTTCTTCTAGATGCCCCTTTATACATTTTATAGTTTCATGGCTGGATTTAAGAATTAATTCGGGATTCAATACGACTCCAGTTTTACCATTAAACTTCGAAGTTATATTTGTTACCTCCTTTTCAAGATCAGTCACCTTCTCAGCATCAGCACAATCAGATTGCACAACTGGAATTTTTGATTCTAAAGTGAGGAGTTTTTTATTAAGCATGGTCAGTTCATTTTGAAGCGTTTCAACATGCTTAAGAGTTTTTGGAAAGGTTTTAAAATTCACCAAATAGTCAGGGCAAAGATCTACTAAGGTTCGAGTTTGACTTGGAATAACTCTTACCTCTTGTGCTTGAGATTTATTACACTCCTGACAAATCACTCTTCTGCATGTATCATAGGGATAACCAAACTGGGTCAAACCTGTTTTGTCCTCCTTAAAAACACAGGTTGATTTGCACTGGTAACATTTTCCAGACATCTTCTCAATTGATTCACAATATGAGAGTGCTGTCGTCTGCAAAGCTATAAATAGAATTATTTGTCCTGTCTAAAAAACCATTGATATAGAACAGGAACATTGTAGGAGATAATATACACTCTTGAGGAACTTCGGAAATGATTTTAGATTTCTTCGAGAGATGCCCATCACACAACACCAACTCGGATGCTTCGATCCATTAAGAAACTAGCCGCGTTCGTTTTTGTCATCTTTTTCCTCGATTTGCTCTGAAAATTTGACAGTTACGAGTTCTGTGTATTTAAAAGGAAAATCCAAGTCACGTGCCTGTCAAAATGTTAGAGCAAATCGAGGAAAAAGATGACAAAAACGAACGCGCAGAATATCACTTCTTGCAAAAATAATGAGTATAAATAAATCATGTTTTGCCTGTTCCAAGCCTAAATTATCTTTTGTCTGACGATATTGCATGATATACGTGCAAGAATTAATAAATTAATTAATAAATTAAAGTAGCACTCTCTATATAGCAGTATTGTGCAGTATTTCAATTCTCCCTGAGACCCGTTAGAAAACTATAATGAAATAAATTATACTCTGATAAAATAACTCCCCCCTGTACAGAAAATAAATGAGAATGTACAAAATGTAAGATATGTATATTTATTTACCTAACTACGTAGGGTTTTACGATGGTAATGACGAATTGGGGAGCAAACGCTCTCTTCTACAGGCATTCCTCGAAGAAGGAAACGGCGTACTTTGTTCCAGAATCCACTGCACGTGACAAGTTACAAACCAAAACCTTGACTCTCTGACAAAAATCCATCCAATCCAGTCAAATAATTTCTCTACAGCAACCTAGTAACTACGCCACTCTCTGTCGTCCGAAATAAGTATACTCCCCCTTCAGGGTGAATTAAAAATTCTAAAACTTTTTATCAGACATATATACGCACTACCTCCTAAGAAGGTTTGCCGAAGAAAGAGGACGAAATCAAGCCAAAAACGACCAACTAGCTAGTGAAATTCGATGTTAAAAAGCTAGAAAAACTCGAACCATAAGCCCGTTCCACACTGTCCTGTATCCAACGTAAAAATACACCAGCCAGTTGTCGCCAAATTTTCTAACATCTGCAATATGCAATGAAACATCTCTAAGGCTGTATGATATTATACATTGCTGGCAGAACAAAGAAATCCAACGATAAATTCATCATTGACAATGTCCAAACAAACAAAAACTAAATCATCCCGAACGGCGGCCATTTAAAACTTCTAACACCAAATCTGTTCAACGCATTTGCAATAGTTGGACCTAAACGTACCTTTAGCTCCAGCCGGTTTTTCTTGCTGAAACCATTTGCGACCAATTCGAGCGACGTTGCCAAGTTAGGGAATATACGCATTTAATAACATATCTTGACTGCGTATTTTTAACGCGAAAGCGATAAACAGTCGTTTAATATCAAAACTGACGATAGCACATCAATTAATTATGTATTTTCCTGTAGGCCTAAATCGTAACCACGTCAAAATCACAGGGCAACCGCTTTGCCAATTAAACATCTGGCAACGTTCCAAGAATAACCCCCTTTTCATTAAACGTTCCAAAGTGCATTATATTTCACGCGTCCGTAGGCGACCACCAATTCTTTTAAGGTATATTACTGCCGAAAAAGGAAATTATTCGCAAAGTAAATGATTTAATTGAAGTGCACTGCTATATACTTAAATGTTTTCTTGATAGCGATGTAGAATACCATACGATCTAGTGTCTGAAATTACGTATATACAATAACTAGCTTGTTTCAGTTTATTCCTCTAACAGCTCGATGAAGCACTGGTCGTTCGAAAATCATGCAAGATTAATGGTGGAATCACTGATTTTATTTGACTTCTATCTGTTACATATTCGTGCTAAATTGTTATGTAACAATGATGTAAACTACGGCAATTGGGTGGTAGTTATTTGCAATCGTTTGTTCGGGATTGGTGGCACCTGAGCGCATTTTCAGCTAGAAGGACAGCATATAGTATGATATGGAGAAAAGTCTGCATATAGTGCGCCAAGCGAGTGAACCTTAACGATGACTGGGGGCAGAGGACTAGCACGTAAAAAAATCTTGCCTTCTCATAGGCGCACGAGGATATTCTTACCATATTATTATTGATAATAGTGATTAGATTAAGATGTCAAAATTAATTACAGTTTTTTTTATATTACAGTCTTATAGTACTAAATATGTCATATAATAATAATATCTCATTTTTATAATAAGGCTAGTGTTCTATGAGATTTGTTGTATGTATTACATAAATATGTTGTAGTAATACGTAGAGTTCGTTTCCCGAAGGTTTTGTATCTACATCATCGATGACGTCGCTTAACTTGGAAAAAAGGGTTTATCGTAGCTAATCCGAATATAAAATCTTTAGCGTTCAATGTTTGTATTTAAAGTTAGGCTATATTGAAGCAAAACGCTCTTTATAGCACGTTCAGAATTATTGTTTTGAAATAAAAAATTTAATTTAGAATAGAGTTCAGAGAGGTATCCGAAAATATAGAAATTAGTTAACCGAGTATAATAATCACCAAATGCAAGAAAAATATAAGAATGGTTAAAAAGCTTCAAAGATATCACCAAATTAAGGGTCTGGCGACATATAGATTGAGTCGATTTTGCAATTTTTTTCGCTAGAAAAAGGGGTGTCCTATAGAGTAGTTTAAGCCAAAAAATTCGGAGGATCCACCACAGTTGAGCCGAAAAAAAATCCGCGTTTTGAGCCTAAATTGCCCTAGAAGGGCAAACTTCCACTACGACTTTCTAAGGTGTAACGTGAAAATATTGAATTTGTAACGTGAAAATAATGAAATTTTAGTAACCGATATCGGGGGCCTGGCACAGTGTTTCCAACTTTTGGCACATTTTCTTATGGGGAATAACAGTGTTTGTTTACTCTTTAAGTATATTTAATATTACACTCTACGCATGACCTTCCGCTCGCTTCGGTCGCTCCGGGGGCGCAACCAAACAAAACCAACCCAAACTAACCCAAGGCATGCCGGAAATCAAAAAATGAAATAAAATTAGTTTTTCTTCATTTGGGCATGTCTTGGGTTAGTTTGAGTTAGGTTTGTTTGGTTGCGCCCACGGAGCGAGCGGAGGGCCATGTA
>MU182558.1:194846-207886 GCA_016904865.1 Pissodes strobi | reverse complement strand
GGGGGGGCAAACTTGACCGACCCCTTAAAACCACACGACAGAAGTGAAAACTGTACAAGAAATAGCATTTACCTGTCAAGTTCTAGTTTATATGCATAAGAAAATTAACAATTAATACATAATTTGTGTAGAATACAAAAAATGGGAGAAATTATCGAATAATTGTAATATGAACAAAATCTCCCATAAAATGGGCAGCTGCTTATCGCTTGAAAACTGTCCAAATTCTCCGATCCTGGTTCATTTTCCCGGATTCAAATCGTTTGAATGAATGACGTTTCAGTCAAGTAAATCTAGTTACTTACAACAAAAATGTACGCATCGATTATGATGAAAGCGAAATTTTACCTCGAAATCTTTCATAAAATCCATAGAAACAGCACTTAATCATCAAAAAATTTTCAAAATTTTCCGATCCTGACCCATTTTTCCGGATTCAAACCGTTTTGAAAGAGATTTCCCGTAAACTTGGGAGGCATGCTGTCTGCTTTGGCCTACAGTAGTAGCAATCTTCCGACTGCCCCCTTCCCACAAATGCGTCTAGTCTTCCCACATTCTACGCTGGGTTGTAGACCAACGACTCCGAGCCTTAGCAATACAGTTCTCTGTACCTGGCTGAGCTTAAGCATTGCCGTTTTTTGTTGATTTTTGGGCCACCAAACTATGGCTCCATGGGCAATCATGGGTCTTATGATAGCAGTATAGATCCACATTACGACCGCGGATTTCATACCACAGGTCTTTTCCATGGTCCTGCGGCACTGTTCATAAGAAATGTATGCCTTCTTTAGTCTTCGTTCTAAATAAAGATTCCAGATTAATTTAGTGTCGAAGAACCTAAGGTATTTAACCTCAAATGCAATTTTTTTTTCTGGTGAAGAGCACAATCGCCTTTCTGGGGTTCACAGACAGAGAGTGCTACCTACACCACTCTTCGACTAAGCGAAGGATATTTTGGTTTGCATTCGATTGCACAGGACTCCTTCGAACTTTCCATATCCACTGTCTGTATATGCATTGGTGTAGAATCCGTTTGAGTTGAGGCGATGCAAACGGATGTTGAGAAGAAGGTTCCATAGCAGCGGCGATAGAACGCCTCCCTGCGGGCAGCCTCTGGCAAAAGTGCCTCTAACTACAGTGTCTTCTACCTTTATTTGCACGCGTCTCTTTGAGAACATGTTGAGAATCCAGCCTGTGGAAAATCATGGTTCAACAAAAGGTGTACTCAGGCGGTTTTCAAAAAGAACCAAACTTATCGCAAATGGTGCAACAACCCTTCAGTTGTTTCTCGACGAGCTTTTCTGGATGCATGAAGTAACTGCAAACTAATTATTGATCAATCCAAAGCTGATTTTGATCAGAGAGTCCGCGAGAAGCTGTTGAACTGTCCGAACGGATCAAAAAGACTGCCAAGGAAAAGGCAGATTTGTGACTTGTTTGCCTCAATGTTTGCACGAAATTCCACCCTTGATGCACAAGGAATGTTGCCTAGGATCGCCACAACAACGCCAGAAATCGTTTTCAAGCAAAAAAAAGATAAGGTTACTTCGTCGTCTTGACTGCTCAAAGGCCACTGGACTGGATGGAATTCCCCCCATTGTTCTCAAACAGTGCACATTGGAGCTGACACCTATTCTAACCAAACTATATACCTTATGCTACAATAGAGAGCTGGAAGAGCGCTAGTGTGCAGCCTGTACCTAAGAAGGGCAAGAAAAATATTGCCAGTAACTACCGTCCAATATTTTTAACCCCGGTAGTGGCCTAAGTAATGGAAAAAGTCATTAACACCGAGATCCTAAAATATTGTCACGACTAACAACCATCCGAACCTTTTTGTACTACCCTATAGAACTGGCTTTGCAGCGTTTATACCGTCACGGTATAAACTGTGGTACCGCGTCTATGTATGAGTCATCGCCGCGCCGGCCGGCCGCGAATATTCAGGAACGCTGGAATTATCTCGATGGCCTGTCGATAATCATATAGAGTGGCCTCGGAATACTTCTCGAGTATTCGTGATAGATTTGAAATTGTATATATAAGGAGCAGACCTAAGGCGAATGATAGTTAGTTTTAGTTAATCATTGAGTGTTTAATTGTAAAGAGCTATTAGTTGTAAAGTTATAAGAGTAGTTTAGTGTGTTCAATTGTATACAGTGGTAGTGAATAAAGAGAGTATTAGTTTAAAATAGTAAAGTTGTAATTTTGTTCAGAAACCACGGGAAAAACGTAACAATATCTTGGACAGAACAACATAATATCTGATAGACAATATGGATTTAGAGCGAAGCGCTCAACAGGAGATCTGATGTCCTATGTAACACACATCTGGAATTCAACCCTGGAATAACACGGAGAGACCCGAGTCGTTGCTCTTGACATCTCCAAAGCCTTCGACCGGGTGTGGCACCAATCACTCCTGGACAAACTCTCAGCTTATGGCTTTCCACCGGCTCTGCATACACTATTGTCTAGTTTTTTGGATAAAAGGAGTATTCAGGTCGCCATCGATGGTGTCTCGTCCGAGGCATTTGCCATCAATGCTGGTGTTCCGCAGGGTTCGGTTTTGTCTCCAACTTTGTTCCTGCTGCACATAAATGACCTACTAAAGCTTACTCAAAACTCAATTTACAGCTATGCAGACGATAGCAGTCTTGTATCATCCTTTTCTTCTGACAAACCATTATTATCGGCCACTCTGGGACAATTAAGAAGACAACAGACTGCCTCAATCAATCGAGACTTAAACACAATTCTTGAATGGAGATCCAACTACTGTTGTAAATACTCGGATGATTGTGATACTCGAGTCATTCGAATTCAATGAAAGTAATACTCGGATTAATTCATTCGAATTAATACTCGGACTTTATTATTTCTTTTCCGTTCCCTTTCGATGGTGTATCATGAAAGGCGAGGTGTAGATGTGTGAAATATGGAAAATAATATTCGAATTAATCCTCGAACTAAGGAGAAATAGATTATCGCCTAAACATCTCAATATGATATTATTTTTGAACATTTGCATTTAAATTTTCACCTATTTTGAAAGTTTTTGAACCAATGAATATACAAGTATATATTATTTACTTTGTTCAGTTTTATATAAAGAGTTATTTAAGTTTTCTTCCAAGTTTTTAAACCAAAAAAATAGATTATTATTTATTTTGTTCAATTTTGTTGTTTTGTAAAGGATTAATGTTTTATTTGACAAAATAAAATGCACTCATTAGTGTTTAATTTTTTTCCAACACTTTCAGACAGTTCGTTCGTAACGCCAATGTGCATTGACATATATACAGTGTGTCCAAAAAAAGTATGCAACATATGGGAAACTTCTTTATTATTGGTTTTTTTCTTGAAAAAAAAAACTAACTTTGAGATTGCTAAATAAAATATAAGTTATACAGGGTACTTAAAAAATACAAAATATAAGGTTAAAAAAAATTTTGGAATATCGGAAGTTCCTATTAAGGCAAAAACAAGAGTCAAATACCAATTATTGAAAAAATGCCAAAAAAACACTCTGTGCACTTTTTGGAAAAAGTGGTAGGTATTTGACTATACTTTTGATCTTATACAGGAACACTTTTTCTGCAAAAGGTTTTCCAATACTCCAAAATTTGTGTTGTTTAACCTCAATTTTGTATTTTTTATGTACCCTGTATAACATCTTTAATTTGGCATTGTCAAAATTTGCTTTTTTTTTCAAGCGCCAACTTTACTCGGATGCATTCGAGGATTTCGATACTCGGATGCGATGTAAATTTTAATTCGAATTCTCACAACACTAGATCCAACAATCTTGTAACCTTCAATGCCAAAAAGACACAGACTGCTGTGTTTTCCCGGAGAAAAACTAAGGGAAACTACCTTGACATCATCATGGAGGGGGAAATCCTTTATCCATCTTTCACTCTTTCGCTTCTTGGAATAACCGCAAGCACTAACTTTTCATGGGATGAGCATGTCCGAGGTCTCGCCAAGTGTGCCTCTCAAAAACTGGGTGTACTTTTCCGTGCCAAAAAATACTTCAGCTGCTTACACTCTATAAAGCGCAAATCAGACCTGCTCTGGAGTATTGCTCTCACATTTGGAGTTCTGCTCCCAAACATACTCTGGCGCTCTTGGACTCTATCCAGAACCGAGCTGTTAGACTTATTAACGACGAAACACTGACTCGTTCCCTTCACACCTTGGGACATAGGCGAATGGTGAGTGATCTCTCCCTTTTTTACCGATATTATCACGGAAGGTGTTCGACCGAACTGACGACTCTGATTCCCTCCAGTGCCAGCTTTGTTCGTTCCACACGACGAGCTAGAAGCTCTCATCCATAACCAGCCTCTACCAAAATTATTTCATCTGGCGTGTGACGAGCATCTGGAACTTCTTACCAACCGAATTGTTCCCTGTTGGCTACAGTCTAAAGATCTTTAAGAAAAGAGTTCATCGGTATCTTTCCTCCTCGCTGTTTCCTACTTGCAGCGCCCATTAGGGTATTATAGACAACGCCTTTGCAAGTGGACTGATAAAAAAAAACACATCAGCTGTATCACACGTGCTTATCTGGCCAATCAGTAGGAGTTATTTAACTTCTGTAACGCGGAGGCAAAAATAATACGCGACCGGGTCCGCGTAATGTCTCCTCCAAATAAATGCTAAAAATCTAGCTGCTTTTGCTGTAGTCTTGTGTCGCGAACTTAAGGTGCACTCTTAATAGCACATAACACCGGGTATGTGCTTAATAGTAACATCCGCACTCCGGGTCTAATCTAGGCCCTTCTAGGGACCAGATTGGGTAATTCGCGTCAACGTACAGCAACTTTGAGTCTTCACTCATGCGTACGTGCTAATTCATGTATATTTTTCAAATTTGTTTTTTCTTGGTTTTGGGTATTGCCTTCGGTTAGTTTGGGTTAATTTTGCTCGGTTGCGCCCCTAGAGCGAGCGAAGCGCGCGAAGAGCCATGTGTGAGGTAAAATATTAAAACGACAACACCGGGCTGCTGCCAAATGCGCATGTCCGAAAGTCAAAAATTTGCTGTAGGTAGACGCGAATGATTGAGTAGCCGTGAAGTTAAATATATAATTACTTGGAATTCCCTTTCCATTATTCTGCATTACTTTGTCGCCCGGGGGGCATATCATATAAGTGAACTGCAGAAGCGATAGTACCTCGCCATAGGGCGATCGTAATAGAAATGCAGTTTTTTTTTATGCGTTGGGTTAGTTTTGGTTAGTTTTTGTTGGTTGGCCAGGCATGAAATGTTCAAATATTTGAAGACGAAACATATAACGGGGGTATATATTTATATTACAGTCGCCCGATGGCAGAACCTTATGCGTCTGCAGTGTACGTATATGCTCCCGAGAACCCGGGGGTGGTTTGTGCATAGAAGATAATGTTTAAGGGTGTATTAAGCTAGTTATAATACAACAAAAATATATCAAAGTAAAGAAATTTTCACTTCAAAAATGAATATTGTTCTAAAATCTCGAAATATTACATTTAAACTTTTAACACCTCAAAATTCCGTTAAAATTAACTTTATTTATAAATCACGTGTCTATAGTCTGTTGTTGTTCTGTATAGAGTAACAAAACCTCATTAGGTATGAAAAAGGACTACAGGGTGACCCACCAATAATTTATGCCACTACCGTAGTTTGGCCAGAGTACAAATAATATCTATTTATACCGTGGTTTGGCATTGGTTTCATTGCAAAATTCTTTCTTTTCCTCATGTGCAGGCAGTACCACCCGGTTTTGGGTCAATTTATGCATTTGGCTTGTTATCAATTCATAAACACCGAAAATGGTACGCTAAAGGCGTGCAAGTTGGATACTTCTAGAAAGAATTTAAATTTAACAAAATAAAACTTGTACAGGGTGACCAACTAAGAATGCGCGGTACTGTATCTGGGAAACTATTCATCGTAGAGACTTGCGGTAAAAAATGTAATTACTAAAACGGTCAAGAGAAAAACCTGGAAAATATTTTCAAGTTTCTAAAATGACCACTAGGGGGCGTAACTGCAATCTTGAATCTAAAAAAGTGATGTTTCTGTGAATTCCGCTATATTAACCTTATAAAAAAAATTCCACATATTTGAAGCTGAGGATAATTTAAAACTTTTTTGTTTAATGCTTTTTGCTGTATCTCTAAAAATAAAGTGGTGGGGGGTATCCAAAGTTTTTTTTTAAATAACACCCTGTATATGCGAAACGGCTAAGCCGATTTCAACAAACTTGGGTTAGTTCAAAGGAGCTATTCTTGGGCTACAAATGTTGTATTGCTTAAAGTTTCGTTAGTTTCACATGTCGCCGCTAGAGGGCTATTTTCGACATTCCGACAGAAATGGTTGATTTTCTCAAAAAAATTTAATGCATTGATATGATTTTTTTCCCATGAAAAAGTAACCAAATAATGGCTAAACAAGCTCGCGAAAACCGCATCTCGATATCTTGTTCCTAACCCAAAATATACGCAAAAAAAATTATTACTTACGAAAATCCCTTAATTTTTTACTATATTTATCTCGAATTTTCTCTTTTATAAAAGTTGTGGCCCTGAAAAGGACCGATTTAAAAAAGGAAGGTTCTTAGTGCCCTCGCAAATGCTCGAAATGCTGACCATCACGCTCTATGCATTGCTGAAGCCTCTCATGGGTAGACAATTAATAGAAGCAGGCCATGGAAAGAAAACAAATGAAAATATAAATAATTCTTCCTCAAATTGTCAATAGTTGTCAATAGTTTCGCTTTATTTTGAGCAATTTTTGTGTTTACAAAATGCGTTTCACGAATGATGAAGCTGTTGATATGCTTGCGGTTTATTTTGAATGTCTTCAAAATGCCGCAGTAGCTAAAAGAGTTTACGCGGCCCGTTATCCAAATCGACGTCCTTGCGATGTGAGAGATTTTTCCCCGATTAGTGGCGAGCTTACGAGCCAATGGTAGTTTTCGGCCTGCGTTTCAACGGCAAAAAATTGAAAGAACACAAGAAAATTGAACTATAAAAAAAAACCTTGAGACGGAAATAATAGTCAGTGACGTCAGTCACTAATTCGAAAACAGACCAACGTGAGCGGCTTAAAGTAATATTTAATATTTAACAATAAATCTGGTATGAAATGCTCGCAAAATACCGCTTATTCTAAATGCGGACACAGCGTTCCGGCACAAAACGTGCACCGCTGCCAAATTCATTGTGGCCCGTATACGCGCGTTACGCGGAGCATTTGAAGCAGCTGTATTTTAACAGAGGTTCGCGATCGACGGTCGTAAATGTACTGATATTTTACGACCGTCGGGCGGAGGTCGCAACGTTGCAACAATAAACGAGCATGTACCCTGTGAGAGATCTGTTGCATAGTCGCGCTTGCGGGTTTAGGTTATCGTTTTGTTTTAACATTGAAAATGTTTCTGTTTTCCTAAATAGGGCCTCAAATCGTGAAAAAGTGCATGCTACATTTGCCACACATAACGTCCGTCGTACGCGTGAGAGATCGTGTTAGCTTGTTTATTTAAACATAAATTGATTATAACGTATCGGAATCGGTTCTAATGACTAAAATAAATTGGAACTAACTGAAACTAACCGAAAGTGTATTGAACGACTATCCAAAACTAACGAAAAGCACCAAAACGGGCTAAAACGTATCGAAATAGATTTAAAATATTGAAGTAAGTTAAAACTAACCCAAATTAACCGAATTTTGGTGACTAACCAAAACTAACCAAAAACATTAAAATTGCTTATAACGTATCAGAACCGGTTCAAATTACTAAAATAAATTGGAACTAACTGGAAGTAACCGAAAGATGATTGAATGACTATCCAAAAATAACTAAAAGCACCAAAACGGTCTAAAACATATCGAAATAGATTAAAAAGATTGAAGTAAGTTAAAACTTACCCAAATTAACCGAATTTAGGTGACTAACCAAAACTAACCAAAAGCATTATAATTGCTTATGACATATCGAAAGGTGATTGAATGTCTAATCAAAACTAACCAAAAGTAACTAAGAGCACCAAAACAGGTAAAACATATCGAAATAGATTAAAAATATTGAAGTAAGTTAAAATTAACCCAAATTAACCGAATTTTGGCGACTAACTAAAACTAACCAAAACATTAAAATTGCTTATAACGTACCGAAACCGGTTCAAATGACTAAGATATATTAAAACTAACTGAACTTTACTGAGACTTGACTTAACGACTAACCAATAGTAGGTAACTAAAAGCATCAAAACGGGCTAAAACGCATCGAAATAGATTTAAAATATTGAAGTACTTAAATTAACCGAATTTTGGTGACTAACCAAAAACTCTAAAATTGGTTATAGTGTAACGGAACTGGTCCAAATGATTAAGATAAATTAAAATTAACTGAAATTAACCGAAAGTTGATTGACCGACTAACCAAAATGGACCAAAAGTAACCAAAGGCATCAAAAGGGGCTAAAACAAGTTGAAACTAACAATTAACCGAATTTTGGCGACTAACTAAAGTTAACCAAAAACATCAAAATTGGATATGACGTATCGGATCCGGTTCAAATGACTAAAATAACTTAAAACTAACTAAACTTAACCAAAAGATGTTGAACCAAAACTAATCAAGAGTAACCAAAATGGGCTAAGACGTATCAGAACAGATTACGAATAAAAAAAGGAACTAACCCAAATTAACCGAATTTTGCGACGACCTACATTATTAACCAAAAACGTTTAAATTGTTTTAACGTATCGGAATCAAATGGCTCAAATAAATTGGAACTTACTGAAAGTAACCGAAAATTGATTGAATAACCAACCAAAGCTAACCAAAAGTAACTAAAAGCACCAAAACGGGCTAAAACGTATCGAAAAAATTAAAAATATTGAAGTAAGTTGAAACTAATTCAAATTAACCTTATTTTGGTGACTAACCAAAAACACTAAAATTGGTTATAACGTTTTGGAACCGGTTCAAATAACTAAAATAAATTAAAACTAACTGAAATTAGCCGAAAGTGAACGACTAACCAACAGTAACCAAATGCACCAAAATGGGCTAAAACATAGGTATCAGAACAGATTAAAAACATTAAGCTTATAAGGTGAAACGAACGTGAATGAACCGAATTTTGCCGACTAACTAAAATTAACCATAACGTATCGGAACCGGTTCAAATTACTAAAATAATTTAAAACTAACTAAAGCTAACCGAAAGCAAATTGAATGACTAAGCAAAACTAATCACAAGTAACCAAAAGCACCAAAACGGGCTAAACCGTATCGGATTAAATTGCAAAAATTAAAGTAAGTTAAAACTAACCAAAACAAATCGAATTTTTGCGGCTAACCAAAACTAACTAAAAAGATTAAATTTGATTATAACGTATCGGAGTCAGTTCAAATTACTAAAAAAAATGAGCGAATCTGCTAGTCGAGACACTGATGTGTACAGGGTGTTCACCCGTAATGTCCCCCCCTTTAACTTTGTTAATTTTAAAGCTACAAAAAAAATAAAAAACAAAATTGTAGGGTTTTTAATGTAGTTTTTGCACACGTAAAGGAAAAAACAAAAAATTGTACAGTATACAGGGTAGATCAAAAAGAAACATTTTTTTAAATCTAGCCCCCATTTTTTATTCGATTTTTCGATTCTACGTAAAATTCTAAGGATTTTTAATATAACACACTATATGCCTATTCCTAATACTTTAAGAGTTATTGACAGTTGAATTTGCTATTTTGTTTGTTCTTTTATTTTTTTATGGCAACAGCCACCTAAGAATATAACTTTTTGTTTAGCTTTTGAAGTCATTGAGGTGAAAATATTGAGTTTCCTCAATTCGACCTCATTGCTTTGAGTAGTGATTTTGTATCTTCTGTTTTAAAAATGATTAAAGAATTATTATTATAATTAAAAAATAGCGACTTCAACTGTCAATAACTCCTTAAGTATTAGGAATAGGCATATAGTGTGTTATATTAAAAATTCATAGAATTTTAGGTAGAATCGAAAAATCGAATAAAAAATGGGGGCTAGATTTAAAAAAATTGTTCTTTTTGATCTACCCTGTATACTATACAATATTTTGTTTTTTTTGTTTACGTGTGCAAAAACTACATAAAAAACCCTACAATTCTGTTTTTTATTTTTTTCTGTAGCTTAAAAATTAACAAAGTTAAAGGGGGGGGACATTATGGGTGAACACCCTGTACACATATCCTATAACGACATCGGTTGTAAAAAAATGACAGCAGCACGTTGTGTTCCCAAGCGGTCACCCATCCAAGTACTAAACCTGCCCGACGTTGCTTAACTTCAGTGATCGGACGAGAACTGGCATTTTCAACATGCTAAGGCCTGTACGTTTTAGCTTGGTCATAGAATAAAAATTACGTTTAATAACCAAGTTTAAAATAATAAAAAATCAACGCGAACGAAGCCCCGGGTAAAAGCTAAACCTATGTTCTTTACTACACTCTTGAAAATATCTGTACAAAATTTCATGATGATTGAAACAGTTTATGCGTTATAGCATAAGAAACAAACAAACAAACAAACACATTCGCATCTATAATATTAGTTAGGTTTATTTAATAATGCTTACTGGTAGCTTCGGAGTGGATTAATTCACTGCACAAATTCGACACGATAATCTAATGCTATCAGGAATAACATCAACATATGGGCACAGCTTATTTACCTAGTAATCTTGGGCCGACATCCTTTGATTTGGGAAAGTCAATAACCAAATTTTGCAAATTTTAGAAGAGGGCTATGACTCAATATTGTTTTAAACGTCTGGGCATCTAAATAATACTTTTGACAGTTCGTTTGATTTAAAATAATAATATGCTTTTTTATCATCTAAAATCCGTTTAAAAACGATTATAATGACAAAATTGTATAAAAACCCAAAAATTCGTACTTTTTTAAGACGATAGCCGTGGCTTCTGACGAATTTGTTGTGGATTTTGAAGCGAAAATTCATCTTAAATTCAACCGTCCATTAAAAATAAGCTGTGCTATGGATCCAAATACACTGCGAATATAATAATTAATAAATATTACTTTTGACTGTTCGTTTAATTTAAAATGTGCTTTTTTATCATCTAAAATCCATTTTAAATGATTTTAAATGGCAAATGTGTAAGCCGATTGTGACATTATAAGCCCGTCGCATTGAGGATTTTTATACAATTTTGCCATTTAAAATTGGTTTTAAACAGATTTTAGACGATATAAAAGCATATTTTAAATTAAACGAACTGTCAAAAATATTATTCAGATGGCCAGACTTTTAAAACAATATTCAGTCATGGCCCTCTTCTATAATTTTCCTTCTATAAGTTTGTTTTTTTTAATGGACGGTTGAATTAAAAATGAATTTTCGCTTCAAAATCCACGACAAATTCGTCCGAAGCCACGGCTATCGTCTTAAAAAAGTCCGAATTTTGTGATTTTTATACAATTGTGTCATTCAAAATCGTTTTGAAACGGATTTTACATGATAAAAAAGCACATTATTATTTTAAATTAAACGAACTGTCAAAAGTATTATTCAGATGTCCAGACGTTTAAACCAATATTGAGTCATAGCCCTCTTCTAAAATTTGCAAAACTTGATTATTGACTTTTCCAAATCAAAGGATGTCGGCCCAAGATGAGTAGCTGGTATTTTCCTGTCGAAAGTATGCAGTGAATTAATCCACAGTAGAGTGCTATAGACGGCCTCAATTCTCCCCCTCCAATTTTTTGCCCCCTCATCCCCCTCCGGTGACTTTGAGATAGACCCCGCCCACTTGGTCTTAAGTGTATTCGACCTTGAACCACATTGGCCGAATTTCACCTTGAATGTCCTTGACATTTTACCTTGAATGTCCTTGAGTTTTTGTTGAAGGTCGCGCATATGACCTTGAGATTGCTCCAAGCGTGTATGACCTTGAAGGTCCTTGGAACTGTTTTGTGGTGTCCTTTACCTTGAATGACGATAAAAAAGCATATTATTATTTTAAATTATACGAACTGTCAAAAGTATTATTCAGATGCCCCGACGTTTAAAGCAGTAAAATTTGTAAAAGCTGGTTATTGATTTCCCAAATCAAAGGATGTCGGCCCAGATTATAAGGTAAATATGCTGTGTCCATATGTTGATGTTATTCATGGTGGCATTAGATTTCCGTGTCGAATTTGTGCAGTGAATTAATCCGCTCCAAAGCTGCCAGTGCGTATTATTAAAGAATCTTAACTAATATTATAAATGCGAATGTTTTTGTTTTTATTCTATGAACATGCTAAAATGTACAGGTAAGGACCATAGCACGTTGAAAATGCCAGTTCTCGTTCGATCACTGAAGTTAAGCAACGTCGGGCGTGATTAGTACTTGGATAGGTTACCGCTTGGGAACATAACTTCAAATCAAATCAAATAACATTTATTTGTCAAAATGAATACATACACTTATGGAGTTACAGCTAACAGATATTCTGACAAAATGGACAGTCTCCCGATTACAAAACCGATTTCATGAGAGTCCAGTAGGAACTCATCATGTGAGACTGCTGCTATCATTTTTTTTACAACAGATGTCGTTATAGGATATGTTTACACATTCGTCTCGAGTACTAGCAGACTCGCTTAATTTTTTTATTTATTTTTGTTTTAATTATGATAATGTTTAATATTATTGCTAAAAATGCATTTCTTCAATTATATACCAATATTATAAACACTCCTGTGTTTGTATTTTTACATTTTTAAACTAAATGAATTTCAACGCAAATCACTGTTTTGCGTTTTTATTTATCATTTTCAATTCAACAAAAAATGTGGGATTTGGATACTACGGTTGAAGTTAGAGTTGAACCTCTTATTATCAATGTTGGTTCCGAAAGTAGTGATAGTAATGATTCTGAATCAAATTCTGATCAAACCTCCGATAACGAGTAGTAAACTTAAAGTTTTGTTGATTTTTGATGTAAACTTTCGATGCAACCTTCAATATGATATTTTATGATAAGAAAAA
>MU182558.1:150376-179846 GCA_016904865.1 Pissodes strobi | reverse complement strand
AGCGTCTCCAACGCCATCTAGTGTAGGTGGCGTTGACTCGAGCGATTGCATTCGATGTCTTCGCGATGCAATCAATTTGCAGCAAGAGCCGTCGTGGTCTAGAGGTTTAGATGGTTAGGTCTCAATTCAGCGACTATCGGCGGCGGCCCGGGTTCAAACACCGTTGCTTTTTTATTTTTTTACGGTTAAATTTCTAAACAGTTTTTGTCTTGATTTTGGGTATGTCTTGGGATAGTTTTGGTTAGCAAACAGTTTTTTTCTTGATTTTGGGTATGTCTTGGGTTACGTTTGGGTTAGTTTGGGTTAGCCCCTGGTTAGTTTCCTTTTCTTGCGCCCCCGTAGCGAGCGGAGGGCCATGCGAAAAATGAAATATTTCTTCCGCGAATAGATTCACAAATAATCCCCCCTCTTTGTAGGTTTGTAACATTCGACCTTGATGACAGCCAAAATCAAAGCTCTCGCGAGACACTAGTTTAAACAATGGCACAGGGTCCGGTACGCGAGATTTCATATACTCGTGCACTTGTGAATGAGAGGCGCGTGATTGGCTAGCTATGTGAGGTGACGCATATCTTCGCGATGCAACCAATTGTTTGTAAGTCAGAAGATGGTCTAGAGGTCTGCATGGTTAGCCTTCACTTTTTTATATAAACAGTTTTTTCTTGATATTTGAGTTTCTCTTGGGTATGGCTTGGGTTAGCACTTGGTTAGTTTCCTTTTCTTGAGCCCCGGAGCGAGCGGAGGGCCATAAACTTGCCAATTGCAGGTCTTTAAGCCGCATACTTTCCCAAGTGCACTGGTATCTGAAATATCGCGTCCGATACGCATATATTTTATTCTAAAGGATCATAACGAGTCCTGCCGCCTGACGAGTCCTGGGCTACGCGCACAGCATATATTTTATTCTTAATCACCTACACGAGTCCTTGCGCCTGACGAGTCCTGGGCTTGCGTAAACACTTTTCTGACAAATGAATGTCTTTATGGTCCAGCGAATTGCTTTCAATGGGCCTCGTGGGTCGGTGGTACGATGCTGTGTTTCTGATACGTCAGCTCGGCATCGATTTCAGTGGAGACATGCTTTTTTTAAGGTTATGTTTGTAAAACCTTTTTTTTCTTGATTTTGGGCATGCCTTGGGTTAATTTGGACTTGTTTTGTATGGTTGCGCCCCGGAGCGAGCGAAGAGCCATGCGTGAAGTGAAGAAAAAATACAAATTTTAACACTGTGATGCGTGCGCAAGCCCACGGACTCTTCAGGCGGAAGAACTCGTGGTTAAGAATAAAATATCTGCCCGCGCACATCACAATGTGTACATAAACACATTTCTGACAAATAGATATCTTTGTGGTCCAGGGGATTGCTTTCAGTGAGCCTCGTGGCTCAGTGGCTAGATGTTGTGTTTCTAATACGGCGGGCCGGGTTCGATTCCAGTGGCAAGACATGGTTTTTTTTAAGGATATGTTTATAAAACGATTTTTTTCTTGATTTTGGGTATGCCTTAGGTTAGTTTGGATTAGTTTTGTTTGGTTGCTGCATGAAGTGAAAATGAAATACGAATGTAAACGTAAACATTGGGATGCACGCGCGGCCCAGGACTCGCCAGGCGTTGGGACTCGTTATGATTCTTAAGAATAAGATGTATACGTCCGTCACACAATATTGCACTGTGATTGCCATCTCTACATTTCAATTCACTTAAGTCCAAATAGAAAATGTAGATCTTCTGTCAGGTGTAGTAGGTAATTTTCTAGGTTGACAACACTGCTAACTTAACTTTAAGGATATTTCCTCTAGGTTATCACAGTATATTGTCACAGTCTGTCTGACGTGACCAAGGGCGTTGGAAAGGGTGGCAGGGGGGCAGTTACCCCACCCTAAGCAGTATATCTACTATATTAACCTAACAAACACAAAAAGAAAATTGACTTTGGTTTTAGTTACGGAGGGCTAGCACTCCGTAGTTTTAGTGTAAAAAATTTGTATTGCCTCCCCCCTCCTCCTAGCTCACAAGCTGGCAACGCCCTTGTACGTGACGTCATGCGTCCAGATTATATAGCTCAGATTAGGAATCGATCTACCTGAGGTGAGAAAAGATGATAAAGAAGACACTTGGCCAAAGACTTAAAGGATTTACACTATACCCGATTACTAAATTACGCATGTGCTTTTGGCTGAGGTATAATAAAGTTCTTTAAGAGCGGTGTTTTAATTTATGGTTAGGTTTGGTAATTTCACTAGGCAATCATTTATATTTAGTTTATCTTAATTTCACTTAGTACTTTAAGTCACTGTAACTATTTAACATTAAAAATCACTTGGAATTTTGACAGATCCATCGTAGATTTGACTTGAGTACTTTAGACGGGTATCCCCCTTGAAACTGCGCTCCTGTGAGCTACACCTCTTTCGTTAGGTTTGAGGATTAGGATATCGGTAGAGCAACCAAAGCCTTCGTTCCTGTGATCTGCGGGCAATGGTTAAAGAGGAATAGGTGGGAGACAAAAGTCTGTCGGACTGATGGCTCGCTTGACTATTTATATAATAAAATCGGGTGCCCATTGCAATATGTAAGGTTCATAATTGCCTGCGCTGTTCGCTCGCGTTGTTTACAATCTGTCTTAATATTTTCCAAGTTCAAGTTCAAACTTAGGACAGGGTGATGCCAAATCATGACGTTCGACGGAACTAAAACAACTAACTAGTTGTTTATAGTAGTTGGGTTTGATTAAAGCTCAATATTTTGAAACTAGAAGCATGTATTTACTATTTTGTCTAAAAATTAATATTAATATAATATTAATTAATTAATAAGAAATTGATGGTTACTTCTAGGTCACTACTCGACCATGACGTCCCGAACCTAACCAACCAAACCTCTGTGGTAAAATCGGGGAAATATCCTTTTTAAGCATTTTTTCGCGAGGTTAATCCAGCATAAACGGTTTAGGTTTTGAGCATAATCTAACGTTTTCGTGACATAACCTAAAGTAGGGGAAATATTGATGACGTCATCGTCAGGTTAGCCAAGCATAATCCGGTCTGGAGCGGGTTTTTCTTGGGTTATGTCATTTGCAACAGGCAAAAACTAGCGTTTTCGCCAACAAAACCGAAGTAACTCTAGTGTATCATACATTTATGTTGGTGAGGATAGGTATATGACGTATAAAGGTTAATTCATCATAAATTAGCATAATCTAAACCCAATCCGCAAAAAATCTCTTTTTGTAAAACGCCGCCGTGTCTAGTAATCCGGGTGCTGTTAAATTTCCATTACCCACTGATCATTTCGTCTTTAATTCTCCGTTTATTTATTTGTCAATCTCTTATTTTAGGGGATTTGACATCCAATGTGTCGGAGATCGGGATAGGAGAACTGCACACAAAAAGGGTGGCCAGACAGTTGGCGTCAGCTCTAGAATACATTCATAAAAAGAACTTGGTTCACAGAGACGTCAAACTAGATAATATTTTGGTGTTTAAATCGGATTTTTCCCGAATAAAACTATGCGATTTTGGCGAAACCAGGCCTACCGGATCCGTAGTGCTACGTAGAAACGAATGGCTACCTTATGCAGCCCCAGAAATCTTGGAAGTCCCGACGGATGAAAGTTATATGTAAGTAAACATAAAGGCGGGAAATTATCAAAATTCATAAAATTTTTGTCGTGTTCCAGATGCGTTACATTGCACGACGTATGGCAATTCGGCATAGTGATCTTCGTGTGTTTAACTGGTTGCCTGCCGTGGCAGAAAGCGGCCTACGACGATCCCAGATACGTCAGATATGCTTCGTGGCATAGCAGCACCTTGCCTATGATTAGGCAACCAAAGTTATTTAAGTTAGTGACGTCCAAAGCCCAGAGATTTTTTAAAAGATATTTAGATCCGAAAGAGGAGAGACGACCGAACGATTTGAGGGACGTTTATAGGTAGGTAAGTCGATAATTTTATTTGTACGCTTCTTAACGCAACGTGGGTATGTTTTTATCCTAATAGCCGTTAAGTGCGAAACGGCTATAAATTGTGTCCATTGTCTTTTTATCGAACCAGCAAAAGCGTTTCTGTTAAATATGATACATTGAAGGCAGATACACCAGTACAATTTAAGCTAATTTCAGTTGAACATTTCCATATGTCAAAATTAATGAAGTTCATGTGTCTAATGTCAGTCAATGGTCAAATGTAGTGAACCAAAAAGTACATAATAAGGGGTGACAATTTAAAACAAGAACTTGCGACTTCAACCGCAATAGAACACTTGATATTTTATGTCCAAAAATTCTTTTGATGAACGCCTCTTGAATATTGTATTCTTCAAATATGCGATTGCAAATCGATGTTTTCGCCCTATTACACCTACTCCTCCTGTATCAGAGCTATTCCCTTAGACAAGTAATTCCTTGGTTAAGGCTATTTCAATGACTCGAGAATTCACGCCCAGTTAGTGTTCGCTTGCGTCTAGGGAGACCGTTCACAATTTCATCATTCGAGCATTCATTCCAACACACCCGGTGTTGTGATGTAAATCTAGACCTAGCACGGCACCTAATGAGCCTTCAGTTTACCGATGTCTTTGCGGTGCAATGAATTGTGTGGAAATGCTCTGGTAGTTCAGTGGTTAGATGTTAGGCCTGTGATAAGGCGGCCCGACATTCAGTTCCTGTCGTGTCGGCTTAAAAAAAATTAAGGTTATGTTTGTAAAAAGTAATTTTTCTTCATTTTGGGCATGCCTTGGGTTAGTTTTGGTTAGTTCCTGTTCTTTGAGCCCCCGTAGCGAGCGAAAGGTCATGCGTCAGTGAAATAATACTTTGGGTACATTCGGTGCCGTGCTAGGCTCCAACCGGTGTGCAAGCCAGTGCTGTGATTGAATATCTTACTGCTGCTCCCCGATTGGATTTAAGTACAAATACTACCTGTAAACAATTGTTTGCCTGAATCGTTGTTGGAAAAGATGTAAGATGCGATTGTCGTATTGCATTTTTTTTTCTGATTTTGGGTATGCCGTGGTGGGTTATTTTTGGTTAGTTCCTACACGTTGAGCCCCCGAGCGGAGGGGCATTTAAAGATCCTTTACACAAATAGTGCACTATGTAAAAATCGACCTCTCCTATTGGTCGATCCATCTCATATTACGAGATGTCTGCGTGATGCAAACGGTTTCTGTCAAGAGCTCTGGTGGTGCAGAGGTTTATACAGCTGGGTCTCGCCTGGACGGCCGAGGTTCGAACCCCGATGCTGTTTTTTATTTTTTCTTAAAGATTATGTATCGAAACAGTTTTTTTTTCATTATTTTGGGTATGTCTTGGGTTAGTTTGGGTTAGCACCTGGTTAGTTTCCTTTTCTTGAGCCCCCGTAGCGAGCGAAGCGAGCGGAGGGCAATGCGGATCGACCAATAGGAAAGGCCGATTTTTATATAGTGCACTATTTGTGTAAAGGATCTTATAATGCAGCGGAGGGCCATGCGTGAAGTGAAATATTAGTCTAATGATTAAACATTTGGGTTGAGCCGTATTGTAGTGGATATACAACAGGTTGCATGTGTTTCCGCGAATATATTCCATATCCAACCTCAAAATACGCGGCAAACGCATGCGCAACACTGGGTTGGATTGAATGTTGGAATGAATGTTCGAATGATGGAATGTGGAACGGTCCCCTTAGACGCAAGTAACCAGAACCACCACCCTCTGTTATCTAGGTGCTGGTGATTAGCATTTAACCGGACTTCAACATTTGAACACGAATATACGAACTTTGAATGTAATGTTGCGCATGCGTATTTTATATTTTAGATTGAATAACCGACTGCTGCTCCCCGATTGGATTTAAGTACAAATACTACCTGTAAATAATTGTTTGTGTGAATCGTTGTTGGAAAAGACGTAAGATTGGATTATCGTACTGCATATTTAAAAAACAAAATTTACTTTAACTATGCCTTGGGTTAGTTTTGGTTAGTTCCTGTTCGTTGAGCTCTTGCAACCATATGCCGAACAATTTACCATTATGAATCTTTGTTTTTATCTCTCTTTGTTCAAAAACTCACAAAATAACTGCGAAATAGCACCGCCACAACAGTAGATGTGTTTGCCACATAAATAATGGCCGTCGCTCTGAAAAGGCTTCAATTTCAGTACATTGCCTTAATGTCATGCGCGGTATCCTTACTCTTACCTAATCTAAGGTTCGAACATTCATTCCAACCCGGTGTTGTGATTTAGACCTACACCTAGCACGGCACCTAATGAGCCTTCAGTGAAATATTAGTTTAATGATAAAAAATTTGGGTTAAGAGCCGTATTGTAGTGAATATACAGCAGCTTGCGTGTGTTTCCGCGAATATATTTTATATCTATCCTCAAAATACGCGGCAAATGCATGCCAACACCGGGTTGGAATGAATGTTGGAATGAATGTTCGAACGATGGAATGTTGAAAGGTCCACCTAGACGCAAGTAATCAGAACCACCACCCTCTGTTATCTAGGTGCTGGTGATTAGCATGTAGCCGGACTTCATCTTTCCAACATTTGAACATGAATATTCGAACTTTGAATGTAATGTTGCGCATGCGTATTTTATATTTTTCGATTGAATATCTTACTGCTGCTCCCCGATTGGATTTAAGTACAAATACTACCTGTAAATAATTGTTTGTGTGAATCGTTGTTGGAAAAGACGTAAGATTGGATTAAATACTGCATATTTAAAAAACAAAATTTAATTTAACTACGCCTTGGGTTAGTTTTGGTTAGTTGCTGTTCGTTGGGCCCCGTAGCGAGCGAAGCGAGCGAAGCGAGCGGAGGGCCATGCGTGAAGTGAAATTTTAGTTTAGTGATAAAAAAAAAATGGGTTAAAAGCCGTATTATAGTGGATATACAACAGATTGCATTTGTTTCCGCGAATATATTCCATATCTAACCACAAAATTACAGGACGCGACGAACTGATCATAAAAATATAAAATACGCATGCAACATTACGTTCGGTTTGAAGTTCGAATGTTCATGTTCGAATATTGGAATGTTGAGCAGTCCGGCTAGATGCAAGTGGTGCTGGTGCACTTCCGTTTAGTTCTTGGTAGAGGTAGCATCACGTAGTGTAGCGGCTCTTTGGTCGCCATTGGTACAAACCATTGGGGGACCTCGTGGCGAACGTTCAGCGATCTCTGTTTCTCCCCAAGGAAGAATCGGACGTCCTTGCCAGAAAAAAAATCCCCATTTACGCCGGTACTTAGGCTGGGAGAACCGGATATTCCCGTAGGGCCATTTTGTCTTTGCCGTTCATGTTCATCCGCCATATTGGCATGTGTTTTTTGTAAAATGTGAAAGGTCAGTGGGATATGACTTAGAGCCAGACCCACTCTAAGCCCCCCTACTAATGTGCTGGCAAATTGTCCTTGTCCAATAATCCATTTAAGACAAAATGCTGCTGGATGAAATAGCAGACATTTGTTTTGGACATATTCGCTTAAGTCCTCCCACCTGACGAGTCCTGAGCTCACAATGTTTACATACAAAAGTGTAGCGCGCCCACTAAATTTCGGTGCGAAGGCCGTGCATGCCCAATGGGGAAATAAGATGCATGCTTTGCATGGCCCTTCGCTCGCTTCGCTCGCGCGCAACCAACATGAACTAACGAAAACTAACCCAAGGTTTACCCAAAATTAAGAAAAAAAAGTAAATTAATAAAAAGCATACATAACCTTAAAAGAAGTAAACAAAACATCTGTCGCGACCGACCGGAATCGAACCCGCAGCGCAGAAATGACAAATATATCGTCTAACTACTACAGCAGCGAGGCGTTGAAGGAATTTCGCTAGATCGTAAAGACATGGATAATTCCGATACATCTGGCCATTACTTACGCACGGCTTTCGCATTGAAAATTTAGTTGAAGCGCTAGACGCTTGTTGTTTACTTTTGTTTTTTGTCACTTCAGGCATGGCCCTCGTCTCGCTAAGGGCCCGAAAATGAAGAAAAAAAACTTTTACAAAAATAACCGTTAAGAAAGCATGTCTTGTAACTGGAATCGAACCCGGATCACCGTGGCAGAAACGCACCATCTAACCAATGGATTATAAAAACATTTATTTGTCAGATATGTTTATAATGCCCAGGACTCGTCAGGCGGGAGTATTCGGGCGGATATTTAAAAAAGGTTTGCGGGTCAACTAACTTGGAGCTAGATCTAGCGCGGCACATAATCAGCCGATTGTATTATTTCACTTCACGCATGACAGGAACAGGAACTAACCAAAACTAACCCAAGGCTAACCCAAAATGAAGAAAAATACTTTTTACATAGTCTTAAAAAATAAAACCGACAGGAATTGAACCCTGGGCCGCCGTATCAGAGGTCCAGCATCTAACCACTCAACCACCACAGCACCACCAAACAATGCATTGCACCGCAAAGACATCGGTAAACTGAAGGCTGATTAGAAGTCTTGCTAGGTCTAGCTCTAAATGGTCAACTAACACCTAACACTCTTTGACCTAACACCACATCTTTAGAGGCCGATTTACACGGTTCCAGTGGTTGTAGGAAAGCTTAGAGTATAAAAAACGCATTCTTTAATCTAAGTTTGGAAGTACCATCGCCTTAGGTAAACAATGAAAGTACTAAAGCCATTGTTAATATAAAAACAATTCTAAAGCCAATAACTAAAATATGTTTGTTGTCGTTCAGATGAATGTCTACACGCACTTTAGTATGTTTTAGTTAATAGTTCAGTAATGTAGTTGAAATATCAGCAGGCACAGTTGTGCAATTATGCAATGTATGCATTTTGAGTAAGGTGACCAGACGTCCCGCATTTTGCGGGATCGTCCTTTCTTTTTGGAAGCTGTCCAGCATTTCATGTGTCCCGCATGATGTCCCGCATTTTAAATTTGAGGATCAAATTTACCTTTTTGTCCTTTTTTGTCGATATCGATTATTTTGCCGTATATATCGATACGAAGATCCCATTTTGACAGCCTTGACAGAAGCCGGAACTTTAGTTACTCCCAATTTTAAGGCCTGGCCTAACCTAACCTAAGAAAAAGTAGAGTTTTATCGACTGCAAATTCGATATTCGACACCGTTTTCGACGATCGTGATTTTCGGGAATCACTGAGTCGTTGGCGTCTCTGGCCACCGTTAACTCACATCCATCTACACCAAATTTTCAGTAGCGTCTTCCGACAGCGGTCTGTTTTGAACTTTTCTGTTCGGTTTCACGAGGCAATCCGACGCTGGCGGAATAGGCAGAATTACCCAGGTCTTCGTGGTACACTGAATTGCTTCCAATGGTCTGGTAGCTCAGTGGTTAGATAGTGTGTTTGTGATGCGAAGGTTGCTGATTCGAACCCCGTCACTGCCGAGCTATGTTTTTAATTATTTTTAAGGTTAAGTTTGTAAAATGTTTTTTTTTCCTTGATTTTGGGTTAGATTGGGATAGTTTTGGTTAGTTTTGTTTAGTTGCGCCCCGGAGCGAGCGTAGCGAGCAGAGGGCCATGCGAAGTAACTTAATTATTGCCGACAGCAGTCCAGTGTTATCTTCTAATATTTCACTTCACGGATGGCCCTCCGCTCGCTCCGGGAACGCAACCAAACAAAACTAATCCAAGGCAATGCCCAAAACCAAGAAAAAACAACTTTGAAAAAAATATGAATTAGCACGTGCACATATTCGTAAGGGCTCAAAATTGATAAGCGTCTGGGTGCACCGAAATGGATTTCATGATTCATTGACATATTGCCACACTTCACGCATGGGCATGCGTATTGCCTGGTGGTCTACAAGGTTAATACAAGAGACTGGTTAGATGGCTGTGCTTGTGAACCTTGTGATACGACGGCGCGGGTTCGATTCCTGTCAGTGCCGAAAGATGTTTTTATTTTATTTAAGGTTATGTTTGTTCCTTTTTTAAATTTTTTATTTTCGGTATGCCTCGGGTTAGTTTTGTTTGGTTGCGCCC
This sequence comes from Pissodes strobi, assembly GCA_016904865.1. Classification (NCBI taxonomy): domain Eukaryota; kingdom Metazoa; phylum Arthropoda; class Insecta; order Coleoptera; family Curculionidae; genus Pissodes; species Pissodes strobi. The sequence goes on along the minus strand of MU182558.1, from coordinate 169,879 downwards.
CGGAGCGAGCAGAGCGAGCGGAGGGCCATGCGTGAAGTGAAATAATAATCAACGTTTCATAGGAATCATATGATATAAATGCGTGAAGTGTCAACGAATAATGAAATCATGAAATCCATTCCGGTGTACTCAGACTCTTGTCAAAATTGGGGTAGTTAGACGGCCATGTCATTTGAGTGTTGAGTGTTGTTTAGTAGTCGACATCGATTGCGGTTTTGGCTTGCGTTTTGTCAAACGTTACCTACTCGAAGGAAAATTAGAATAGTAGAAGGAACCGCCGTTTATCTTAACCATTCTTGGCTATTAAAAACTGGAAGTTTTAGTGTTGTTACTTCTAATTTTTTTAAACTTTTTTAGAGTATGTGCTACAATAATCGATGCTTTTGTGTGTCGATGCTAGTAGGTATCGATACCAGCTTTATTGGCATCGGGTATCGATACTTTTCTCGCTTTTCCAAGCTGCTTTATATGTGGTTTTGGAAGTTAGTTAATAGTTCGAAAGTATAGGAGAGGATAGTTCCCAAGATGCATTCCGTTTACTATTGGTCGAAACAAGTATGCGGGACTTAGAGCCTTTGTTTATTATCTTAGATTATCTAATATTTAACTTCACCCAAGGCCCTCCGTTCGCTTCGCTCGCTATGGGGCCGCAACCAACAAAAACTAACCCAAGATATGCCCAAAATGAAGAAAGAAAAAATTTTTAAACATAACCTCAAAAAAAAGAACATGTTTTGCCACTGCCGGCGATTGAACCCGGAATGCCGTATCAGATATAGCATCCAACCACAAACAATTCTCTTATTAGACATTTTAAAATAGTAAACAAACGCCCAATTGTTTCCACCAATAGTAAACGGAATGCATCTCGGAAACTAGCCGCTAATTAAAGTATACGCATTGTTGTCAGCTTTACTACACGTAATAAACTTTGCAGGGAAATATCTAGAAATTAAATATGGTCTGTAATACCTGTTTATCTGGTTTGTTTTTAAATAAAGACGCTATATATGTTGTAGGTACCTTGACGACAGATGGATGTCAAAAGGTATGGAAAAAGCTAACGAGACATTAGTAGAGGAGGAGGGACTATGTCCTTCGATGTACAGTTTTCACAGTTCCCCGGAAGAGAAAAACAAACTGTTGTATTCGTTAACTCAGTACGGCTTGGAAACGACAGTAGATAGGAGTGCCAAGAAAGATAGAATACGGAGGTGGATAGAAAATAGCGTAATATTAGAAGAAGACAATAATAACATAGAAGAGGGAGAAAGTGAAGTGGTGTTGGACATAAGTGATAAAAAAATGCTCTTATCGAGAACTAGAATGACAAAAAAATTAAGTACCGAAACGCACAGAAGTCGAAAGCATCATTCGGGCTATTCGAGACTGACAAACGAAAGGGAAAATAAACCTCTTGTAGATCCCCGAATTCCTCTGGAGAACCAAAAGCATCAATTTGCCACCCGGACTATCGCCAGATCGACCATAAGTCACAACAATGTCGCTGACAAAATCATTTCACAAAATTCTGAACGTTCCTATTTACCGATTAAAGATGACGCAGTAAATTTAAATGGAAACCTGCATTCACACAATAATCAAACTACACCGGTGAAAAGTCACGATAAAAACTCCCGTAAAATTCCAACGAATATTTTGAGTGCTTTACCCTTTAAAAATGTCACTATTAATTCAAATTCGCCGACGACTTCTTCAGACAGCGCTATCAGCAGCGATAGCTCAACAGTAAAATCCAAACCTAATAAATCTCTAGTTCAAGAAAGGAAAATATCGGAAGTTTCAGATAGTATTCAGAACAGGCTAAAGTTTATGTAATTGTATACAATAATAAATTATTTCTAACAAATTGCTTTTTTTATTTTGACATTTAAAACACTTTCAGATTAGCTCAGACTAAACCTAAAGAAAACTTAGTAAATTGACAAATATGTGAAAGTACTAGAAAAGTGGCATTAAAAGAACAGACGCGAAATTCAGCCCATGGCAGCGTTGTCAAATTGCTTATTGGCTCGAGGCGGGTTGCGTATCACAAAGGTGTAAAAAGGCAACTGACCTTGGCCGCTAGACCAAACACGTTGCCAAATGTACTCGCAATAATTTTTGCGCGGGAGAACATTCTTAAGAATCCCAAGTCAATATACACACTCATATTTTTATATACTTATTCAATGAAATCATTCTCAACTTGATGGTTACCTATAGAAAGAATTAGAAAAATCAGATGCCATATAAACTAAATATCAAAAACCAATATCATCAAAACTTTATATAAAGAATATCGCCCTCAAAGTTAACCTAAATCAAAATAACGCGAAATGAACAAAAACACAAACTATTTTTCTAACTTTTAAATTATTTTAAAATTGTGACTAGGAAACAGGCCAATTGAACTGTAAAATTTGGTGGATTTGGCCAGGAAAGCCAACTAGCACTTATCGTTGCCCGTACCACATCAGAAGGTTTCAGAGTTGCGCGCGCATCACATTGTTGGCAAAAATTTCTAATATTACACTTCACGCAGGGCCCTCTGCTCGCTTCGCGCGCTACAGGGGGGCAACTAACAGAAATTAACCCAAGGCATGCCCAAAATAAAGAAAAAACTTTTTTCATATTAAAAAAAAACTGACAGCAATCCGCTCGACCCTGAATATATGAAAAGCGTCTGGAGACCCGATGTAATTTTCGATACCGCATACTCCAACGCCATCTAGTATAGGTGGCGTTGACTCGAGCGATTGCATTCGATGTCTTCGCGATGCAATCAATTTGCAGCAAGGGCTCTCGTCGTCGAGAGGTCTAGATGGTTAGGTCTCGAATCGGCGGTGGCTTTCGGCGGCCCGGGTTCAAACCCCGTTGCTTTTTTTTCTTTTTGTTAAAATTAAGTTTCTAAACAGTTTTTTCCTTGATTTTGGGTATGTCTTGGGTTAGCACCTGGTTAGTTTCCTTTTCTTGAGACCCGTAGCGAGCGCAGCGAGAAGTGAAATATTACTTATTGTAATACGTGCCCGTACTTTGGATGCACTTTTTACGAAATATTTTGCTTTATCTAACTAAAAACCAGGATATATTTAACAAAAGCCGAATTATAGTGGATATACAGCAGCTTGCATGTGTTTCCGTGAATACATTCACAAAGAATCTCCCTTCTTTCAACGCATAACTAACCTAACCTAACTATGGTACCGAAAATTTACTCGGGTCGCTAGACGCTTGTAAAGATATGGTGTTTTTCAATAATATAATGTGCGCACAACTCTGAAGCCCTCTGATGTGGTACGAGAAACGTCTACTCCAACTAGCATTTAAAAGGAATAGCCAACTGCAGCCCAAATGTCAACAATGTTCAATCCTCTCACATGCGAAGTACGATGTATCAGAATTACGCATGTCTTTACGGTCCAATGAATTGCTGCACCTGTTCTTTTATTGCATTGGTGAGATCCTCCGCTTGTAATACGGCGGCCCGTATTACAGTTTCAAGATATATTTTTTGAAAGTTTATGTGTAAAAAGTTTTTTTCTTCATTTTGAGCATGGCTTTGGTTGGTTTTGGTTAGTTTTTCTTGGTTGCGCCCCCGTAGCGAACGACGCGAGCGGAGAGCCATAGCGAAGTGAGAAATTGAAAAAGCAATTTGGCAACTTTGTTGACATTTGGGATGTAGTTAGTCGTTCCTTATTTAAATGGTTATGTTGCCAGCGGGAAGAATGTTCTTTTTAGGAGAGGCTAAATATAGCGCAAATGTTAATCTTAACCTCACTGCACAATACAAGATGTTGCCCTTACGGCATTAGAGAGCTTCAGAGTTGCGCGCGCACCACATTGTTGACAAAAATGTCTAATATTACACTTCACGCATGGCACTATGCTCGCTACGGGGGCGAAACCAGCAGAAACTAACCCAAGGCATACCCAAAAAACGGTTTACACTTAATTTTAAAAAATTAAAAAACTTGTATTGCCACTGGAATCGAACCCGAACCGCCATATTGCAGACTCAGCATCCAACCACTGAGCTACGGACTAGTTGACAGCATTCAATATACCTTAAAGATATGGTGTTTGTCAACAATGTAATGGTAAAAATAGTTGTACGCATGGCCCTCCGCTCGCTTCGCTCGCTCTGGGGGCGCAACCAAACATAACTAACAAAAACTAACGCAAGGCATACCCTAAATCTAGGAAAAACATTTGCAGTTTTACCATTTGCGATATATTTAGCCGCCGGAATTTTTAACCTAAAAGAGAAAACCGAGATTTATTCGGCAAAGGCAATCAATCAATCATCATCTATTCGGTCAATTTCTTAATGACATGTTTGCCTACATCTACATTACACTATTCTACTAAGATATTGCACAGGTCGACTCTATATACCCCTCGTGGAGTGTTTCTGGAAGCCTCCCAGTGCAAGCTTATAGGCAGTTGGTCGCCTAGAACTGTGTTTTCGCGCATAGTAAGTGATTCTTCCTGTTTATATCTCATTTTCCTTAGGTTCTGAGAACCTATCAAAAGTGTTGCAGTATTAATTACCAACGGATGTGAATAGAGCTAGAGGTGTCTTGCCTTCAGGGTATGGGGGTAGTGAAGGGGGTTCAATATAGAGAAAAACTATTGAGATTCAATGAGAAAAACAGACCGAAAAACTCCATACCACGGTTCTTTGGTCTATTTAGACGGACATACACGACACATAAACATAACACAAACACAAGATAAAGAAAAAGTAGAGGATTGTGACCATATGATTAAACAAAACATAATCATTGTCACAATCTTAGTGCGGTGGGAATTGCAACTATAGATCAGGATATAATTGGTTACGTAATGCCGCGCTTCGCTTGCCGGAGCAAGGAGCGTGGCGTCGGTTCAAGGTCAGTGTCCGTACTAGTCTCCAGTCTCCACTTCTCCATATACCAAAGTAGTGGTATGTACTGGTCTGGAGAAGTGTGTGTGTCATATTTATATGTGCGGCGACTCCCTTGGCAAGTCGCGCCCACCCCATTCTGCGGAGGAGGAGGGGCCTACCTTGGAACCAGTCGGTTTGGTTTTTTTGGGGTGTCGTTTTCCTGTGCTCCTGATATCTTATATTTTCAGAGAGACATCAGAAGCTGCAGGGGATATAGATTAGAAGGGAGCTTTAGGTATGAGGAATTGGAATATAGGTCAATTTTCACGGTGGCCGTGGTTCTAGGTAATATATGGTAGTTTTATTATGTATGGGCCCGTGCTTGATTTTAATCGCCGGATTGTACCTCAAGTTTGCGAAGCTCGCGGTTTTCGGCGACCCGGCTATTCCAAAGTCGTAGAATTTGCACGCTAATCTGTCTACCAATTCATTTACATACTCGATATGAGCCCAAGCGTGCAAATATCGTACTCTGGTCCAGGGGGGTGCCGAAAAAGTCGCTCTTAGATGTCGATTTTGAATGACCTGCAATTTTATGAGGTGACAATCCGCGACCGACCACCAAACCGGTGCGCCATACAATAAGAAGGGCCTAGTTAGGGACCTATATAGGGTGAGTTTGTTCGTCGGGCTAAGGAATGAACCACTCTTGATAAGCATACTTAGTTTTCGCCAAATTAAGAGATTTTTATCTTTAATATGAGTGATGTGCTTGCTACAGTTTAGCTTTTTATCACGAATGATTCCTAGGTATTTGATGTTGTCTTTCGGGATTATAGGGGTGTCATGAATGAGTATGGGGGTTGTTTCATTGTTTAGAAATTTTCTAGAAAATATGACTAGCTCAGTTTTTGCTGGGGTTAACCGTATCTTCCAGGTGTCATAAAATGTAGTTACCTGCGCCATGTGGGCAGTAAGTCTGTCTGTAGCGTCTTGTGCATTGAAGGCATGGGAATAGATGGCCGTATCGTCGACATAAAAGGCCTTGGACGTTTGCGGATGGGAGGAAAGTCAGCTATGTAATACCTGAATAGTTGCTGCGATAGTACCGTTCCCTGAGGGCCTCCGGCCCTAATCAGTCTCGAAGTCGAGATCGATTTCTTGACGCGTACTGAGAAGTTTCGCCCGGCCAAGTGTGACGCGGCAAGGGCTGCTATGTGTAGTGGAAAGTTAAACTTTATGAGTTTGTGCAGCAGGTCGTTATGCCACACTCGGTCGAACGCCCTCTCGATGTCCAGTAACAATAAAGCTGTGCAATGCCTATAATTGAATGCTCCATAAATATCCTGTACGATCCTCGCAGCCGACATATTAGTGCTATGCCGACTACAAAACCAAACTGCTCATCAGGCAATACATGGAGGCCCTCGGCTACTTTATTGAATCTAGGCAACAAGAGCTTCTCAGTAAGTTTGCAGTGCTCATTGTGTTGAGGAGTGAAATAGGTCTGTAAGAACTAGTTACTTTGGGATCTTTTCCGGGCTTAGGGAACAATACTACGGTCGCGACCTTTCAAGAACTAGGAAAGTGTTGCAAGCGAAGTATGACGTTAGCTAATTGCATATAATGCATAAGGGTCTTTTTAGGGAGGTTTTTGAGGATGAGATAGGGGATAGTACCTGGTCCCGAAGCCTTATTTCTTGGCAGGCGACCGAGGGCACTTCGTATCTCGCTCGATGTGACAAGCAGTTTATCCAGCACAGGAGCCGGAATTGGATACGATCTGTGTAAAAAAAGCGTGATTTGCCTCGTGATTTGCGCGTTCAATGGCATGGTGTCTGGTATTTCCCCGTGAATGCCCTCGAGAAAGTCCGCGAATGCTTCAGCCTTCCCACGGTCATTAAGAACTTCCTCGCCATTATGATAAATGGGGGGAATATCGGTTGAGTTGCCGCGAATCCGGCTCGCGAGCTTCCATAGAGAGCTGTCTGCCGTGCCCAGCTCATTCACAAATTTCATCCAAACCGCCTCTCTGTGTTTACGAATATTCTGCTTCATTTGTTCTGTTAGAGCGTTAGCTCTGAGCTTATCAATAGCGAAGTGCGTTCGCTGCCACCTGCGTCGAATTCGAGCATCTAACCACTCAACCACCAGAGCACTTCTAACCATTCATTGCATCACAAAGACATCGGTAAACTGAAGGCTGATTAGGAGTCATGCTAGGTCTAGTTCTAAATTATGAGATTTTCATGTTCATGATATCGATATAGAACATACATATGTTTATACATCAGTGTCTCGAGTACTAGCAGACTCGCTCAATTTTTATTTTTACTTCATTTTTGGAATGCCTTGGGTTAGTTTTTGTTGGTTGCGCCTTCGTGGCGAGCGAAGCGAGGGGGCCATGCAGGAAGTGAAGTAATAGTTAACATTTCATAGGAATCATATGATGCGCATGCGCGAATTTTCGCAATCGGTGCACCTAGACTCTTGTGTAGTTTTACAACATAAGTGTATGTAGTAGTTCAAGTTGACTCTTGTTTTGTTCGTGTAACATACAAGAACTAGCTGGTATCACTAGGACTTGGTACTGCGGTTTTCTTCTCGCTACGATCGGTCGATCACTTTTCATCGTTCTTGGTCTGCTTTTTGCACATAGTGTAACTAGTAAAGGCCGCATAAGGTTTAATTCCTGCAATTTTTCAGTCTCCGGGGACGGAACCCCGGCTCTTGTCAGAGTTATGGACATCACGGAGGACGAGGACACAATGTCCAACGTCTCAATGGAGTCGAACACTGACTACACGTACTCCGACCCATCCATCAGGAAAATTGCAAACAAATGCAAAAGTTATGCTGAAATGTGTGTCCAATGTAGGATGGATTACGAGAAACTTAAAAAAGTAAGCGAACTATCTCAAAATGACCTTTATAAGTTAATAACTAAAATTAGGCAACATATGCGGGATACCCACCCCATGGGTATCAAACATAGGGTTTCGTCTAGGATCGATACTGGTAAAAAAAAGGCTAGTCCTACTAACCTCACCGGCGCCGAAGCAGCAAAGAAGCTGAAGGTCACCCAAGGTGAAAAACCGATATCGCAAAAAACACCTACTTCTTTCGACTCAAAGCCCATAGCAACCGAGGCTACGAGCGATTCCCGGATTATGGGGCCGCCACCGACACCTATTTCTGCGACCCTGATACCAGAGAGCGACAAAGAGCCGTTCAGGACGCCCTTCAAGCAGCTGATTTTTAAAAAGAACTTCAGAACCGTCACATTGGACATGGGCCAACCACCCCTAATCACTGCCAACCAATACGCACCCCTCCAGGATATCAACACGGAAGATGAGGACACCGTAAGCGTCGCCTCTACGTCCGCTTCGACCGGTGCCAGACGCAAAACCGATCCAAAACTAAAGAAAGGGCCGCCAGCAAAGCCTAAAATCGTACCGCCACCACCGGTGGTCATAAAAGGCAGACCGGCAGACCATCGGCAGCTGAGAGACGACCTGAAGGCTATGCATATCAAACAATATCAATTAAAATACACGAAGAATTCCGTGATAGTGTATTGCAACACACACAACGACTTTCACACGCTTAAGCGTACGCTGGACTCTGAAAAAACAGAGTATCACTCGTATGCAGAGACGCAGGAGAAGACCAGGGCCTTCGTCCTGCGAGGCCTAGACGGTGATATCTCCCCCCAAGACATCATACTAGCCCTCAGTGACGAGTACAATGTAACACCTAAAAAACGTATTTGAGATGCGTAAGACGCGCATACCGATGTACCTAGTAGTACTCGGCACAAACTACAATATCAAACGCCTTAATAATGAAATAAAAACGATCATGTGTGTACGCGTAAGCTGGGAGTTACGTCGATCAAACAAACCGCTTCTACAATGTAAGCGATGCCAGCAATTCGGACATGCGAGGACCTATTGTAACCGGAGGGTGGCGTGCAGCAAATGTGCTGGCGCTCATGAAATCATAGAATGTAACGCCGACTTTCAAAAGTGCGTAAACTGCAGCGGCCCCCACCGGTCCATCGATGAAACGTGTCCGCTATTTCTGTACAAAATTAACCTAATACAAGCAAATACAACCAACAACAAGCCAAAACAAACATATCGCCCGGCGCCGCCCCCGGCTAAACCGGCCTGGAGAGGCCCCAACCCCCTTGTAGCAGACGGCCAAGCGGGCCAAGGCCTAAACAATGGCCAGCGGCACGAAGAGTACCAGCAAGCCTTCCCCCCGATACGTGGCAGCCGAAGACAGCAACAACAACCGCCTAATGTTAATCCTAATAACGCACATCAGCATAAGGTTAGTGGTTCTGTTCGTGCTAATATAAATAATGTAAATAGTAATTCTAATCTAAACATAGCAGACACAATGTCTAACCTTAATAATGTTGTTTCTAAGATCAACAGTTTAATTAATCTTGACCAACTCTATTTGGCGTTGGATTGTTATTGCAATATGATTGAAGCATGCAGGGGCGACAAGGCTGAAATGATACAGGCCTCCCTTCGCTTCTTTTCCGTTGACTATGCTAAGTTCAACATATAAATGCTTCAAATCGTATCTTGGAATTGCAATGGTATCAGAAACAAGTTGGGCGAGTTTCGTAATTTTTTGCATGTATCCAATTTTCAGATTATTTTTCTCGTCGAAACGAACCTGTCGCCGAACTTTACTCTAAGAGTAAGCGACTACAGAATCGAGAGATATGATAGGCCAGATCGACGCGGGGGAGGCGTGGCCTGTCTCATACATAGGTCGCTCCGCTACCGGCGCATATATAACGCACGTTCTGCCATAGAGCATGTCAGTATTAAACTGGAGAGCGGCCTGTGTGTGTGTGGCGGTTATGCACCCCCGGGTCTCCGCCTCTTAGAAGCCGATCTCTTGGCACTTCTTCCGCCAAATCGAGTATCCCTGCTGATAGGGGACTTGAACGCCACGCACGCCGACTGGGGCGGCGTAACTAACAGCAGGGGTAGATTGTTTAAGGGAATAATCGAGAATAACCTGGAAATATCCTATCACAGAACACCTAATCCCACTTATCTTCGTGGAGCCTCCTTCCTGGACATTGCCATCACTCGAGGAGCGATCAGGACTTCTCAGCTGCAAGAGCTTAATGCCCTAAACTCGGATCATCTCCCAGTCAAGATTTGCTTATACTGCAGGGTCCCCTTGTCTAATGACACCGTCATATCGTATAAGAATATTGACTGGAGGATGTTCCGAACGCAGTTGAACGAGTTGACTGTGATCCCCGAGCAGTTGACAACCGTCCAGGAGCTAGAAAGCGAGGTGGAAACTCTTACGTCAAACATCCAGCGCATCCGTGATGCTCTATGCACTAGGGTTACTATGCGCCCTAGCACCGAATCCCTCCCGGATCACATCCTTAATCTCATAGCTTTTAGAAACCGATTTCGACGGCGATGGCAGAGAAATCGGACACAAATGGGATCCGCTCGCATCAGTGCACTGTCCGAGGAAATACGGGTAAAAATCCGGGAATACAGAAATCAAACGTGGCTTGCGTATATCAATACGATAAGCAGGGATGACGGTTCCCTATGGAAGCTGGCTAGGCGAGTCCGCGGAGGTACGACGCAAATGCCGGTAATAAGGCACCAAGGCCGTGATTACGGCGACGACGCTGAAAAAGCGGAGGCCTTTGCGGACTACCTGGGCAGCGTCTATAGCGCGACGCCTGACACCCTGCCTGACCATGACCTTATTACTCGAACTGTAAACACATTTAAACAGTGTAAATATCCTATTCCCCCGACAGTGCTTGAAAAGCTGAGAATCACTCCGGCGGACATCCGCAAAGCTCTCAGCCGTCTCCCGAGAAATAAAGCTCCCGGCCCGGATGGTATTCCGAACTCAGTCCTGAAAAACTTACCCCAGAAAACCATAGTCCAGTACATGCATATAATTAACGCGGTTATCCGGCTGCAACATTTCCCTGCGTCCTGGAAAATAGCGTGCATAATACACTTTCCAAAACCAGGGAAAGACCCAACTCAGCCTGCATCATACCGGCCTATATCGCTACTGAACACCCTCGGGAAGGTGGCTGAAAGGCTAATCTTGCCGAGGGTTATTAGGGAAGTCGATAAGCTGCAAATCCTCCCCCAGGAGCAATTCGGTTTTCGCGGTCGGCATGGCACCGTCATGCTGGCCGCGAAGATCGCGACCGATATCTATAAAGGCTTCACCAATAAACAGACAACTACCCTTATGTTGCTGGACATAGAGAAGGCGTTCGACAGGGTGTGGCACGATGGGTTGCTGTACAAGCTGTTGGCAATCCACAGCATGCCACTACACTTGACAGCACTCATCGCGTCATACCTTGCCGGGCGCGTCTTCTCTACCAAAATTGGTACGAGGATCTCTGCCAGCAAGAACCTGCTGGCGGGAGTGCCCCAGGGAACCGTATTATCGCCGCTATTATTCAATCTTTATATAGCAGATATCCCGTCAAATCCTAACACCCATAAAGCCCTATTCGCTGACGACACAGCGATTTACTCCCTTAATCCTCAAGCGGAGGTGGCGAAGAACAACTTACAGGAGCATATGCACGTTCTTATGCCCTACTATAACAAATGGAAAATCTCTCTAAATCATTCTAAAACTGAGCTTATAGTTATTACTAGAAAACGTAAAGACATTAATATCACTCCGTTAATGCTTAACAATACCCCAATAGTCCCGAAACCGAAGGTCAAATATCTAGGCATTATCCTAGACAATAAGCTAAATTTTTCCCAACACATACGCGCGGTAATTAGCAAAAACGCAATGATAAAAAAAGGGCTGAACACCTTAGTCACTGCCAGGGCGTTCTTAAGTCCTGGGAATAAACTAACATTGTACAGAGCTATTATCCGGCCAGCCCTCCTGTATGGCGCCCCAGTCTGGTGCTCTGTCGCCAAGACGCATAAAAGAAAATTACAAGTGATACAAAATCATTATCTAAGGGCCGCATTTTCACTAACACTCCGGGATCGTGTGCGGATCGACGATCTGCATGCGTGGGCAAAGATGGAATACATCGAAGAGTACATCGATGCCCTCGCATGTGGATTCTTCGAGAGGCAGATAATGGGCTCTCCGCTAACGGCTAATATAGCCGACATACGATACGACCCAGAAAATCCCATCCAACATGGTACAATATATCGAGAAATATCACTTTATTACCGACAGCTTATGCCACCTTAGACTGAGTCCCTTCAGGAGTCTATTTAAGGAATGCCACTTGCACAATTAGCCCTTAAACCACCCTTTTAACGCATGTTTATTTATGCAAAGCAGCTCCAAGTATCAGGAGCACAGAAACTTATCACCTCCTGTAAAGAATGCGCGAGATCTATTCTCGACAGGCCAATCCACGGCGTTCGGACGCGTGGGCGGGGCCTGCTAAAGGAGCTGGTCGGCATATAAATATGCTCTAGACAACGTTACAACCATAGATAAAAGAATATATATTTTAAAAAAAGTTACAACGCATCACAGTACACGAAAAAATTTAATAGTCTCTGCAACGCATATGATTCTAACCCACCGAAGCATCCGTTTATCCGCAGCCGGTACCGCGGTACTCGCTTATACTACCTGATACCATTATTTTATACTTGAATTGACTTAACATAGTTAAGCCCCCACCCTCTTTGTACATAGTTTTAATTGTTCTGTCAATATTCATGTTGTATATATGTAAATAAATTGTAGCTTTATGACCTCCTGTTCTAAAGAACAGCTGTAGTAGGGTTTTTCATGTAGTTTTCCCTACGCAATAACCTATTATGTATAAATTCTGCAGCATTTTCGTCAAAATTGTAGGCTTTGTGCCAATATAGCATTATGAATACTTTGAAGGGGCAACCCATGGAAAGTTAGCACATCACGAACAGTTCCACATTCCTAGCTATTAAGTAGGTTAAACAACGACCCCCTATGGGTGATTCCAACTGCTGGCCACTGGCAATGCATGAACATTGCCCGGCTTAACAGCAGTATGAAGCTCTGTACCATGCCTAATGTTAGCAATGTAGTTAAGTTACCACTGTAATCAATCAAATAAATATATGTTATGTTATGTAGTTCAAGTTTGTTGTTCTAGCCCAATTTAACCTCAAAATTCAAACTTTAGAATCTTTTTTCTGCTTAGTAATTGTTAGAGATAGTTTTAGATTTTCACTTATTTCGCCCTGTATAAATATTCTTATACATTTTAAAGGCGCACTAGTAATTGGAAGGGCGAAAGCAAAAGTCTGCAATAGAAACGTCATCGGCTCGTACCCTTATATTTTTTATGGCCGAAGGCAACTGGGGTACCTGCATCTTATATTTGGTTACAAGTGTGCTTTTACCATTTATTTTCATGCCTAGTTTTAGGACCAAAATTGACTAGCAGTATCGTCAAGTAATTCGAAAAGAGCAGAGACACTTGATCGCGTCTAGATTGTAAACTCTAACGGAATTTATTTTGGTCTCTGGTCTTTATAAGCTTTACATTACATTAAATTCGGGCATGCAATAATTATTTTATTAATTCAGTTTTAAGTATACGATTAGTTTGTTTTGTCGGAATTGTTTATTTTTCAAACCGTCTCTAAAGGTATCAATAAAGCTGTATTTTTTGAACTAGGAAATACGGCTTTTATTTCGAACCGTCGTTAGTAATCTAAAACGGGTAGTTTCAGATAAACGCGACCTAACAGTAATCATTTAGGTAAAATGTTAATGGTCAAACCAGATTCATAATTATTATTTATACAAGAATTTTGCCATAATTGCCATGTAAGTAGAAAAATACTATTTGAGTATTGGCAACACTGCACACTCCTCAAACCTCAATGTCTTCTTTTTCTAAGCTGCTATATCCACGGATTAGATTTAGGAGACACGTCCCATTTCTAAACTCTAACCTCACTATTTTAACCAAAACCTAGTTCTTGTGTGTTGCAAATGCAAAATTATTAAATATTGCTATTTACAATGACAATTTTTAGTACGAATCAAATAAAATTCGACAAGGATTACCTGAACGAACTGACGAGCCAGCCAAATAGTGGTGCCTTTAAGCAGCAATGCAAATATCACCTTGCTTTGCACCCTGCACAGCTTAACGAGTTTGGGCAGTCCATCAGGGATGAATTAGATAAAAAAAGAGCCAGATATGACGAATCGTAAGTTATGCCTCGTTATTTCCTACCATACTCAGTATGCAGATAGTTTTTAGATGGTGGCAAGAGCTCTGCCATAAGTAGGCTTGGGCCTAGGTTTTCTTGCTTGTTATGTTTGCTATCAGGGCCGTTCCTAGAGTTGTCAGCCCCTGTGTGCAATATTGCATTCAAGCTAGTTATAATGACATACTTTGTGCTAACATCAAATTGAGTTGCATAAGTAATTCTTTGGTCAATTATAAATACATATTTCAGTTACAACATACTTTTTAGTTTTCAAGGAATCATGCTTGGTTATGACAAGATCAAACTTCAGTCCGAGTTAGGAGTTATCGGCTCAGACAATTGCTACATACACATTGATATTCAAGCATTATTTTTTGTGTTTCGACCTGAAATAGGCATGGTACTAAAAGGTGGGTAATATTATGACATCCATTAGGATGGATTAGAATATGTTTAATTAAAAACTCTGCTTTAGGTACAGTAACTAGGACAACAAAAGATCATGTTGGTTGTTTGGTATACAACACTTTCAACATTTCTATACCAAAGCCTTATAATGCCAATGATGATGATGATGATAACAATGAGACCTGGTTAGGGGAACAGGTGACGGCAAATAGTGAGGTGGAATTTACAATAACTTATGTTGACCTTACTGCTCATCTGCCCCATATACGTGGAGAATTACGGTAATTATAATAATAATAATAATAATATAATATAATATCGTTTATTGATATCACCTGGCTAATGCAAGTGTTTGCACATAGAATAATTTTTTTATCTACATTTAGTTAAGTGCTATAATTAGTTAAAATATATTTCCTTAACAGTTTCTTAAATCTAATGCAGATTTCACATCTATAGGGAGATAATTAAAGTCTACTAAGCCTTGATGAAACAAACGATTTTTAATAAATGAAAAATTGACAGTTCATACATAAAACTCTAATCTATGTCTGGTATTATGATTGTGAATATCTCCAACAATCTGCAAGTTTTCCAGTATATGTTTAGGGTACAGTCTATTCTTTATTTTATAAATAACAATCATAGTGTTTAAAACTATATTTTATCTTACAGTCAATAGATTTGTGGTTTTTAGCATATGAGATATTTGAAGATATTGAAGAATATCTATATCTCCTTTTTTGAACACATACATAATCCTTGTACAATAATTAAAGTGTGGAAGAATAATGGTTTTATATATTAGTAGATTGGTCCAGGTGCTTAAGTTTTTCTATTCTACACAATAAATTTCTTTTTAGTTACTTTTTCTGTTATGTAGGTATGTCATGACTATCAGCAGTAAGATTTCATCTACGTTTAACCCTAAGTATTTACATTGTTTCCTTACAGTGTTAATAATATCATTTATATACAACACAAATAAGTCCGGGCCTAGGACAGTCCCTTGTGGAACACCAAGTGGATTGACCTTAACCGAAGATAAATTGTCATTATACCTTGTGTGCTAGGACCTTGATTCCAAATATTCGGAAAACCATTTCCATCAAAACCATATTTTCAAGTTAAGCACTAGCAAATTATGATTAATGGTTTCAAAGGCACGGCGAAAGTCAAGAAAAACTATTCCCACATTTTTTTTTTTCACCTTTTGCGGATTTCCATGTAGATATCATAGTTTGAAGTGCGCTTTTAGATGGGTGTTTTGGTCTAAATCCAGCTTGCAATGTGACATGGAAGGCTGGTTATTGGGGATGCTGCTCTCGAGAGCCGATCAGGTGCCAAATTTCTGGGCCTTGAGATAGATAGGGAGCTTAGGTTTAACGATCATATTCTAGATCTTGCCAAAAAAGTAGCCTCAGGTTGCTTTGCAGTCAAAGTAACTCAGTGGTTCAGGCGCTGAGGCCCCAGGTGGGCAGAATGGTGTTTTACTCTTTAATAGAGTCGCGCCTTACGTATGGCATTCCATTTTGGGGAATGTGTAGTATTATTTGCTCCAGTCTTTGTTTATAGTTCAAAACCGAGCTCTAAGATATATGTGCCATGCTAGGCCTAGCGGCTTGTTTATTTTAGAAACGGTGTGCCTCGTTCGTAAGAATCGACTTTGTTTTGTTCGTGCATGTTCGCATTATAACATTTAACAGCATTTAGATATACCACTACCGATACCATCGTCGACGTTGGCCAAGAAATCCATTATTTATCAGAGCATAAATGTTTATAATCATTTGCCAAACGACCTGAAATGTGCTCCCACCTTGCCTCTCTTTAAGAGAAAGGTCCGCAGAATGCTGCTGAGTAGGACCTATTATGGCTTGAACGATTTTATAGTGATATATTGTGCTTGTTTATCTGATTGATTTGTCTTGTATTTTATCTTATATGGTTTTATGTTCTTTTGTCTTTTGTTTAGATTTTGATATCAACTCTGATTTCAATATTTAAAATTTGATACTTTTATTTCAACAAACACAAAAAGAAAATGCGTCAGGATAAAAAATATATCAAAATAATTGTGCCTTTTACC
Source organism: Pissodes strobi (assembly GCA_016904865.1). Classification (NCBI taxonomy): domain Eukaryota; kingdom Metazoa; phylum Arthropoda; class Insecta; order Coleoptera; family Curculionidae; genus Pissodes; species Pissodes strobi. Next base: position 153,270 of record MU182558.1, on the reverse strand, counting down.
TTACATATTCTTCTATAGAATATGGTTCCGTCTCAATTAAAAATATTTTCAATTTAAGTTTAAATTGCTTAACATTATTTATGATTTTTAAATCATCTGGCAAATTATTAAATAACTTGAGGCACATATAACTAGTACCTTTTTCAGTGCGTGTCAATCTATGTATTGGATAATTAACATTTAAGGTTCTAGTATTATAGCCATGACAAGTCTGTATATTAAAGGTTTCTCTGTTTTTACAGTACATTAAGCATTCATAGATGTAGAGACCATAAAATGTTAATATTCCAGATGATTTAAAAACACCTCTACAACTATCAATAAATCCCATCCCCTTCATTATTCTCAAAACTCTTTTTTGAATTATGAATATATTGTTGCTATTTCATCACAGACTCAAAATTTGCAAAATAAATTATTTTCAAAAACTTCTCCTTCATATACCTCTCAACGACTCTGATCCCATAACAGATGCTATTTAGTTTTTTTAATACCATTTCTATATGATACTTCCACTCTAGAAATTCATCTAGATGTATTCCAAGAAAGTTTTCTGATTGGCAATTTGCATGCTTCTATTCTCTAAGTCTATGTCTTCTTGCAAGAAAGTCTTAGATTGTTTTGTTCTGAAAATGAGGACGTTTGTTTTGTTTGCATTTAACATTAATTTATTTTCTAAAAACCATTTAGTGGCTTTCTCGAACAAGATTGTGCCCAATGTTATTAGTTCTTCAGAACTTTTCCCCCCTGTAAGCAGGTTCGTGTCATCCGCATAGCATGTCACACATTCATTTTGGGACTCTACAATGGAAAAGCAAGGTCGTTGAGAAATATTACAAAGAGTATCGGGCCTGCTATACTACCCTGTGCAATTCCTAAACTATTTTCTAAAGATTCTGACAAATATGTTCTACCATTCTTTGTTATCTTTACTCTTTGTTGCCTATTGGTTAGATAATTTTAATGCATTTCCCCGTACACCATACAAATTTAGCTTTTTCAATAGCAAATTTGGATCAACACAATCATATGCCCTGGACAAATCCAAGCAGACACCAAGACCCATATCACTTCTTCCCAGCAGTTCCAAAATTCTTGTAGTGAAATGGTAAATCGCAGTCTGTGTGGATCTGCCAGTTACATACCCATGCTGATTAGTATTTAAGAGTTTACATTGATTCATAAAGTCCATAAGGCGCTGACACATTGCTAATTCAAAAAGCTTTAAAAATGCTGGCAATATAGGTCTGTAGTTCTCGATCTTTTCATAATCTCCTTTTTTATACAAAGGTTTAATAATAGCATTTTTAGTTGGTCTGGTGAAAATACCTTGTTTAAGGAATAGCCATTTTAGCAATACTGCTAGGAATATCATCTACACCACTACTCTGTTTGTTTATTTTCTTAGAAAACTGACAAATCTCATCCGTGGATATTGGCTTTAAAAACATTGATCTGTCATTGCTTGTGATATTGCTCAAGTTGCTTGGCAAAGCTCTTAGCTGCTATAGTAATTCAGGGACTACAGAGAGTAAGTATTCATTGTAATGATTGCCGGTGCCGTATAGTTGACAACAAAAATTGCGAAAACATTAAGAAGCTCTCTGAGGCTTATGATAAAGTTAAAGCTGAATGTGGAAAAAAGGAGAAAATAATCGAAAGATTACAAGTAAACTTTGAGACCGATAAAGATGAAATGCAATCTGAAATCGGCAAACTACTCAAAGAACTAAAGGCCAAACAACGACATATTGAAAGACTTAAACGTGGTACTCAAGATTTTGAAGAAGCGGTCTCTGCAAGGGAACAGGAAGTTGAAGCCATAATTAGCAAGCAAAAAATGGAAATTCAGAAGCTAAACAAGGAAATTATAGAACTGCTAAGTACTAACAAAAAACTTACCGAGCAAATTGATGAATTACATGAAAAATCTACGCGCCTCGAGAGAAAATTAAGTGAGTTAAATGTCTTAAAACAAAATATGTTGACAAGTATTGACGTTCTGGAGACGGAAAAGGAACAGTATGCAACAGATCTTAAAAAGACGTTGTATGACCCTTGCAGTACAAGAGACAACCTGGCCAATTTGCGCAAGATTCATTCTAACCCAGAAAATCTATATGAAGAGTTAACTAAAGAAGATCTGGGTAATAATGCCATTAAAAACTGCGAGTTTACGAAAGAACATAATCCAGTCACTGAAAATGATCAAATAACTAAAAGTAATAAACTGCTTATTTTAGGAGATCAAGAGAGCTTTCATATGGGCAGTGTTTTAAGATCTAAGACAAAGGATTTTATAATCCAATCAATAATTAAGCCTAATGCCGAATTTATTGACGTTATAAAAGACGTAGTATCATTGACCAAAATGTTCACTTTGAATGATTATGTAGTTATTTGTGCAGGTCTTAATAATTTTAAAAATAGTAACTATCCATTATTTAAAGATATCAGTGCAAGTTTAAAATGCTTGGCACATACAAATGTTATAATCTTAGTTGTACCTTATAAAATGTCTGTTCAAACAAATCTCAAGATATTTAAGTATAATAGTAAACTTGACTTATATATACAAAGGCTTAACCAATTTGTTCAAGGTAAATTTTGTTTTCTAAATACTAATTTTAGGGGGATACCATGTGGAAAAGATAAAATCTGCAATGATATTTTGAAACTAATATTTTTTGTGCCTAGAAACAATAACAATCTTGTGTTTATTGACTTGTCTGATTCAGTAGATTTAAATGTGAACAATGTAAATGTACCGCAGATTGATGGTGTGGCTAAAAATTTAAATGAAAGCGATCGAGATATCGATTTTTTTTAGATACAGCCCCTTTTATAAAAGGGGCATCAAACTCCAACGTTAGCCCTAAGTTAGTAAGAAAATG